>CM055969.1:43212500-43702500 GCA_029531755.1 Holothuria leucospilota | reverse complement strand
GCCTGCCATCGAGCAATACAAAATAGACAGAAGTGTCCTGAATTAACAAGTAACCCTAACAGTCACCATAAACTGAACCAATGGCGGCTAAAACATCAAACAATAATCTCGGCAGTTCAGAGATGTGACATTCGAGCAGACATATTGACTATATGTCGTGTGAGCACAGTAATCGTAATCACTGTGACAAAACAAATTATGTAAGAGTATTTATTGACTAGAGACCAAGGTCAAAATGGCAGAATGTCCATCCATGGAGGCAAAGTTAGGTCCAAATTTGCAGTATCTCGACCAACCAGTCGTTTCTTCCTTGCGTGTACTTTTTCAAACACTGTACTATTTTTAGGGCTTGCCTGCGTATGGGGTACACAGAATTAGGCTCAGCCTACTCAGTATCGCGTCTCATAATCCTCAAGAAATAAAGCCCCATTTTTAAAACCAGCTAGCACAGGTGTTTAATTGCGCGCACAAGAGTTATCAACTTATGTGCAGCGCTTACACGCCCTGCACATTACCGGATAACGTCTGTGCGAGCACGCGTGCGCGTCCTTAGCAAACCAAAATACGCGTTCTATGAAAGCCGAAGTACGAACTCACGCGCGCGTTCTTTTTGCCAGTCATACATACAAGTTAGGCCTACAGACCTTATGCATATGATGTCACAAAGGAGAAGGTGTGCCCTCCTTTGGAGGAAGATGGCGGAAAAGGGCGTATCATTGCAAGTTACACCAAAAAATGCAGACAGCTAATTTGTCAACCATTCGTATACGCGCGTAAGTCCACTACACGTGCGGCGAAATCCACGCCTTTCGTGCACGTGTGCTGCATTTTTTTCACCCAAAATGACGTCAGTGTGATGTCAATGAATAAGGTCTATAGCAGAAGTTGCGTTCAAATATGCTCTGCGTATTTTTTGATCTTACCAGCAGCTGTCTACTCGATCAGTTAAAGTGTGGAATTCTGTACGTTTGGCGTTTTAGATATTTAGCCTAGGATTTGTAGTTCAAGGAGATACACGAAGGTAAGTGCCAATTTTCTGTTTCAGTGTATATTATATATGTTTGACGACTAAGGCCTTCATTCGTACTCATCGCGCAGGGTTTCGCAGTGAAACCTGTTGCTACGGTAACGTTTTGTTACGTAAGCATTACATTAACGCTGTATGCGTTAGTAGTGTGTCAAATGTAGACTAAAGTAAGGAATGCACAGTCTATGCGTAAGCGAGGCGGCTCCGTAGGCAACTTAGCGTCTCTTACCTTCGCTTTGCGGCTCTGAAAGTAGAAAGTAAATCTCCGATATAGGCGATATGCCACTTATTTGTAGCGTCAACTCTTACATAATCAAACAAAATGTAAAATAATGTTCCTACAGCAACAAAAGTACTGCTGTTCCTTTATTCTTAGGGAATTGCGAGGGGTAATATCTTAAGTTACGAAAAGCACCAAAATGTTGTCGCCATGTTTCTCCCACTAGATGCGCGCAGCGCAACGAATGACCGTCGGAGACTAAACCATTAATTTGGATCTAACTCCTCTTGTCTCGAGGTAGACAGCTGCTGGTAAGATCAAAAAATACGCAGAGCATATTTGAACGCAACTTCTGCTATAGACCTTATGCATTGATATCACACTGACGTCATTTTGGGTGAAAGCAATGAAGCACACGTGCACTCACGGCGTAGATTTCGCCTCACGTGCAGTAGACTTACGCGCGTGTACGATTGGTTGACAAATCAGCTGTCTGCATTTATTGGTGTAACTTACAATGAGAAGAGCTTTTCCTCCATTTTTTTCCTCTGAACGAGGGAGCACTTTCTCCTTTGTGACATTATGCATAAGGTCTATAGAGGGATTTCAGTCACGTGACTTTAACCAACTAGACGCAATTTTGAAGGGCAAGATCGCGCGTCTAGTTGGTTTTGACGGGCACGCGTCCATTATGTCACAGTAGTATCTATGGTTATGCCGTGCGCGTGAGCTGTAAGTTCGCTTACTGCGTATGTGTTTTGCCCTTCAATGCCTGGGAATCCATTGCGCGTGACGTCACATGAAATCCCTCTATAGAGGGATTTCTTGTGACGTACGTCACGCGCAAGGGATTCCCAGGCATTGAAGGGCAAAACACATACGCAGTAAGCGTATTTACAGCATACGTGCATGGTATAACCATAGATACCACTGTGACACAATGGTCGTGCGCCCGTCAAAACCAAAGAGAGGCGCGATCTTGTCCTTCAAAACCAAAAAGACGTTATCCGGTTATGTGCAGGACGTGTACGCGCTGCACATAAGCTGATAACTCTTGTGCGCGCACTTAAACACCTGTGCTAGCTGGTTTTATATAACACCTTATTAATTTCTCTACATCTGATTGGAGGATTGGTGGTCACATGCCATGGGTGATTCGGCACTATCATCACGGTCGTGTGTTATCCATCATGCAATAGTCTAGCATAACAAACGGTCGTGCAATAGTCTAGTATAACACACGGCTGTGACGTCACAATCAATGCGCGTACGTACAAACTATGCCGCAACTCAATAAATCAACGCAGCTTTGGGGATCGCACATTACATATCGTACGTAGTAGACGCGTAGCTAGCAAAGGACAAAACATGGAGCTACTACACGGACAAACGCCAAAACACAACTTTAACCGACTAGATAAAGGTAACGTTAGATAGTTATAAGGTGTTATATAAAACAAATAATGAATGTTTTTCATTCGTGCGATAGTATGTATAATTTCATTCTCTGAAAGATTTAACGTTCTATTCAACTCGGCTTCGCCTCGTTGAACAGAACGTTCAATCTTTCAACTCATGAAATAATTCATATTAACAAATGGCGCTTTATTTCTTGAGGATTATGAGACGCGATACTGAGTAGGCTGAGCCTAATTCTGTGTACCCCATACGTAGGCAAGCCCTAAAAATAGCACAGTGTTAGAAAAAGTACACGCAAGGAAGAAACGACTGGCTGGTCGAGACACTGCAAATTTGGACCTAACTTTGCCTCCATGGATGGACATTCCGCCATTTTGACCTTGGTCTCTAGTCAATAAATACTCTTAGATAATTTGTTTTGTCACAGTGATTACGATTACTGTGCTCAAACGACACATATTGTCAATATGTCTGCTCAAATGTCACATCTTTAAACTGCCGAGCTTATTGTTTGATGTTTTAGCCGCCATTTGGTTCAGTTTTTGGTGACTGTTTGGGTTGCTTGTTAATTCAGAAGACTGCCGTCTATTTTGTATTGCTCGATGGCAGGCTCAAGTGGACGTTCAAGTGAGGTGGTAGCCTGGGTACCACGACAACGCGTATCGCCATCATCTACGTCCAGCGCTGTAGCACTAGTGAACTCTGTCAGGGTCTGTCGACCAGCGTACCGGGATCGTCCTAGTAGTAGACTGTATTCGCAACCGATCAGTGAAATCCGCGAGTGCACTGGGGGTTTGTTTGTAACTGATGTTACTTAAAGAGGGATTTACATCACCCCAAGTGTGACTTTTACTCGGTGCTAAGCCCCGCCCATAATTGTCTTTACTACTTCTCCTTGTGCAGACACAAACAGTTCACTGCTCAAGGCCACATCCTGGTGAGCATAAAAGACCCCATGTTTCTATGTGTTTGCTGTGTAATATGAGCTGCTCTGCATCTTTTGAATTTTGTAACTCTGATGTTAATCAAAGAGTAGTCACCAACTGATACTTTTGCTAACCCCAACTTAAAGTCATACTTGGGGTAAAAGTATTTCCAAACCCTGACTGCGTATTTGGTACAAAATGTAAAAATTTCTATCATTACAGACAGTTGCATCCTAGACAAATAGTGTCTAAAATAATCAGGATGTTCAAAGTGATTGAATGAAAAAGTTTGACCATAATAATAACCATACATTGATAACTTATAAGTAGTACAGTATTATTTTATTCACATAATCTTTCAATCAACCATCGTACCAAGGGCAGGTTTCAATGAGGTATCCAAACAATACTGGTATTTCTATATAGGTAAAAACACAATAAGGAATAAACCCATCATTATGATATGAAATAATTTTCTAACCCCCAAAATTTTTAAATTGCATGTAGTATGATGAACAAAATACAACTGAACTACCACATTGATGTAATTGCTCTCTGAGTCAAGTTACAGAGTACAAAGCAACATGACAATAGTAACAAGTAAACTTCACCAACTGCATAATGGGAAATACCTTATCGACAGATGATCTTTATTAAAAGGTCTGGGGTGGAGGAACAGGACATTTTCATAACATAGGTGAGGACTGGGCACAAATTCACCTTACAAGACAATCCAAAGTTGCTGAAAACCCATGGTTTCCACAATCCCTTTTTTCACACTGACTAAAGCGCAGTTATACTGATGAATCTATCATCTTTAAGGATTGGGTACGGGGATAATTTTCATGTACTGAAAACTGTTACAGACCATGAACCACTCAGAGGGTACTAAGCAGTGACTGCCACACCTTAACAATAAAAACAACCTTTAGTACTTGTAACTTAAATGCAAAAACCATTAACTAAACATTTATACAAGAAGTAACTGCATAAATTTAACATAAAACAGGTTTTTAAATGGAAGCACAACTAAAAAGCATCCACCAATTGGTTTGAGTTTATAAATATAGACAGAGAATCCAAGACTGACATACATAGAGTGTTGTGACATTATTGTGCACAGTACGCTTATAAAGATGGTGGCAGTGTCTTTTCTGTAAAGCGTAGACTTACTAAACTGCTTCAGTATACATGACATTGTGACATTTCAGACACAAAACATGGGGAACTTTCGATAAAAATTCATGACACAGTAATTTTGGGATTCAAAGTTTAGATGTTGACTTTTGTCTGAAATGATGTAAATTCTTCATCAATATAAGCAAATGACTAATTTGAATACTGGAGGTAATTTTAGTCCTGTGATCCCCCCTTTGTATATATTTCCAGACCTGCCATTTCAGTGTACCACAGATGTCACGGACTAGCTCTCTTGAAAACACCACAGTCAACTACTTAGAGTGTTAAAGGAACACTACCTTTAATTGCACAAGACAATTATTTCCTTGCACAGCCTCATCAAAAAGCAGAGCAGGAAGTTTGTTTGAACTAAGTGAAGAATAAATACTAGAGGCACAACATTCTTTCAGCTACATCAGCCTACAACTAGTAATAATGATTGTACTTAACTTAAAAGGTCATTTACCTTATTCTGTGACAACTAAGATATAAGATATAAGAATCTTTATTCACCATGCAAGGAAAGTGGTGCCATTTCATCTCATAAAACCCATAAAAACACTTAAAGCATATGCAAAACACATAAAACACATATTGTAAGAAACTAAAAAAAAATAAAAGATAAAGCATCTGCATAAAACTACAACTAAAAGAATGAAATAACAGATACAAATTAAAAAATGCCCCTACTTCCTCATATAAAATTGTTGCAAGAGTTTAATGTGCCCGTGGGAAAAATGATTTTCTGTATCTCTGTCCTTCATTTGTTAACAATCGCTCCATCCGTTTTTTTTTTTTTTTTTTTTTTTTTTTTTTTCGTGCGGTACTGATTCAACTTTAATTCTCAGAGGATGATCAAGAAGGCCCATTAACACGATTTAATATTCTATCTGTACTCTTTAAGCAGCTCTTCAAACTGAAACTTAGTACTGGACGTCACACTTTTCTTGCGTCATAATTACTCTATTAAGTTTGTTCATGATAAGGTTGTGCATTACCACACCAGGCAGACAAATAAAAAGTAAGTAGGGTCTCAATTGTCGCTTTGTAAAACAGGGAAATAAGGGTGGGGTCTAATCTGAATGTATCAAGTTTCCGTAAAAGAAACATTCGCTGATCTACTTTCGAAAGAATTGTGTGTATGTGTGCATCCTACTGTAACTTATTAGTGATAGCCGCAGTTACTTGTAAGACTGGACTTGCTCAACTGATTCACCTTTTAATTCAATGCTTGCTGGGCTCCAGTTACCTCTAGAACTACACTGGACGTCTATGATAAGTTCTTTAGTTTTAGACACGTTCAGTATTAACTTATTGTCATTACACCAGTTTGTGAAAGTTGATATTTCACTCCTGTACCCTGTCTCTTTACCAATTAGACTTATGACGCACGTGTCGTCTGCGAACTTTACGATATGTGTGTTTAATTGTATGCTGCGGCAGTCAGATGTATAGAGAGAGAAAAAGAACTGGCGATATTACACAACCTTGTGGAGCACCAGCATTAGTTACTATATCCTTTGAAAATACCTCATTAACAAGCACCTTTTTGCACCCTGTTAGTCTAACACCCACTTGGTCAAATAAAAGTTGATCCCATAGTCGAACATTTTATCGATTAAGATGTGCGGGAGGATGGTGTTAAACGCAGAGGAAAAATCTACGAATAAAACCCTGGCAAAGTGACCAGAGATATGGTCGAGATGACAATACAGAGAATCAAGAAAAAACAGAATTGCATCATCTACAGAACCTTTTCCCTGTATGCGAACTGGAGGGGGACTTCATGAGTCTTGTGATTAAGGGACGTAGTTTTGAAAGAACAAGCCGTTCCAAAGTTTTCATAGAAATCGATGTCAAGGCTACAGGTGTAGGTCGTTAAATAAAGTACAGACAGGCTTTTTAAGGAACAGGGAACAAATGGTAGGTTTTCTGTGAAACTGGAATACAATGAGAGATAAAGTACTGAATGTCATTTGTAAGGGATCATCCTTATATTTCTAAAACTAGCTGATGCAACAGCCCCAAATTGCACTTAACAGATAAACCAAAGGAAGCATGCTATAAGGTTACACCTCTCTGTTCCAAAGTCTCATTGCTCCGACATTTCTATAGACCGAAAAGTCTACACTGGATGTAATGACAGATGAGACTATAAGAGTTACGTGTATTGGAACATGGAAGTGTATCTGTAATACCTTAATGCTAACCTAACCTTATCCTAACACTAAACTTAATGTACACTGTTCGGAATATTGAGACGTCAAAACAGAGAGCAGCTCCTCGCTATGAAGGTAAGGGAAGTGTGTCAAACGACATCAACATTCAATAAGGCTTAAAGTTTAACAGTCATTATCACTGGGTCACCGTAAGGAAATTTGTGGTGTTTTAAACAAAACACACAAAAAATCACACATGAAATAACCAAGACAACTTGTAGATCTGAGTTCATATTCAAAAGTTACTTATACATATACCAAAAGCAAAAATGAAGTCACGAATATAACATTGTCTCATATGAGAAAGAAGGACTTTAACAGGGACATGTTGGGTAACGGCTTACCGTAGCGATACACACTGGTTGCTTGTTCGTGACATCAAATGATTGATTCCCCTGGTCTTCTCCAGGCTCACACCCAGCTGAAAAAAGAAACAAAAGAAGATGTAAGATAAGATAAGATCAACTTTATTTACCCCCACAGGGGTAACTGAATGCTCGCATAAACCAGTGTCGTAATCGAGTCACTGAAGTTCGAGTCTAGAGTCGAGTCGAGTCTTCCAGTCGAGTCAGAGTCTTTCAGTTGCCATGTCGAGTCGAGTCGAGTCGGGTCATTAACTGAACTCGAGTCGAGTTCCCAACCACACTCGAGTCGATTCGAGTCGAGTCACTCTATCTACTCGAGTCATCTCGAGTCAGTTGAGCATATTGGCTAACAATTGACCTACAATACTAGATCAGACAAGCACGTTATTTACCCAGTTGTTATACGTGCTGATTTGGCCACTCCGAATCCTGAAACCGGTGTTGGAGGCGACAATTGTGCCTCCTCCTTTCATCTGTTTCAACGAGTATCAAGCAATAATGAATTCTAACATTAAAGATTGTTTACTCTTTTACTTTGTACAGCTCACTTTCACACCCCATTTCAGTTAAATTAGTCATCTAGTTTTTGCTTTTCTTTTTAAGGATCACAGGTCGTTTATTTTTGCATCCAGGAATCTATCAGAAGCTCGAGTTGATGCCACACCACCAGGTTTCAAACTAAAAGCTACCTGAATTTTAACAGTTCCCATCACATCAGTTTGAAACGATCTATTATATTTTCTCAATGCATCAGAATCAAGCGTATCTGCTCTACCCAGTCTGAATACGACAAACACGTTGGTAACCTTCTGGATTTTTTTTTCTAAATAATGACTACCCTCTACCCATTATCAAAGAGGGAATAAGTAAAGCTTCCGTTTACCGCAGGGATAAATTGTTATGTTACAAACCCTAAGTTGAAAATTCACGTATTCCACTTGTCTTTGCCTATTCCCCTAAAATTGAGGGCCTGCATAAATGTATACGTTCAGATTTCAGTATTCTTCAGACAGACAAGTCCATTTCCGAACTTTTTGAAGATCCCCCTTTAACTGCGAGACGGCAACCCCCCAACGTCAAATCTCTCCTTACATCCTCCAGGCTTCTTACTGTTGGGAACACAGGCAATAAAAAGTGTGGCAAGCCTAGGTGTCAAGTGTGTCGGTTCCTTATCACGGACGAAACATTTACTCCTCCCGGCACTATTTGCAACATCCGTCCCCCTCCCATGACTGTTGACAAGCCTAATGTAGTATATTATTATCTGCCAATGTGTGTGACAAAAACAAGGGGGGGGGGTGGGTGGGGGGACAACTATGTCGGTCAGACCGGTTTTTGTAGAGGGAACGATGTGCTATCTCCCGTGTAAAAAGAGTCTCTTAGCAGTACCTCCACATAAACAAAATCCATGTACTGAAAGACGATCAAGTATGGCCACATAGTATTGTCACAGTTTCATAGGGAATAACTAACTACAGGATTAAAACATTTTGAGGGGTAATACCTGCCCATTTGTTTAACTAGTGACAACGGGGGGATCATGTCAGTCTAATTCGTTTAACGTGAGTGGATTGAGAAAGTTCAAAATACTCAAGTTGGTATCACCACTGTTACTGTCTCTACCCAAGACAACCTTGTTAAAATCATCATTACGCGGTGACAGACAAATAAATTTCTTTAATAACCATCACTTCACGGAAAATTGTATGAAATATAATATAGGATTAATTATAGGGCCTACACATGTACCGTAATTTCATTTTTTTTTATCAGAGGACATGATAAAACAGTGGGAAAGACTTGAAAGTTATGCCATAAGCTCCTGGAAAAATCAACCCTGAAAAATTAGTCTGTGCGCACGCGACGAATATTTCCAGGTAAGTCCTGAGAAAAAACAGTGTCTGGAGAGACAGTTTTTCCCACCACATAGTTAGAGAAATTGTGTCCCGTCAGACACATTTTACTGTTACCATCCCTATTTTTCCGAGACAGTAATTTACAAACAAATCCCAACTATTAAATACATGTCCTTTTTTGCCACTGGTCCCGCTAGAAAAAACACACAGTGTTTCTGTATTATCCGCAAAATGATTTTGGCAACACGATAAAAACTGACAGGCATCCGTCGACTATGGCTTGGCCCGCGGTAGACATAAGACGGGATACTGAACTCACGCGCGTAGAAAACAGACACATGACACACACCAATGACAATCTCCGGACTTCGCTGGTCCTAACCATTACACAATGGGATGAGACTAGAATCCATTGAAAACAGAGGGAACTTTATGGAAATGATTTTGGTTTGATTTGTGTGATTATTAATACTTCTTTCCACATGGCCCCGATAGTGCTGTAGTGGTACTACATTTTAAAGTATTTTACAGTGTTTTTAAACCGGTAGTTGTCAATCAATTACATTGAAGTTAGTACCATACAAACGACGCCCACCCCACACCATTAGCTGGAAAAGGCCAGACAGGTGTGTTTGGGACGGCTGCAGACACAAAATACACATACGAACAGCGGAACATTTAATAGAAAAAACAATATCCGTTTCAATAGAAGGGGGCCTACAAGCTAGAGCGGGAAAGAGTAAATAGTACATGGAATTTCAGAATTTCCAGGTCGAATTTTCGGATTACACGCATGTTGCCCCAAAGAGAAATGTGAGGAAATAATATCATTTTGGACCCGCTGTGGTTAAATTGGAAAAACCAGTAAAAGAACTGCTTTGACCACGACCGGGGCTTACAAAATAATGCACTTAGGTTTTCGAACTTTACCAGGAGTTTCATGCACAACAAAACAGTCAAGTTGGTGGCTACTCATAGACAGTTTGGTTGTACTATAGGGGGGAAGACATGGTTGGGAACATCGCCCCCCCTCTCAATTATGCCAACTCATTTAAAGTTCACACTAACAAAATACGGTAAATCTTTTTAGGCACAAGTTTTACTTCCAAAAAGGTTAGCATATGTGGCACCAGATTGCATGTATTAAGGGCACCTTAATTTTTCAAAAATGCTTCAAAGGGGTGGAGGGGACACCTCACATTAGCCATGGTCCTCCCTCCACTGATGCCGATTGTTTCCTTGTTTTTAGTCTTCCCTAAAAAATACGTACACGTTTTTTAACACCAAATTTTACTTCAAAGAAAAAAACGGTAGCATATGTCGCACACGATTGACATGTAAGGACACCTAATTTTTCAAAAAATTTTCAAAGGGCAGGGGAGAAACCCCCAACCTTAGATCTCTCCCCAGCGCAGGCGATCACACAACATACTGCATGGCCCCCGTAAGAGAAAAATCCTGTTCTACGCCAGCTGACTGTAGGATTGACATCAGTTTAACCTCTCACGAATAAAGACGTTTCTCTCGGGTGTACGTAACGCCCGCACGTCCTGGCATCAGAAAATTAGGTTGAGCTTGAGTGGTTAAGTTCACGTCTGATTACTTTGGGCCCCAGGGATGAAGAAAGATTTGTATTGTTATACAGAACAACCTTTTCACACAGTGAGCAGTTAATCCGCCCAGATCTTTGACTCTCTGTGTGCCCCATTTCCCTCGCGCCCATAGGTAGTTGCAAGGCGCTTCACGAGGGGGCTAGGAGGGAAAAAATCTGCATCACGCCGAAAAAAAATTAAGAAGAAATTCGGGATACCGGCGAGAAAAAGAACAGAGAGAAGGCTAGCATAATAATTAAAAGATAAAGATAAAGTATAAAAATATAAGCCGGTGCAAAACTCACAAAACGATCAGTACAAGAAAAGAGCTACATAACATGCAATAGGGGTGATAACCTATGAATTTATAGCGCAAGGATGGAGGTAAGAGGAAAATTGGCCTATTGGTAAATTTGGAAAGGAAAATGTGGATCTCGGTATGACGCCGTAATGTATCTGTGAGTAGACAGAGGGCTACTCAGGGACTGGTCTGAAACAAAAACGAAACGGGCACGAAAATAGCCATCAGAACAGACCCCCCCCGTGAATGGGCCTGGGCACAGAACTGGAACACTACAGGACAAAGGCCCCGCTGCAGAATAGGGCCGAAACTTTGCATAGTTGTGAAGATAAAATAATGAGCGGAGAGAAAAAGTAAAGGGAAGGAACCAAATAAAAGGTCAGTTGCCGCGGGAAGAAACGCCCAGGTAAAAGGCATGATATATAACTTAGCAAGGAGGACATTTCGGGAAAACAGAGATAAGGAGTAATGGCAGCGCCGAATCCAAGGGGGCGAAAATAGGGTTCTAGGGCGTTACGCCCCTATTTTTCACGCATTAAACAATGATTTTTGTGACAGGACAGATTTTAAACCTTCCAAGCCACATCTGATTTGCACGTATGCACTTTCTACAGACGTTTTACGCCCCCTACTATACATTTCCTGGATTCCCGACCCTGAATAGCGTGGAAGGAACATGAAAGAGAGGACAGGAAACATGTCTAGGGAAGAAGGAGACGTGACGGAAGACTATAAAGCTAAAGGTTTTTTATTACTGATTTTTTTCTGCAATACTAAAGACATACACCGGTCATCCCCCAAAGTACATATTTCCTTAGTCGTCTGGGGGATCAAAACAATACTTAGTTGGTGACGGCTCTTTGATTAAGAGCAAAGTTATGAAAGATGAACGACGTAGGCCTTTACATGTTCACAACAATGCAAACGGAGGCTGTTAAAACGTACTCTGATTTTGGGACTCGAGTCCACCAGCTTTGTCGGACTCCGGGGAAACTGGCTCAGAATGGGCAAGGTTCTGGAAAATCTGAATTGGCCCACGGATATGGGCTGCAGCTGGACTATCCGGAATCCACCCGGACACAACCGATGCAAGCAAGAGTGCTGCCCACCCAAAAAACATCGACGAAAGTTAAATATTTGTTCCCATAGGGGCTACATTGTTATTGATGCACAGTCTTCAACATACATGGACATATGGCTCACTTCAGTCACATACAGTCAATTAAAATACAGCTTGAACCAGAGGCATGAATATTGACTCCTAGAATGCTCAGGTTTTTAATTAAAGGAAACTACAAAACAGTACAAAAAGCATGATGCCACATTCGCCAAATAGCTGGACTCGGAATTAGAGCCCGGGAAATGAAGAACTGAGAATCGGATACGGCTCGGAATTTGAAGTGTCCTATACTGGACTCGGGGATGGACATGAATAGGTGAGTCACTTAAATCTACAGTAGGCCGGATTCGGGCCAGGTGGACTAGGATACAAGCCCTGTAATACAGAGAGATAGTTTGGATTTTACACTGGGGGGGGGGCGTGCCCCCCCCAATCGATTTCAGAAAATTTTTTTAAATTTTAAAATGATCCCAAAAGGCGTTTAAGCACTTGGGCGCGCGAGGGGGATTGGACGGGCCCGAGGGGATGTGGAGGGGGAGTTCCCCCTCCCACGGTGATTGTGAAAATATGTGATTTGGTTAATACTTTATACGATATTTTGTATGCAAAAGGAGACATATTATTATGTATCTTGTGAAATATTTTGTAGGAATAACATAGTTAATAATTAACTATGGAATAACTATATAGAAATCAACATACACAACACACATCATTGCTGCAAATAATTTATCATTCTACAAGTACTCGACAGAATCACAATAACAGCTTCGCACAACAAGTGTAAGGTGTGGCTTTTGTTACATAAGGCCTACCACTTAGATACAATCATGTGTTCCTGATAATTTTAGGCGTTGCCAATTTGTCCCTTCCGGTATGCGGTGGTATGGAGGTTGGTAAGTACGCTGCCAGTTGCTCCGCGTCAAAACGGTTGGCGAGGAGCGGCGAGGAAAAATCTTGGTCCAGAATGCCTCCCCAGGATCGGATGGAAATGGCACTTCCCAGGCCTATTTGCCGCACATAAATTAGGGGAGGAAACACTAGTATATATGTAAAAAAAAAAAAATAAAAAATACCAAACATTTTGCTCAAGGGCGGCTGCCCCCTACCCCCTCCACACCCCTCCCCCTTGGTCTACGCACCTGTTTCCAGCAAGATATGATCAGTTCCAAAAGTTACTCACTAAGATCTTAGATAGCACTCATTTTGCATCCTAGGCAACCTTAAATTAAACAAAAAAATTCAAAGAGCCCGAGGGAGACCCCGTCCCCCTATTTCGGCTATCTTTTTATGAAGTGACAAAAAGGATTCCACACTGCTGCTATTACAATCGCAGGCGGGCACCCAAAACACGCTTACATTTACGGACCACACGGGGGGGGGGGGGGGGGTGGGGGGGGGGGGGGGGGGGGGTGGGGAAACTGCCCGGGGGGGGGGGCGGGACTGAGGTGGGCATTACGACCCTTGTTCTCACCCCCATCACCAAATCCTCAGCAGCGGCCCCCCCTGTAGCAAAAATGTAACTGAAGATGGGAAAAGCGCGTGTAGTCAGCGCGGGAAAGCACCATTTAGTTGTAATTTTAGGGACAAGTAACAAAAAGTTACAGAAAAAAAAAACAAAACAAAAATACGATTGCTTTCTTAAACGCCACATTTTGGGATTATCTTTTGGGTTCTACAATCCTGGAGTCGTATCCAGGGCCGACGTTTTTTACAGCTCATCTGCCCTTCCTTTAAAATTTTAAAATTTCGACTCGATCGATTTCTCTTGTAGGCACAGTGTATGCGTACGGGGGCGGACACGGGCCACAGTACCCCCACCTAGCTTGGGGCCTGGAAAACCCTTAACGCAGCTCCATGCGATCCGTCGTCTCCACTCAACCCTTCTCCCCACTCGGCATGCACATTATGTTTTTGCTGCTGTTTAGGACTACCAAAAAGGCACCAGATCTTGACTAGTTCCCATTTTTGTAAACATCCAATGCCACTTTGGAGATAGTCAAAATGCTATTAACTCGAATGATAACAATTTATTGAATACCTTAGAGTCTCGGGGTCTCCCGTTCCATTGGACCCCCAATTTAGCATTGTCCCTGGACCCACATAGGGGGTTCTTAACATGCTGGGACCCCGGGCCCACACGCACTACATGGGGGAGGCACTGCCCGTCATCTACGAGGCCTTCCCAGAGGAGCTCGGTCCTTCATTTTGGGGTGTCCGTTTTTGAGGAACCGTTTGAACCCTAGTGCCCCCTTATCGGAAAAAGTCTGGGGACTCCACTGCAGTGCTTGGCACCAACTAGTAAACCTGCTGGACCTTTGCACACCAGTGAGGCTAGACCAAGCCCGAACGAACAGGTTAAAAGGTTTCAGAAACCTAACAGGAGCAGTATACTTCAAAAAGTATCTGCGAGTCTTTAACCCCTACTCCCACAGACACAAAGATGCTCACCTGTTCTAATTACCCACCCCCCCCCCAAAAAGACAGAATGTCCGTTAAAGAAACCCCACCCACCTCTAGTAATTACTTCAAAACGTTTTGAAAAAACAGGGACTGCATACCGTAAGCTATCCAGATACAATGTTACACACGCCCCTACCTATTTTAATTTATTTTTCACTCATGTTGTTACAATGGGGGGCATGGCCTGCTGCTACTCAGCACCGGCGGGATACGACCAACTGCCTATGACGAGGGCCCGGGGACGTATTTCTGGCGCCTCGAAAAAAAAACTAGGCGGTGTTTTCTCGAGAAACGGAGAACATGCAATTGTATAATACGGCTGACTGAAAGCAGACATCCAGGAATGCAATTTTTAATGAAAAAATGCAATCTCCTGTTTAAAAATTAAGTAGGCTCCTTGATAACAGTGTGCGGTTGTCACTGAATCATCTTTGTATGACACCATGGTTAGTGACCCAGAGACTTATACGAACTGGAAAGATCTGTTTGATCGCTGTCCGTTTGGACTGAGGCTTAAATGGATGTCAGATCTCAACAGAACCACCACATCATGACCTTCAAACAAATTTGCGAAATTTTGCCAAACAAGTGCTCACGGACAAAAGTCATTATTTGATCCAATAGGACATGGGCCTTTGCCTTGAATCTTGGAAACGTAATCTTTTACGCATTCGATTGTGCGTTCAAAGCTTTTCGGTACACTTATTCTTGAGTTTCGATACTAGTATATCTTTTGACACTCCGCCCGAGTCCACTGTATGTCAAAGTTAACTTACACGGTCTCCCTACAGTATCACTTTGACATCCCATAATGTCCACTTTCGGCTCTCCCCGACTAAATAAAATCAACACAAATGTCGGACACAGTCGACAATCTTCCCAACTCCCCAGGGCCATACTATGTTACCAAGGCGACTATCCTCCCGTAACCGTCTAGCATTTCGAAGGGGATCAGTATTTTCCTTGTCTTTGCTTATAATGCAGACATATTTCCTAGCTTAAAATTGTGTCCGTGGGACACATTTTCCTGTGGCGCGGTTGAGACACTATTTCCTGAGAAATGTATTGGTCCGGATGGGACATATTTTTTTGGTAAAAAATGTGGGTCTGGTGGGACAAATTTTCCAGGACGAGGACACCACCACTGAGTTCCTGTTATTACACCGGCCCTCGACAGTTTCAATTGTACCATTTGTAGCGGTTTAAAGCCAGCGCCCGTTGTAAGACACGACGAGTTATAACTTCTGTAGAACTGTAGAATATCTTGAGTACAGGTGCTTGTTTTATTTCCCAGTGCTAACCCTTACCATTATCCGCGCTTTCCACGCAAATCCGATATCACCATCATACATATAGCCTCGCACGATTAGTCGCCGCCCGTTAACACGAGTCTACAAAAATAGTTAAATTGTGATTTTCGCGTCTTATTCGCGTTGAACCAAGCAATTGAAAATAATCAATGCTTGTCGCCATTAATACTTCAGAGCTTCACCCCCTGGCTCCCCCACCCGAATATTGTCACTGAAACCCACCGCGTGCCCTACAGGGAGCCCATGGACGGCATATTTCTATTACTCTACACAGCCTCTAAACATACAAAAATCGTTGGCAGTCCTCGGAGAAAATATCGAATTTTCTTTTAAACATTGCACCCTTTTGTGTATAGACAACTGTCTATTCACAATTTGTTTACAACAAAGCTGACAAATAGAAGATGTGTCGACTAAATATAGCACCAGTTTTGCATCTAAGAATTCCTAAATGCGGGCAGCACGTACTTTCACTGAAATGTAAATTATGCGTATGGGGCCACTGCATTCCTATACGATGTGTACTTAGCATCACAGTATGGATTAACCAAAGCATGCACCTTAATCCTGATAAAAATGCAGCTGCTTAACAATCCGTGTATTGTAATGCAAAGTGATAGAGATTTTTTGTACTGGTAACTGAGACTGTCTAGAGCCAATGAATGGCGTTAGTAGTTAGGATTAGTCAGGGAAGCTGTCTCCTTTATATATTAATACTAGGACCTCTTGACACACCCAAAGACGTATCCATGCACCGCTGATACGAGGATATGCTGATGTCATCATGGCGTTTGATAAATGAAGCATACAAACTGTCAGTAAATATGTGAATTCTTTAATAATGTTAACTAAACTTTCTGAACTTGTTTTTGAAAAGACGTGAAAACTTTGGACAATGTTGCACGTTTCAAGGCTTACAAAATATTCTGTGGATAGGGAAACTAATGTGGATTTGCAGTCATTTCTGCCGGCTTCAGGGATTTGCTTCTTCTCGTGGAGGAACTTGTATTTATGGAGCACATTTTCGGAACTCAGTTTAGTAATCTTTAAAATGTCTAAAACATTGGTAGCTGCAAAGTCCACCAAGGAACACAGACGTTTTGGGGACGCAATGCATGGACAATGTTGACAAAATGAAGGAAAGCAAAAAAACGGCGAGAGGAGGGAGGGATGGGAAGTTGGTGGGGTGTAGTGTGAGGGGGTAGGAATCTAGGTCTCGGGGATGAGTAATGACGATGGAATCTGCAGCAGAACGGACGGCATATTTATTATCATTTCAGGAACTCATGACAAACAGGTCATCTGACCACAACAACAGCACAAACATTGGATAGTAATGACAGATGTCATTCGCGTCTGGAAAACAGGTGTTCAGGATCTTCTCTTTTTTCAACAGATTATGCCTTGGGGACTAAACCTAGCACATTTTCGAACCATAATGTGATTTGAAACTCAAAATAAATTCCGAAAAAGGATGCGATGTCACAATTGTCATTTTCACTCTGAGGGCGGGCCGCTCCAGGTAGGGGAAGGGGACATGGCTCCGTCGGGGAATTTTTACAGTTTCGTCGGGGAGTCTTAGTTGATACGACAAAGCATGCAGTCATTTCTGCCAGCTTCAGGGATTTGCTTCTTCTCTTGGAGGAACTTGTATTTATGGAGCACATTTTCGGAACTCAGTTTAGTAATCTTTAAAATGTCTAAAAACATTGGGAGCTGCAAAGTCCAACAAGGAACATTTTCTGCCGGATCTACGCGTAAGCTTTTCAGACTCAACAACAACATTTTGAACTACCGTCAATTTCTTTTAATGGAAAACAATAATTTAAAGAACTGAGTTATCAATTAATCTTTCAAAATCCGCTGGACTGTCAAAAGAACAGTCAAGGATAAGCCTGGAAGGAATACTATTTGCTACTGAACTCTGCCCCTCCTGGACACCTGCGCGCGCTGTCCTTACCAATATACTCAACCTGAAAATAAAAAGGAGGTTCGCCCCACTCTTGTGTCTGTTTTGTTTTGGTTGCAAATCACCGTGAATAAACGAGACAGCAAATCGAATAAAAAACAAAGGTGTTTATATTACAGCATTTTTTCAACGGATAATCACCCTATTACTCTCGACCATTCACACAGTAGTACAGTAGCAAACTTTTGCCTATTGCTAACAGCACAGCACGCGCACGACCCTGTCGGGAGAAGGCGGGGTAAGTACGACGTCCAGGGCCCCTGCTCACGGTTTGGGCGAGGGGGAGAGGAGAATGCACGACCTTTCGCACTTCTCATACACGCACCCCATTGCCAAGATCGGGACCTTCCCGCTTTAATGGTGTGGCTCCTGATCTTCGACTACAACACTATGTACACTAACATAGGACCCATTTTCCATATGCAGCTCTAATTGCGTGGCCGCCCACGGCATTTTCGTGGCAGGGGGCCCATAGCTCCCCAACGGGGGGGGCAACCCCATATATCGACAAAGGTGATGAGTTGCCCAAAAAGACACGACAAAATACAGCGCCGCAGCAAAATTTGACCTTCTTCTGCAAACATTTGAAAATTTCGGGTGGTGTTATTGTGAAGAAAATTTGAAAAAAATTTGCCGCTCTCTTTCTCAAGGAAAAGTGGCAAAATTAGCGGGGTCTTCATTGAGGAATCTCACTTCTTACGAGCACACAATCAAGCTTGGTGTAGGGCGACTAAAGAACGTTGGGATTACTAAGTATATCAAGTATGGATTAAGCCTCCCGACTGAACATTGGATCTAAATTTCCCGACGGTATGGGCCATGTCCCTGCCCCGCTGGCTCAGGCACCTAGCCTAATTTAGAATCAAGTGGGCCTGAAAGTTAGGGTTACGTTAGGGTGAGAAAGGTTCAAATTTGGGGTGAGAAATACTAGTAGGGTACGTGTGTCTACGCAACTTCCGTAATGATCTAAATTCGAACCATTTATATGCTTTTACCACGACAACGAGACTAGGACGGTTGGCATAAGGATGGTGGTAAGTAATCCGGGACTCTAACTGGCGAAGGGAATAGATGGATGTACGTTTTTAATATTTCATGTCCTTGGCCAATAGATCAATTCTGCCCTCTCATCAGTTGGCCCAGCCCTTATACCGCCCTTTGCACAAGTCCGACAGTAGTCGAATTATTGTGAGATGCCAACTCATACGCATAGGTTCCTGTACGATATTCTGTGTATTGCAAATAAGAAGTCTACGAACATGCCATTTTTACAGCAAACGAAAATTACGTCCCTCCCCAGTCTATCCTGAGATCATTGATTCGCTAATGTCGAACCGCCTCATTTTTGCATCTAATTCATTGGCCATTGTTTGTGTATGCCACCGAATTGAATCATTATTCATATTTTCATAAAGGCATGTGCGTTAATGCTATGCTAGATTTAAGTAATGTTACACATTAGCCGGGCCGTAGCCTACTGTGAACTGTAGGGAAGTCGTTACGACACGATGACGTTTGTTGCTATCTTTTTTCTTAGGGGATTCTGCCCCAAAATCCCCCCACGATTACGCAGCTGAAGGCAGCAACGTGATTGCATTAAGCACTAGTACAGTAGTAAGGCCTTTTTCTGTAAAGTCAAAAAAAATGACAACTTCCGAAAGTAACGGTAACTTTCAGTGAGATAACGAAACCCTGGTTGGGGCGCTCTTGTAACTTCTGATGAGACCGCGCTGTAAAGTCAGTACTGTCAGTTTCGTTGCCCGTTGTAACCTTTAAAGTCAGTTGTTACCCAGTAAAGGTCGATCCAGCTCACAGTGACGCAACCACAACCCTCTTTCTAGTGATGGTGCTCTGTAATTTCGCTGTCGTGAACACCTTCCTTCCGCACACTAAGACAATATAATAGATACACTGCAAGTACCAGTCACACCCCGTACCAAGAAAATTACACAAAAATATACAACCAAATAACAAAAGGCAAAGATCTGTGACCATTAACCCGTTGTCTACAGTCAAAGAAAGTTGAGTGCGCGATAACTAAACCCTCTTGTAGAGGGAAGGCAGTCCTGTACAAAGTAACCAAATCCTACCTGGGAAGTCTCTCTCCTTTCTACTACTGTAAACTTTCAGTGTAACAGTGTTTTGAAATTTGGGGTGGGGGGGGGGGGGGGTTGCCTGGGAGGGGGGGGGGGGGGGGGGGGGGGGCCCGGGGGGCGGGGGGGGTTTGGGGGGGCGGGGGTTTGGTTGGGGGGGGGGGGGATGGGGGGGGGGAAGTGGGGGGGTGGGGGGGGGGGGTGGGGGGGGGCTGGGGGGGGGTGGGGGGGGGGGGGGGTGGGGGGGGGGGGGTTTGGGGGGGGGGGGGGGGGGGTGGGGGGGGGGGGGGGTGGGGGGGGGGGGGGGTGGGGGGGGGGGGGGGTGGGTGGGGTGGGGGGTGGGGGGGGGGGGGGGTGTGTGGGGGGGGGGGGGGGGGTGGTGGGGGGGGGGGGGTGGGGGGGTGGGGGGGGGGTGGGGGGGGGGGGGGGTGGGGGGGGGGGGGGGTGGGGGGGGGGGGGGGTGGGGGGGGGGGGGGGTGGGGGGGGGGGGGGGTGGGGGGGGGGGGGGGTGGGGGGGGGGGGGGGTGGGGGGGGGGGGGGGTGGGGGGGGGGGGGGGTGGGGGGGGGGGGGGGTGGGGGGGGGGGGGGACCCCATCGATACCTTTAAACCTGAATTTGGTTATACCCTCTTCAAACTTATTTAAAGGAGGGTTTATATGTCTTTTTTTTATTTTTAGGTATCTAATTTTTATGAGGTTTAAATGTGTACAACCCGGGGAAATGAGGCATTCATTTTATTATTTTTTTTTAAACTGTTTTTTAAAATTTTTAGGGGATTCATTTTTTTGAATTTAACCGGCGGGACCTTGATTATACGAGTGCTTTTTTTTTTTTTGTTTGGGCCCAGTCCGGGAGAGGTTTTCATTTACCCCCCCCCCCCCCCCCTTTTTTTTTTTTTAAAAAGGGGTTTTTGTCCCCTTTGGCATCCCCTACTAATGGAACGGGAAAAAAATTTTCCCCTTTTGATGAAGGGGGGTCATGAACCATGGGCGTACGTCCTGGGGGAAAGGGGCCCCGGAATCTCTTGGAACAAGGGCCTTTGAGGTAGGGGAAGGGAACGGGGGCAGGGATACAAGACCCCCTATGGGGATACAAGCCCTGGGAGGAGGGGCTTGGAGATGACCTTTCTTTTCGTGAGCTAGAGGCAAGGAAGCCGGAGGGGTTAAAAAAAACAGGGGGGGTTACAAACCGGGGCTGAGGATTTGTGGCAAAATGCCCCCAAAACACTTTAAAAATTTTTAAAAAGGGGGGAAAACAAAAAAGAAGGGAAAAAGGGAAAACCCTTTCCCCTGGTTTTTTTAAAAGGGGTCACAGATCCCTTTCCCTCGACCGAGGGTTTTTGGTTACGCCACTAAACTTTTTCTTTACTGAGACAACGTGAAATAGTCACAACAGGGAATTAAAAGGGGAAAATGACGTTACATTTTTTAACATAACAGTACGGAAGAAAATTTACCAAAAGTTACAGAGCCACCCTCCCTTGGACAAGATGGTGGTTACTCACTGTAAAAGGTGATCGCCCTTTTTTTTTAAACTGAGACTGACTTTAAAGGTCACAACAAAAAACGAAAAAGCAACGGACTTAACTTAACAATTACAGAGCGGGTTTTATCAGAATTAAAAAGCGGCCCCCCCAACCCAGGGGTTTCCCCCGTTACGTCATGAAATTACTTACTTTACTGAAGTGTCTTTTTTTTTTTCCCTTTCAAAAAAAAGCCTAACACTGTACTGTGTTTAAATGCAATCCCACCCCTCAGCCGGGACCGTAGTGGTGGGGGATTTTGGGGAAAAATCCCTCAACAAACTTGCATCTGCCTTAACGAACTTCCCCTACAGTTCACAAGTAGCCTACGGGCCCGGCTAAGGTATAACATTACGTAAATCTAGGCATAACATTGACATTCATGCCTAGTATGAAAAATATGAATGAATAACATACAAATTCGTGCATACACAAATCGATGCAATGATATTAGTGCAAAAAGTGAGGAGTTCGACAGTGGCGAATCAATGAATCTCAGGACAGACTGGGGGCTGGACGCTAATATCTTTTTCTGTAAAAATGATCCAGTCATTCGTGACATCGTATTTGGAAAACAAAGAATACAGTACAGGGAAACCTAGGGCGCATGCCTCACAATCGATTCGCTACTGTCGAACTTGTGCAAGGCGGTATAAGGGCTGGGCCAACATTGAGGGGCAGAATTTGGGAGACATGAAATATTAAAAACGTACATCCATCTTTCCCCTTCTCCAGTTAGAGTCTCTGGAGTACTTACCCCATCCTTCTGCAAACTTCAGCCTCGTTGCTGTGGTAATAGCATATATAAATGGTTCGAATTTAGAATCAGTGACCGGAAGTGACGTAAGACCCTACCCTACCCTACTGGTATTTCTAAACCCCAAATTTGTCCTTTTCTCACCCTTAAAGTAACCGTAACTTTCAACACTAAATTTGACTTCGGTCACTGATTCTTAACTAGCAGGGTGGCGCCAGCGGGGGGCAGGAGGCCATGGCCCCAGTCGGGGAAATTTTCCAATTTCATCAGAGAGCTTAATCCGTACTTGATATAATATGTAATCCCACGACCTGCTTGATTTTGCTCATAGGAAGGGGAGATTCTTTAATGAAGACCCCCAATTTTCCACTTTTCCTTGAAAACAATCCAAATTTTTCAAATTTTCTTCATTAACACCCCCCAAATTTTAAAATTTTTGCAAAAAAGGTTAATTTTTTTTCTGTGCGCTTACGTTTGTCGTCCTTTTGGCGACTCATCACCTTTGTCGAGGTATGGGTTTGCTGCCCCCCGTCGGGGAGCTTGGCGGCCTGTCGGAAAAATCCTGGCGCCACCAATAAGAGCCATATAAAAATTTAGTTATGTATTTGTAGGAAGGGCAGACCAACATTAAGTGGGAGGGTCCCGATCTTGGGCAATGGGGCGTGCATGAAAGTACAAAGGTCGTGCATTCTTCCCCATCCTCTTCCCCCTCCTAACCGGGTCGGGGCCCTGACGTACTTACCCCAGCCTTCTCCCACAGGTCGTCACTGTGCTTCAGTAATAGCAAAAGTTTCTACTTACATACTTGTGTGAAGGGTCGAAAATAGAGGTGATAACCGTTGAAATGTTTCAAAATACACACTTATTCATTTTGCTTCTCGTTTATTCACGTGATTCCAACTTTAAAAACAACACAAAGAGTGGGCAAACCTCCTTTTTCCATGATTGGGTATAGTGTAAGGCAGCCCCTAGCAGGGGTGTCCAGGAGGGGCAGAGTTCAGTCATTCATATATATATATATATATATATATATATATATATATATATATCCTTAACTGTTGTTTTGATAGTCCCGATTTTTAAAGATTAATTGATAACTCAGTTCCATAAACTGTTTTCCATTAAAAGAAATTGACGGTGGCTCAAAATGTTGAACTGTAAAGATAACGCGTAGATTCGGCAGAAAATGTTCCTTATTAGACTTTGCAGCTATCAATGTTTTAGACATTTTAAAGATTACTAAACTGAATTCCGAAAATGTGCTCCATAAATACAAGTTCCTCCAAGAGAAAAAGCAAATCTCTGAAGCTGGTTGAAATGACTGCAAATCCACATTTATCCACAGAATAGTTTGTAAGCCTTGAAACGTGCAACCCTTGTCCAAAGTTTTTACGTCTTTTCAAAAACAAGTTCAGAAAGTTTAGCTAACATTATCAAAGAATTCACAAATTTATCGACAGTTTGTATGCTTCATTTATCAAACGCCATGATGACATCTGCGTATCCTCGTATCAGCGGTGCATGGATAGGTCTTTGGGTGTGTCAAGATGTGCTGTTATTAATATATAAAGAAGTCAGCCTCCCTGACTAATACTAACTAACGCCATTCATTGGCTTTGGACAGTCTCAGTTCCCAGTGCAAAACATCTCTATCACTTTGCATTACAATACACGGATTGTGAAGCAGCTGCATTTTTATCAGGATTACGTGCATGCTCTGGTTAATCCACACTGTGATGCTAAGTACCATCGCATAGGAATGCAGTCCGCCGCCCCATATGCATAATTTTCATTTCAATGAAAGTACGTGCTGCCCGTATAAAGAGTTCTTGAGGATGTGCAACTGGTGCCTAACTTGTAGTCGACACATCTTCTATTTGTCAGCTTTCTTGTAAACAAATTGTGAATAAACAGTTGTTTATACACAAAAGGGTACAATGTTTAAAAGAAAATTCGATTATTTCTTCGAGAACTGCCAGCGATTTTGTACCTGTTTAGGGGCAGTGTTTCATGTCTAAGGGTGGGGTAAAAACCAGTGCGCTAGCGAGGGACGTTGTTCCCTAGAATATGCCTCCTCATGGTCTCCCTGTAGGGGCACTGGTGGGTTTCAGTGACGATTATTTTTCCGGTAGGGACCAGGGGGCGAAGCCTCTGAGTAGTAATGGGGACAAGCTTTATGACATATTTTTCCAAATGACTATTGGTCACTTAACTAACAGACGACAAGAACCATAATGTAACTTATTTTTGTAACAGCCTATAACTCAGCATAACTCAGCTACATTTTATGATGGTGGCGTGTTGATGGGAACCGGGAAAATGGTAAGGGTTGCACTGGGAAATAAAACAGCACCTGTACTCAAGATATTCTACAGTTCTACAGGAAGTAAAGTCGTGTCTTTACAAAGGGCGTGGGCCAAAACCGCTACAAAAGGCACAAGTAAAACTTCAGGGCCGGACTAAGCGTGTGGGGGACCCTACTAGTTCGGCAAGAATAATTGATACCGGCTATCCGAGAAAAAGGCTATGCCCAAAACGGTCGATTTTTATACATTTCCATATGCCATCATCAAGCGCGGATCCAGGGACACAGAGGACTGTGCGCCCCCTTCGCTTGCTAATGAAAAGCAAAAGAGAGAAAATTTAAATATTTGTTCTTTTGTTTATATTTTCTGGTTACCAGATGGTAGGAAATTGCATCTTACACTGCAGAATCGCAGAAAATTGTCGGGGGACCGCCCCACACCCCACCAGGGACTTCCGAATTTCGCCCACAAAAAGTGTGCCCCTTGATTGGAGCCCTGGATCCTCCCCTGATCATGATTGCATGGAATCCTTTCGGCGAGGAATAAAAAATATTTTTGAAACAAATTTGAAACAGTTGTTGGCGGAAAGCGCTTCGAAGTTCTCATCGTACGAATGATGTGACCAGAAAACAATAGCCTTATTTCAAAAGAATTATTATCTTTTCTTGATTTTGTTGACATTGGCCTCGGTTATAGGGCGGATCATTCTCTAGTGCAAATTAAATTTGTCTTATATAATCAATCCCCTGGCGGTTCTTATTGGAAGTTAAACAGGTCACTTTTACGAGATACTGTGTATATCAATTTAGTTTCAACGGGTAATACGAGAGACCGTGTCTAATTATGTGTTCACACCCGTTAATGTTAAAAACCTTGATAGCATCCGAGTCCCCAAAGCCCACATACAGCAGTGGCGTAGCCAGAGGGGGGCAGGGGAAGAGTGCCCCCCAAACAGAAATTTTGGGGACGCAATGGACGATGTTGAAAAAATGAAGCAAAAAAAAAAAAATAAAGACGAGAGAAGGGAGGGATGGGGAGTTGGTGGGGTGGAGTGGTAGGGGGTAGGAATCTGGGTCTCGGGGATGAGTAATGACAAAGGAATCTGTAGCAAAACGGACGGCATATTTATTTTTTTCAGGAGGCATTGGCAATAGGCCTCCGAAAAGTCAATCAAAACCTTGGATATTAATGATGTCATCGCGTCTGGAAACAGTGTTCCGGATCTTCTTTCTCTTTTTTTAAACAGATTATGCCTTGGGGACTGAACCCTAGCCCTTTTTTCGAAAGCTAATCCTGATTTTGGCACAAAATAAATAAATCCCAAAAAAGTATTTGTTGTCAATGTCATTTTCACTCTGTGGGTGGGCCGCCCCTCCAGGGGTGGCGCCAGGTGGGGGAATGGGGGCATGGTCCAGTCGGGGAATTTTTACAGTTTCGTCGGGGAGTCTTAGTCAATACAATATAGTATGCAGTCCCCGACGGCGACAGTCGCCCCGACGGTTTACCTGTTTTGTAGTCTCAAGAGGACAATTTCTTTAACAAGAACCCACAACTTTCGCGCGCTTTGCAGTATCACGATTCAGATTCAAAAGAACGATATCAGTGCGCAACTTGGCTCTTGAAGAATTAAGTGATATTATGCAAAATATGCGCTGCAATGACATGGGATAGTTAGGCTCCTTCAAATCCCCTTCTCACCATGCACCCCTCGACATAGTGGGTTGTCGGAACTTGAGGTCGCTGGCATGGCCCGGCTCCCGTTCGGGAAAATTTTGTCGCCACCGATGGTTGGTTTACTTGTTTTGGCGTACAAAAGGATCGTTTCTGAGGTAAAACTCACAACTTTCGGTACACGCTCTGCCCACTCTTATTCAGTTCTGTTACGAATAGCTAAATATAGTACAATGTCATCTCATTTCGGTAAACTTAGTTAATGTTCTCTTATGTCTGTCGTGACGTACGGCTAGTGACCCGAGGAGGGAAGTGAAATGTAAGTTACGTCTGATAGAGCTTAACTGCCCGACAATTGACCCATAAAAGTTTTAAACATGTACAGTTCTCTTTAGTGTAGGCTTACCAAAAATTTTCGAGCGCTTCGCGCTTTGCAATTTCACCGTTTAGATTCTAGATTCTCACCTAAATCTATGTTCCTCCAGTATATACAAACTTTATGCAAAAGATGCCCCACAATGGTATGGTCTAGTACACAGGTTTTCTTCAAGTTCCCCCTCACCAACCCCTCGACGGCATCGGGGCTGTCCGTGTTTCGGGTCGCTGGCCTCCCCGTCGGGGAGTCTGTCACCTCATCGGGCAAATCCTGGAGCCACCCCTCTAAAAACCCTTGTGGAGAAAACTGCGATCTAGTATAAAAAGAAGCATTATTTTGCATCTAAGCCCTTCGAGAGAGCAAAAAAATTTCAAAAAGGGAGGGGGACACCCTTCCCCCAGGACTGCGGTCAAGAATGGGGGAGATGAGTCGACTTTGCCCCCACACCAAAAAAACTGGCTACGTCCCTGACATACAGTTTAGAATTCGTGATTCTCTTCTCTTGGAAATTTTACTTATGAGTATTCGTGGGGAATCCATATCTTACTCCTCTTGGAGAAAGAAGGATTTAATTCGAGAAGAACAAAACCTTGTTGATGAAATTGAGTCTCTAGAAGTGAATCTCACAGAAGAGTCTGTTTACATAATGCATGAAAAGAAGAATCTTGAAAATATTCGAAGACAGTCTTTAGAAGGGGTGCTCCGTAGAGCACGTGCACGTTAGTATGCATGTTGAGGGGGAAAAGCCTACACGTTATTTCCTGTCTCTAGAAAAAAGAAATTTCACTTATAAAAGCATTTTAAAGTTAATAAGAGGGCAATCCACTGAGTTGCTTATCTCATCGCTAGCACACGCACTGTACTGAGCCGTATAACTGGAGGACGCACATCAATGTAGAAGCACAGAGCAATATATATCCTGCTCTATGTGTGGAATATACTACGAAATTGAAGCCGACTTGGAGGTCACGTTATGTAGGTCAGGCCCGTACGCAGGGGAGGTGATATATACATTAGACTTAATATAGCGCACGATGTGACAAAGTCATTCACGTGCACTTTACAATAATATTAATTAATACAGAATCCATAAAAAGACGAAACTTAATTGAGATATGACTTAAGATTGAAAAGGTAAGTCTTTAGTCGAGCTTTAAATTTGGAAGTATCCTTGACACTTCTGAGAGAGAGTGGAAGGGAATTCCAGAGTCTGGGCGCAGCTACCATAAACTCACGGTCACCGTATGACTTGGAAGTGGTGCGTGGAACTACTAATCGTAATGTGTCGCTGTTAGATCTGAGATTGTGAATAGTATTAAAATCATTCATCGGCATGTCATTGAGATATTTCGGTCCTTTATTGTTTAAGCATTTGTGGATTATCAACATCAATTTAAACTTTATCCTTTTGTCAACTGTGAGCCAATGTTCAGATGAAATGTAGGAGGTAATATGATCATATTTCAGTATTAAGGTTGTGCAAGCAACGAATTGCCATGTTTTGTATACCCGTCTGTAATTTGCTTATGTGGACTTTTGGAACAGAAGACTGTTTCCATAGTCAAGACATGACGTCACAAAAGCGTGCAGTAGTTCTTCGAAGTGGCCTTTCCCGTAGTAGAACACTATTCTAATAGAGCGAATCGCTTGGCAGGTGCATCAATCGCCTTTTGACATTGTTTGGTGATATGTAGCTGCATGTTCTAGGTGCTCTATCAAGCCAACAACGCCCTAAATTTTCGGCACGTACGGGACATTTTTGCAGATCACGACCAGCTCTCCTACTTGGATTGAATTTACATGCACTTTGGCTAAGCTGGATTTGGAGCCAAGTAGCATAAATTTAGTCTTTGAATCATTTATTTTTAATTTATTTGATAGCATCCAAGCTCTCAAATCCTTCACACAGTTTTCAATTTCAGTAACTACTTTCCATTGGTTTGCACCTTGACTGGGGTTAAAAGCTAAGTAAAGTTGGGTGTCATCAGCATACACATGAACTTGGGGTAAGTGCTTCTGCATAACAGCAAATAATTGGCTGGCATATAACAAGAATGTCACGGGACCATAGCAGCTTCCCTAGTTCGAGTGGTTCGTCAATGGGTTCGTTTTTGAAATCGAACCTCCCTTTAACATCGAACCCCCTTTGTGTGCTAGAGGATGGTTCGTCACCGCTGGCTTCTTCCTTCCTCTTGCAATGCAGAAACAGACATTGTTGCAAGTGAAGTTCATTCCATGTCGATATTAGGATAATATAGTAAGCATGATTACGTCATTATTCCAACACCTCCATTTTCGCGCCCTTCGAAGGCATAAAATATCATTGGTTCGAGTACATTCGAAGTTCAAGAAAAGGTTGGGCTTTATGTACATTCGCTTTCTTTTGCACCAGGGGCGTAGCTAGGATGAAATTTTTAGGGGGCCTAGGTAACAAATGGGGGGGGGGCGGTACCGCCGAGGGTCAGGCTTGTCAAGACTATCTAAGCGGAGCGCCACCATCAGTTGGCGCGGAGCGTGCAAGAAAATTTTTGGCTTTACAAACCCTCCAGATGGCCGGGGATAACGGCCACTTCCCACCGTGTTTTAAAGCTGCATGTACCCAGCCTTGAAAATTCGAATCTCATGTTCTGCCATTCCTCAAATAATGTCTTTTTTTAGGAAAAAATCCAGTCCATGAAAAATGGTAATACACAAGGCCGCACATACACTTTTTGTGGAGGGGAAAAAAATGTGCGCATTACTGATCTGTGGCCTGGGGGAGGGGACTAAAGGGAACGGGTGTCTCCCTCCCCCTTGGCGAAAATTTGTAATTTCAGGAGGACGTATAGATAGCAAATGGTGCAATGTTTGGAGGATTTCAGCTTGAAAAGGAAAACGAAAAGTAGTTGTGACTTAGTGCGACAAAAGTCACTGTTGAGAGCGTGGTGGATATGATGGGAAGCATGACCTCAGCTATTGAACTCCGTTGTGGGAAGGGTTTAAGGGGGGGGGGGAGGGAGTGAGATTGGTTATAAAACGTTTTAGACTAAACTGGCACGGCTTAAAAACGTTTTAAGTCATTGATGATTGAAGCTACCTATAGCACTATAGCACTGCAACAACAACAACAACAACAACAACAACAACAACAACAACAACAACAACAACAACAACAACAACAACAACAACAACAACATTGTAGCTATGCACAATCGGGCGTAGCGCGAGAATTTTAGGAAAGTAGGCTACAAATACATCTTAATAGAGTTGTAAATGATTGGTGGACAGGTATAGGCATGAATATATTGATCTGCCTATTTGAAATTGTTTAAGTTCTATCATTACGATCACAGCTATTTCTTATATTTTTACTGCGTTTTCTCTGTATATTCTCAAAGTTGTTAACGGTGCACTTTGAAAATTTCTGGGGGTCATTGCCCGCCCCATGCTGTGTACGGCCATGGATATCATATTGAGCTGAGATAATACAAGAATCATACTGTATTATGCATTCCTTTTCATTTATTCTGCCTGCAATTCTCCCATATTCCCCTTCTAGTATATCTCTGTTACATTTGTCCATCACCCCATCCATAGGCTGCATGTCCACTACTCAATTACATATCCCCTAGATCACACCATTTGTCTCCATCATAGGGTTACCATACTTATTTTCTAGCAAGGAGGACATAGATCCCCGTCCTGATGTAGGGGTCTGAGGGTGTCCCCTTTCCTTTGGAAATTTTTCCCGTTTTCAATGGTGTCTAGATGCAAAATGGTGCTGTATTTGTTCACGGACTCAAGTCATCGGTATATTACTTGGTCAGACCTATAATACCACCACCAGGCCCGTAGCCAGACAAGGTACTATAGGGGGGCAAAATTTTTTCCAGGGGGCGAAAAATTTTTAAGGGGGGGGGGCAAATGTGTACAAATGTATTAAATCAATGGTAAGATTCAAACTCTCTGGGGGCAAAAAGATTTCAGGGGGCGCCCCCGGCCCCCCTTGACTACGGGCCTGACCACCACTAAATCTTTCAAACTATTTAACCCGCCAAGCAGAAGTAGGGATCATGTGGGAAACACATGAAATCCTGACCTTGTTGGCAATTTTACAAATCCGTCCGGACCGTGACGCCAGTGCGAACTACTAAAAAGAGGACTTGTCGCAAACAATAGATCTACAGTGCACTTGTCATGGGCAAGGGAGACACGAAATACTTGTTAAGGATAGAAGAATTATTGGAACGCAGTACCTTATACCGTACGGCATATTTTGTGTATGATACCGTATAGGAATGGTCGTGTAAGAATGATCTTCAGTGTATGGTTGCCATGTTTTCCGTAAATCAACCAGCCATCCGAAAGGCAGAAGGGGTCTAAACCTGATAATGCCACATCCGAATTAGTCGTCGGGACGTTCGTTTCATCGTCCAAGTGAGTTATATGAGAATTAAACGACAGTGCAGATTATATACCTAATTTAGTGAAAGTAGGCATTTTAAAGTTTTAAGTTGATTTCATACGTGCGCAAAAATGTGTTTTTCACACATTTACTTTTTCTTAATTCTTACACATTTTATTTCTTTGTTTATTTTTTGAAGGAAATACTTCAAAGTTTATTTCCGTTCAAACATTTATTTTTTTTAAATTCTTACACATTTTACTAGGACCCAAAAATCTGGGGGGGGGGCGCTGACGAATATCTGGGGAAGGGGGGTAGGCCCCCAGGCCCCCCGTAGCTACGCCGCTGTTTTGCACACCCATTTCTTGTAATGACGGAGCTGGTTCTGTCTGATGTTAATATCCCAGGGATGGCCACTATGGTTACATGTTTGTTTATATGATAGACAAGTGAGTGATTGCGTCAGTTCCTATGAACCCTGATTCCAGTTTAATGTCTCTTCCCACCATATTTGGCGCCCACGCCTGATAAACTGCGTTGCACTGTACTGAAAATAATGTGTTTTAGAGAGCACTTTCCTGCCATGTATAGAGCGTATGTGATACCAATATTTCTGTAATACCTGCTTACACTCTGGAAAGTATGTATGATGGACGAGAAAGTCTGCAATGCATTGGCAAGCTTGTGCTTCAGAATAAGTTATATTCTGCAGTCTAGGGGGTTTCCAATCTTTTTGTTTTAGCCTCAGTTTAAACCATGGTGAGGGGAGAGGTCAGGTCGGACCAAGGTGGTTAATGAGCCATAGTCACGCATGATGCGATAAAATGTGTAAGCCCGGCCCTTCGGTGGACAGTCTCCCCAACAATTTACCTGTACTTGCTTTTAAGGAGTGCGTTTTGTCAGCAGGACTAAAAAATTTGTATAGCTTTCTTACCTTCCCTCATATTTTAGCAAATATTACAGATCAAGCCTTACCCTTACTACACGTAACCCTCAATCGCTTAGTTGTTATCGTATCTGTCTCGCGGTATGGGTAAAGAAGTTGGGATGGGGTAAATTCGTCGCCGTAGACGGGTAGACACCTGCAGTGCATGCCCCTCCCGATAGGGGTCAGCTGTTCCGACAGTTGATAAGTTTTTTTCCTTTTCATGAGTTCTGAATTAATCAAAACAGAACTACTAAACCACACCCATTTTTTTTGTTGCAAATCTTCGAAAAAATCATTCAACCAGGGAGGTGATATCACCTCCCTGATTCAACGGCATGGGCTGTCAAACTTATGCCGGTTGTTTTAATAGTTATGCGTGATTAAGGAGGAAAACAGAGTTGTACTTTTGGAAGACATATTTTATGATAATAAAAATACTGAGAGGATTAATTCGCCATGGCCTTCTTGGGACACACATGTTGTTTGGAAGAGTCTGTGTGCAAGGTCTGGATGCAACTTTTATAATGAAATATGGTATTTTTAATTCGATATTTCGGGGCACTTTGCGCGCATTCGTCGCGTTTACACTCTGCATCTACTGGGCAAAAATATACAAGGAGTAGTTCTTTTGAACACTTTTCCGAAATCTAGAGGTTCATCTTCAGCCCTCGTCGGAACTAATCAAATATCAAGAGAATGGTTACGTGAGCAGCATGATTTAGAAGAATTGAGGTATACAATTCTTTTTCTCCATTCTTTCCAAACAATATTTCTTATGCGCACTTCGCGTGCACCCATTATCGGTAGATCCTGAGAGTTACTATATTCAGGAAACGAAGAAAAAGTATTCTAAAACTTGCATATAAATCCTAGACCCATTCGGTTATCCCTACCCCTTCCCCAGCTCGCTCACTCCCGGTAGAAGGTATCCCTGAATTCCCGTTGTCCATGCCAAATGGGCTTCTGTCCCCATTTTGTAATCAACTCAGAGCTTCCACCATGACCCCCTCCCCCCACGGAAGTACTAGCCATGACAGTTAACAAGTGCCGGTCATAAGGCCCATGAACCCCATGTCTTGCGCAAGACGCTCCAAGTGCAAGCCGAAAAGGGATCAGTACTCTGTCGATCGATTTCTACCAGGGTCTTTTAAATCTAAAGTGTAAATCTCTAAGACATGAGATTTCCAAATAAGACATAAAATATTAATGAAACATACAGGGCGGAAGAAGTGCCATTTTGTAACTCGGAAGGTATTTTCAGTGCCGGATCCAAGGGGGGGCAAAGGGGGCAATTGCCCCCCCTAGAATTTTCAGAGCAAGGGAAAAATTAAAATCAGCCCCAAAGATCCATACTTCTTGCGCATGCTTTGCCCCCCCCCCCCCCCCCTAGAATTAGGTTCTGGATCCGGCACTGATTTTGGCAAAAAATTCCTCGTTATGTTACGCGCTAAACGGTTGTGCGCTTTGCTGAGATACTTTCATGTCTTTCCGGGGTTGTTTTTTTTTTTGTTTTCTTCCACCCCCCACACCCCCCCCCATCTCTCAAACTGACAAAACCCCTCTTTTTCCTATAAAAGGACCTGCTTCTATCCTCACGGCCTCTTGGAAGGGTTGTGGCCAAGATTGGTCGACCCCTTTCCGCGCGTTATGCACATTTGTTCCGCCGATGGAGTTATTCTGAAATGGACCACTCACGGCATTCTCCTGTGGTGACAGACTATAATACCAACAACCCCCCCCTTGTTAGTTCCCCCTGCAGATGACAACTTTCCAACACCTACAGCTCGCACTCCATGTGCCATCAACGTTCAAATTTCCTTTTTTCCTTTTCTTAAGACAATGCAAAAAGCCTTCCCTGGGGTAATAAGCGAGCCGCAGATATGCACTGCATACTCAAATGGTAAATTAGTCGAAGTCAGGCAATGGCAGGGGCGTAGATTTCTTTTCAACTTTGGGGGGGATGGGGTGAACTATCGCAAATGTGGAAAATGTGCACGCGAAGCGTGTACGGCGAGCGCGAAGCGCGAGCCGCCCATCGACGGGTTGGGGGTCCCAGGGGCCCGGCCTTAGGGCCACCCGGCTGGGGGTCCGAAGAGGGGGCCCTAAAGGCCCCGGAATGACTCCTGGGTTTTAATGTCTTCAAGAAGTGGCCCGGAAGACTGCTATTGGGGGTTAAGGGTTAATTTTTAAGTGGTAGTGCTCTTTGGTAGGCTGGAGGTCTATTCATACATTTTAGGAAATGCTATTTTGAGCACAAAACCTCGTTGACTAACGCTGCACTGTGTATTGAAATTTGTACAAGAGCAAACAACGCCCTGTTAAGCTTAAAAAGGCAGGGATCAACATAGGCATTCAAAGATGCACAGGCAAACTGGGATTTTTTGAATTCGGAGACGCTGCAAGTTGGGCTTGAGAATCAGTGGCGTGTCCGCCAGGTTTTTTGTGATTGGGGGAACCTATAGATGATGTCGTAGTTCAACTAACCTCAGTTCCCCCAGAGGTCTGCGTGAATTTTAACACCTTTATTTTTTCATTGCGTTTTCCTGCATTTGCCATGTAGCAGTTTTTGATCTTTCGTTTGTCAACTCTTACATAAAGGTGTCGTCCTGGGGAAGGGGTTCCCCCTCCCCTTTAAGATATTTTTTTTTTATTAATTTAAGGTCTTTTAGATGTAAAATGGTGCTATCTTTTGATGTTTTTGGAACTGATCATATATGGCCTGAAAATGTCCATAATTTAGTGAATGCTAATTTTTGGTAAGGTAAAAGAGGAGAGAGAATATGTTGCCTATTAAGAGACAGATACGTTGTCAAAAAATCTCCTGAATCCCCCTCCCTTCTCTTTATTTTACTGCCTTCTATTTCGGGAAAGTTTTTACACAAAAATATGTGCGTGGAATCCACAGAAACATTCTTGAGTTGTTACGAAATATGTCCTTTCCTTCATTGTACATTATGAAAGGGCATCTAAGGCTAGCAGATACCTGAATAGGGCCTCCTGGAAGCTCTGCATTAATCATATTAATTGGGGCGGGGGGGGGGGGGGGCGATGACATAGTGCGTATACTACCTGACTTCCAAATGATAATATAGAGTACAACGTCGAACACTTTACAACTATCGTATTTTTCTTACTTTTGAACTAAAATCCGGACGAACAGCTGCCAGCAATGGAAAATGAGAGGGAGGGAGAGTATAGGTGCAGGGAGGTGATATTAGACCTCACTGACAGGTGTAGCAAAAGGGGTGAAGGACTAATAAGAGCGTTACAGAGTGCTGTTTTCGTCATAAGTGTATTAACAATCACCATCCATACCGAATATGGTTCAGCGCGAACTGGCGAAGCTCTGGTAAAAATTTTTGAAAAATGTATAACGGCAGATACGTACTATCAACCTTCTACATCATCCTACATATTAGATTGAAAGATCCCATACTGATGCGAGGTCCCCACAGATGTTTGGAGATGTATCTCTGTTCTTCGGAAAGTGTCGTGATCAGAACAGTTTCGTGTATTATTACCTTAATAATGGTTATGACATGGAGAGTAAACAGTGACGAATAATGTTTCCATTACAAAACCTGCGTTCAGACTCTACATCGAGACACTTTCAATTGCCCAACAAACCTACATGCCACTGCCATAAGCCAGTCTTTTACCTATTAGTTCGTAAACTTGCAACTTTTTGCTGCTGTGCTTCTCCGAAAGTTGCTATCGGAAGATATTGATAATATGAGTGACACTGACGTAAGGTTGAAAGCGAGCGCGGAGCGCGCTAAAATTTTGATAGATTGCCAACGATTTCCTAAAATTCTGATAGTTTGAGAAACATTTGTGATAGAAAGTGAAGAGAGATTGAAAAATTTCTTACGAAAATGAAGAATAAAATATGCTTTTTATCATACACGTATCTGTAGACTGAAACATTTGGGGGGGGGGGGGGATGATTACATGGGCCATCCCCCCTAGTCAAATGTTGGTGGGATATATCCCCATCCCCCCCGGGATTTACGCCCATGGGCAATGGCGCCACAGCTGGGTGTAAATATACTGTCCATGCGCGGTGTAGTGTACAACTTAGTGTGTGGTGTACAATATAATATTTGTTCCACGTGTGCCCTCAACATGGCCGCGTAAACAAAAGATGACGTCATGTGACACGATCTATTCAACCACCTCTTGGAAAACCCTGGGTACAGGCCTGTAGGTCACCTTCGGAAATAATGTAACGCTGAGCAATGTGGGCATGGTAACGCGCCCTACACCTGTTCAAGTTCAAATTCATTTCGCATATGAACGGCATTACAAAAGCTTAATATACAATCTTTACAGAATAACATAATTATGCAGGACACTAGAGAAACATAAATGTTTATCGAGGCTAGTGACCGAAGGTAAGGAAAGACAAAACAAAAGATGAAAGATATATATATATATATATATAATATATATATATATATATATATATATATATATATATATATATATATATATATATATATATATATATTATATATATGGATACATACATTCATTCATTTCCAACTATAAATATATACAAATCAGTGAATACAAAATATTTCGAACTGTCCTCAGCCCTTCCTCAGTTGTGTATAGGAACTAGTGCAAATGAAAACTAGCCTCACATTTACTTTCCAACACACGCAACTTATCATGATCTATATATATATATATATAAATATATATATATATATATATATATATATATATATATATATATATATATATATATATATATATATAATATTATATATATATATATATACTATATGACGCGGACTGACGCACAGGTTATGCTTGTGTCAGCCTTGCCATTCATTCTTGAAAACCTACTCTGAGCTGCACTGATGAGATCTAACAAGATCGAACAGTTTCTGTCTGCAGATTGAGTTATATATATATATATATATATATATATATATCTATAAACATATATCTATATATATATATATATATATATATATATATATATATATTCTTAACAAAGTAAACCAGTCAATGGTAGAGTGCTTACCCTATAAAGGGAGCTTAAAAATGGTTGGGACTATAGGGTACTACAAGGCAGCTTTACAGCACTGTTTCGTACGGGCCCAGTGTAGTAGATCCTCACTCTTCAGAAGCCTGATGTAGAATCTACATCAGATTATATATATATATATATATATATATTATATATATATATATATATATATATATACATATACCATATACATATACATATACATATACAAAAGACCTGCTTAAACAATGAGGATGAGATAGAGCAGCCACTTAAGGGATGTAGTTATTAATTAGATAAATCTTTAAATGTTTTTGGAACGATCGTAGTGACTTTATTTTCTTTAAATGATCTGATAGACTTTGCCATAGGCTACAGCAGTAATTATTAAGAAACATTTTACCATGCATATTATGATAACGAGGCATGTAAAACAGGTTATTGATGTTGGGTTTTGTAATTAATAGGGTAACGAGAGCTAGATGACTTAGGTTTAATGACATTAGTTACGGCGATGGGTAATGATCCGTTAAGATACCTAAAGATTATTCCACACATACAATAAAGGTGAACATAAACCTTTCTAAAATTTTGCATGGAAATGCACGGAAGCACAGAGATTGGGCGGTAATTGATAAAGAGACAATGATTGCCTTTTTTGTAAATAGGAATTACCTTTGCAATTTTTAAGTTATCTGGGAAACAACCATGTGAAAAAGAGAGATTAAAGATATGCGATAACGGCTTAGAAATGAGATGAATGACTTGTCGAACTATAGCTGGGCGAATTTCATCATAACCAGCTGCCGACTTTGGTTTAAGACAATCCATTGCCACTTTTACGACATCGTTGCTGCTTATGGGTGATAAAAAATCGTGTTTGCATTATTACCAGCATTCAGTTTTGTGGGATTGCGATAGGGTATGTTATGGGTTAAATTTGGGCCAAGCTTAGTAAAAAAGGTGTTAAATGTATTTGCAATTTTCTGGGGGTCACTAATTGAAACATCATTATCAAGGAAGGCATTTGGATATGTAGGAACCTTTTTGCCTTTGTTTAAAATAGTGTCAATGTTTTCTCACGTCTTTTTGGCATCATTTTTCGTATTATTGAATATGTTTGTATAGTGATTTTTCTTTGCAATTCTCAAAATGTGATTCAGTTTATTACGATAAGTCTTGTAGTTTTCTCTATGATCTGCAGATGGTGACTTCAAGTATGTCTTGTACCGTCGGCTCTTACATTTAATTGAGACAAGCAATCCCTTCGTTACCCTTCGTTTTCTAATTCCAGAGGTAATCCATGGTTTGTCTTTGAATGTGTTTTGCCCTGTAGCGTGCCTTTAACGCCTCTTCGGCCTCTAATGCGTTAATTCGCACAATCACGCATTAGCTCGTATGCACGTCATTGCACTGTGTCTAGAACATGGGTTGCCTTAGCACCTTAATGGAAAGGCTACACATCACAGTATCTGACTCAAATGTAGTACTTAACACTTATGTGTGACAAAAAACGAAAGTACCCTTACCTATTATTATGTTTATGGAAGCGAAGCTTCATAAACATATTGCTATTACCCAGGTACAGGTCACGTGACAGTTTCTTTGTCCCGGGTTTTCGGGGAAAGTTCTTCAGTATTAGGCATGTCGTTTGCATCATACATTTGTGACAAATTGTAGATCAGAACGAAACAAGTACAGTCGGAATAAAGGATTTTTCACTAAATAACGAGGAAATATAGAATATTTCATTATAAAACGTATGAATGTTGTAGGTTAATGGTATCGTCTTTTCGTAGGATACGACGTTAGCGTGGCATGAAACAACACGGTTATCTACTGCGCAAGCAGTGGTTCCTTCGTACGTCCAACTACACAGCACAGAGTTCTGTGTACGTATAACAGCTATGTTTATCGAAACAGCGTTGCAAGCATGCAGGTTGTTTCTTCGTATTTCCGTACCACACAGCCATAGAACACTGACTACCGTATCACACCCATAGAACAAGATATAGGAACGTTCCTACATCTTGTTCCATAATCACATCCGCGTTTATCGAAAACAAGCCATTTCAGTGGCATGCATAGTTTATGTTATCGCAGTAACTGACACAGAAATAAACAACTGAAACCAACTCAGGCCTATTAATTGTTAGGACTTAGGCCCATATCCTTCTTCAGTCAAAGGGATACCATGCACTTTGTGTTGGCCTTACTCTCATTGTATATAGGTATGGCATGCAGAGACTGTTAGTGGCCTACAAGGATTTTTTTGAAAATGTCGGCAGCATGGCCGTGCGGGTCGCGCAATTTTTTTCCCACGAGGTTATGGGCAAATCATGCCAATGGACCAATCAGCTTCTTGGAAACAGGCCACACCCCTAGTTCTAAAATGCCATGATAAGTATGTGTGCGTGCCGTATACGGCGCGTGTTAAACGCGGCCACCGTTGTGCGCAGGAATAGACGAATAAGGATTAAGTTGTACATTGTGACGACAGTAAAGCGTGCAATGTCTATTATGTCTGGTTATTTTGAATAAGGCTGCGCGTTCTTTTGCCAACGAGTGATGACGTTGAGCATTTGCTGGTAAAAATATATAGGCCGTACAGTATTATTGTGAAGAAGATCATTTGTAGTTTAGGCATAATCCTATACTGTACAACTTTTGTCAGGGCCAAGTTCTCAATACATTATGCACTAAGGGCTATGTGATGGCATGATTTTGACATAAATACATGGGTTCTGAAAAACAGAGGTACATCTCTCCCCCTTGATTCGTTCCATTTCGCAAGTTACTTCACTTAACATGAAATGACAGTCGAGGTGTGGGTAAACCGAAATAGCAAAGGCAATATAAAACAAGTCTGCCAGAAAGAGAAAAGTTTAGGGAGTAAAGAACGAAGAAAATTAGAAATAAAAGAATATGTTCAAATGTACAATATTCAAAAATACTGTATGAGAACGGTAAAAAATGAGAAGGGCATTGCGAGCAACATAACAAGAGACCATATAAGATCTCCGTTATCAATAAAGCCTTTAAAGGGTATATGCAGTCACCCCAACTTGAAGTAGTGTAGTAGACTGTCCTGTTTCATGATTGGCTCTTGAGGGTCATGTGACAATATTTTTTCTCCTCGAATGTGAAATTTATTATATGTAACTGATTGGTTTACCTTGAATATGCAATATTGAAGTCCTAAAATATTGTGAAAGATACTTTGCAGTGAAATAAGAAGAAAATTGTGAGATTTAGCTGTTGCTTCAAAATAAGTTTGGGACGACTGCTCTTGCCCTTTAGGTATTTCTTAATCTAGTAAGTTAAAGTAGGGTCTAATAGATGAAAATAAGCACCTGTATGTTTAAAGATTTTCTACCAACCGTGACACTTTGATAATCCTGTTACCTTTACCTGTAATCAGCATACTTAAACTTCGATATCCAACATCGGAACCTAGAAGTTGAGTGAAGAGGTATTAAGGAAACTTCATAGGTATGTCCCTAGTGGAAACAATTTGCAACAGCTTTACTATCATAAATTTTCAGAACATCAGTTTCCAATATCAACCATTCAATCAACCTCTTCAATATTCTCGCACGGTGTTCTAAACTTATAGGCCTACCGTAAATGCACCAAAACCATTCTCTGCATGGAGATAATCTCTTTGATTCACTTTTCATGTCCAAAGTGTAAAGTTGTTACAGAACATTTGCTTACACAAAATGTAGACAAAATTGAAAAAAAGTTTTTTGCACAATGACCTTTAGTTTTCTCCTTCGGTTAAAGACTAATTTCTAATATTTTTTATTCATTTTTCCATGTTCGTGTACATCCCGCACAGTTATCCATTACGCGCTAGTTGCGCGATGATTTGTTGAAGTGGGTATGACATGGCCAAAGTACGTTTCTTAGTAAATATTCTTTGGGTACAGCTTAAAATGAAGCGAATGTTTTCCCGACTAAACTACGTCCATAAACACAGTAATACGACCTTGTGAATCCCAGTTACAGGCCAGACTTAGTCCATCTGAAATCCGAAAGCGAAAAAACGTATGTGAGCGCGTCTCAAGATCGTGACGTCACTGGAGGCACGGTCACTGAGCTATATAACTGGAGGACGCACGTCAATGCGGAATACGCGACGAAACTGAAGCCGACCTGGAGGGTCACGTGATGTAGTCGATTCCATTGCCCTAGAAACGCGCAGCTGCAAGTGAAAATAATGTAACGCAGAATCATTGATGTACACGCTAAAGCAATTCCTTGTTACTCATTACGTCTCTAGTGCCTTTGTTGTAATTACTTAGGAGGACATCTGTACACTAGGATTCATTATTGCGTGATTAAAAGATGGTTTTTTCTTTTTTTTAAACAAACGTTTCTTGTTTTTAGGAGTGATCCTGCCTATTTGAGGTACAGAGTGTGTGACCGCATTTCGTTGGTGCGTCGAGACGCGATGACTGCGTAATATTCGCGATAGCACCGTCACTGAACAATACACAGAGTAGGCGCGCTTGTTACTGACTGTCCATACCTGTACACAGATAATCTGTAAAACGCGTCGAACGCGTCCTCTTGACAAAAAAAGGCGCACGAAGGGAAAGTAAAACGCGTGCGCACATGCACGCGTGCATTTTGGCCAATGATGTGCCTTAAAGCTTCCTACACGGTAAGCGTTTGGTGCTCTGTATGTTATACGGCTATTGTGATGTATGGATTTTCAGGAAGTTGCTGAGGCAAGTTTTCCTCGGCGCAGTGGCGTGCATGCTAACGCGTGCAAATTAGCGTCCAAGAGACTGAAGAGGCGCTAAGGCCAACTACGGCGCGTTAGCCGTACATCATTGCCTAAGCGTTTTCACTTCTCGGTACGCGTTTCTACGGCCTTGGCGACTTGAGTAAGCTAACCTACATCACGTGACCCTCCATGATGGCTTCAAAGCATTACTGTGGAATGATCTTTCCTAGCATATAGTTCAGTGGGCACGGTTAGTAACACTGTACCAGGCAGCTCACCCATCGTTCTACACATCGAATCATGCGCATGCTAACGCGTGTAAGCGGGTACATCTTTGCAAACACCTGTGCTACGATACTTCAGCAGCGCGCGTGACCAGTGACCACATTGTGAACTATGCGTCGTTGCTTACCATTTACAATAGCAACGTTACTGAACAGCTCAGTGAGTAAAGGCGCGCTTGTTATGGACTGTCCATACATGTTCATAGCTGTTCTGTACAGCGCGCCCGGACCGCGTCCTTTTTGCAAAAATACAAAGCTGTTTATTATATGCAGGGAAGCTAAACCACGCGCGCATATGCACGAGAACATATAAGCCAATGATATGCCTCGAAGCCCCTAACATGGTCCGCTCTTTGCGCTCTGTATGTTGGGCGGGTATACGGTATTTCGGAATCACCTACAGCGCAGGCGTAGTGACCTTTGAAATAAGGTCAAGTGAGGGGTTTTCATTGTTTCAGAAGTGTTTTATATTTCTACCTTCATCGAAATCTCCTTTTCATAAAAAGAACCTTAGTGCATTCCAGAAGCTTTAAAAATGGTTTCAAAGGTTAAAAGAAATTTCAGAAATAAAAAGTCTTTCTGAAAACGTGCAAAAATTGAAATATTTCCTAAAATGAATCGAACTTAGTGTCTATTTCAGGACATTTTCTTTAAATACATGGAATTGTAAGCAGACACATGTGGAATGTCCAGGGCTGGAGGACTCGAGTCCGGACTCGACCTCAAGTCCGGACTTAAGTCCCCTTTTTTTGGACTCGAACTTTGACTTGGACTCGCACTGTCTGGACTTGGACTTGGACTCGGACTCGGACACTGAACCCAGGACTACCTAAACTATCATTAATCTTCCCCTCTCTCCCTGGACTTCGGGAACTTTTGGCTTGGACTTGAAGTCGAGTCCATCAAAAAATCACAAAGTCCAGCCGTTTTCTTCATCCTATTAATCTTTAATTTTCCTAATTCACATAAGTTCTCCCACAAGAAGAATGGTATGTGCCTTGAAAATAAAAGCCGTATAGTTTTTGTCTTTGCATGGTAGTAAGTCCCACTGTGCTGTAGGTTATTGGGTACTTGTACCATGAAAAGGATGTTAGTTTTTAGGAAACTTTCTTGTTTACACCTTGACTCTACCCTACTTACAACTAACCTACCACCCCTACCTACTACCCTACTAACCTTTACCCTACACCACTCCACCCACTCTTAAGAAAACCCCCCTTACTACACCCCAACTTATACACCCCAACACCCTTTGAAAACATCACCCTTTTACAGCCTTTAAAAACCAACTTAAAAAAATTTGGTCTGTGATACAGTAATCTCTTTTTCCCCCACTGTCAGGGGGCGGCATCAGGAAAGAAATGGGCATGCATGTGCATACCATTATAGATAATTAACAAAATTGGTAGGGCTTTCAGAAAACTGTAATTTGTTGCTGACGTCTTTTATATGTGTTAAGTGTGTATAATATGTGTCTGTCTTTTGTGGAAATTAGGTGGAGGAGAGCTGAGGTTGTCTGGTATCTGGTAGCATGTATCTCCTTTTCCTTTCAGTGTTTCTCCACGAGGGGGTTTTTTTTTTTAGGGGCGGCCCCGGCCCCCCACCCCTGAGGTGATGATATTTTCCCCGCCTCCCTGAAATATCGAACCACCTACAAATAACCACCTACACCAAGCTTTTTCGCTTCGCCTCCGGAAAAAAAGTTGACAGAATATTGGCTACTGCTTTTTTTCAAAAAACAAACTGCATGCCGATCGGTACAATTATTCTTAAACAAAACAAAGAAGTTCATAAATTTTGTAATTTTTTTTTAACCTTTGTGTACTGAGTGAGGAATCTGTCAAAAGCCAACAAACAACTAGCGTCCCAGCGGAGTGCCTCACATAAGCACATGACATGATTCCGCTCTCCAAATCGCCTACGATCTTTGTATGTTACGGTAAGCCGCCCCCTCTCTTGAAAATCTGCGGGAGAACACTGTTTTTTTTTTAATTTTTTTGGGGGTTTTGGGGGGGTTGAAAGGGCTTCGTGAGATTAGATGGTATTTCAATTTGAAGACAAAGGCGTGGTGATTTGGGGTCCCAAACAAAGACCCAAATAAGCAGGGACCTTCTACAACAGATTAAAAAAACAAGCAAGCTCCTATTCAAACCGGGCAACAAGTTTAGACTTATATACACCGTGTTACCCCTGGGTTAGGTCCTATGAAGGATATCATAAGCTGCAGTGGTTTCATTGGGTACTGCAGGGTTGTGAACAATGTAATTGTATCGGCGTTTCCTTACCCAATTATCATTCAGTTGGCCCTGGAGGTTTTTTCTAATTTGTTTCGTCATTTTGTCATAGCATATATTGAGCAAAGTGCTAGCTTTCAATTCAAAGCCAAGTAGCCGGGGAAAATACTGTATGTTAACAACTTGTTTTTCAACCCCACCCACAATTTGGAACTTGGACTCGGACTCGTTGGAACTCGAAACACACTGGAACAATCGGACTTATTGGACCCTTGGACCTCGACCGCGAGAATTGGACTCGCCGAAGGAGCGAAAAAAAGAAGCCCTCGGACCTCCTTGGACTGTGGACTCGGACTTTGAAAAATGACCTCGGATTGACTTGGACTCTCACAGTACTTGGAACTTCGAGCTTGGGTGGACTTTGAACTTTAGCCGCCCTGGGAATGTCTTCTGCATAGCTACCTCGAAGAAGCGTACGTTACTCTTTTCTCGCACAGTACCTCTAGTGCACCTCATGTACGTTACGTAATATCTGTTATAAAGCGTACTAGTATACGGCAGTTATTAAAACTATGGGCAGCCCACATCAACACATATTCATGGCGACTGGAACTATGCCGGTGGTGGGTTGCGGGTGACCGCTAGAGAACTTCATCAAGTATAGCCTACACAAGGTTTATAGTGAAGGGAAAATCGTATGATTATTTTCTTTACCCATTTTTTTTCGAGTGATCATATTATCAACACACCGCATTTCTTCCTAATCTAAAATTCTAAACCTTGTATGCCTAACTGGTAGCGTTTCGGTAGTTTCGGGCATTTTATTTATTTTTTTTTTGTTTTTTTTTTTTTTTTTTTTTTTTTTTTTTTTTATTTGTTTTTTTTGTTTTTTTCAGTGTGGCAAACACTACTCACGTTAACGGTTGGATCTAACCGTTAACGTTTAGAGGCGGAAAGCTAAGTTTTTGGTAGGCCCAAGCAAGTCCCCCGTTTTTTTTTTTTTTTTTCTTTTCCCTCCCCTCCCCCCCCCCCCCCTCCTTCCCTTTCTCCTTTCTCCTCTTTTTGGTTTTTCTTCCCCCCCCCCCTCCCCCCTCCCTTCCCCCCCCTTTTCCCCACCTTTCCCCCCATTTCTTTCCTTCTTTCCTCCCCCCCCCCTTCCCCTCGACCATCGCCATTATCAAATTAAATGTGTAGATTACAAGATCTCATCATCTTTCATAAATCCTCAATAGCCTAGATTTTGTGAGGCCTAAACTCCATGACAAACCTTCCCTAAGCTACGAACTACGATACGTCGATAACGTGAATCAATCTGAGTAAATCTTGCTGTGAGGCTTATGAGTCGAGAAAGTAGCAGCTACTACGAATCCTCGACAAAAGTACATGGGACACCCCGCTCCCACGCATCAGTGTTGAAGTCTCAGAACATCGGACGTTCAGAGCCGTGTTGGTCGGCTGCAACATTGAACAGGGGAGCGGGAATGCAGACACGGGGAAGAAATATCTCACGCTTGGCTTGTATTTGCTTGTTTTTGTCCATCATTTTTGTCGGAAGGGGAAAAAATTGTCCCGAGGCCTGTACAAAGGTAATAGGGAGTAATAAAATTTTCAACTGCTATAAAGAGTCAATGTATGATACTTTCGTGAAAAAAAATTGGTCTGAATAAAAGTTTATTAAAAAAAAATATGTTTCACAATTGAAAAAGAACCCCCCCTTGTCCCCTGATAACATGCCTATGCCTACATGGACCCAAATGGGTTCCCACATGGGGCCACCAGAGAGTGGGCTCGCATATGATTATATGGTGTGCAATACAGGCTTTACATGGGTATGGGACTTCCAGCGAAAATTTTGACCAAGGGGCCCAAATTGAGCCTTTGGTAAATTTTATTTGTCAAGATTTCAATGGGTAAGTTCTCCCATGTTAATGGTAGCCTCAATGGGCACACAACAGGGGCCTAATTTTCACATGAAGCCCACGAGGAGATATCCATCCTCCCGCAAGTGGGTATCCACAAGGGCAAAAATTCATCAGGGACCGAGATGTTTTGCCCATACGGGACCCTAATGTGGGCATGTCGTCCGGGAGTCGAATGCCAAAGAATAATAAACTTGTATCCTCATGCATCGCGTTCGATGTCAGAACAGTGAACAGAATAAACTCGAAGTATGCATGATTAATAATATGACTTTTTTATTTTTCTTTTTTTGGTTTCTGCGGGCCCGTATAGTCCAGACAAGGAACTGAGAGAAGGTCGAGATAAACATATCGTTCCAAAAGGCGAAATATTTTTTTTTTTGGGTGGGGGGGGGGGGGGGGGGGGGGGAGAGCGGGTGGCAAATATAGGCAAGTGGTTGGTACTGAGAGGCAATATAGGGACTTTGCAGCTAGGGGTTGAAATTTTTTTCGGATGGGGCGGGGGGGGGTGGTAAATAGTCAAATAAGTTACTGGTAAAAATTGCACTGAACATTCGGCGGTGAAAACCAAACAGCGAGGAAGCCCTGCTTTTTTTGTTTTGCCTAAGTTTTGTTAAAATTTTAAATTAGTTGAACTTAGAGCATATTGTCGCTACTTTACAAACTAGTAGGCATCGTATCAAAAAAAATACCGCCACGGTTTTACCAGTTGACCTCACCACGGTTTAATTCCAACTACCGTTGACCCTAACACACTATACTATTTCAAAACAAATGTACGTGGATGGGTCGCAACCCGGGGGGGGGGGTGGGGCAATCTCACAAAAAAAATCGCCCCCTATATGCATTGTAAAGCCTTTTATTGAAGAAAAATGGTTAAACCCACCACGTTACACAAATCAGGGCAATTCGTAGTACATTGTCATGTTTTCTAGATGAAATGAATTCCACAGACTTTTAATTTGAACCAAATTGTAGTAGTTTTGTTCATCAATTGATTATTCAATGTTTATGTTTATTTTTCCTCCCCTCCGAAAAAAAAAGAAATCTTTTGTGGTTGACCGTTTGTTATACCGTGGAAATAATTATTGACATTCGCAACCCCGCTCACGCCATTCCTCTTCCCCCACGCATCAAGAAAAATAAAATGGCAGGAAAGCCCTTCTTTTTGGTTTCTTCCGATTAACAAGCTGAAACCATTCAATATAATAAAAAAAACCACCGTCCAGGCCAAAAAAAAGAAAAATCCAACCGCCCCTACCCCATAATGAATCTGCGGTGTAAATAAGTACATTTCCTTTCCCCCCGAACTCAAATACAGAAAAATTCAAATAAAACTCTATGCTAATTTATTATATGGCTCCTTTTCATGACAATTTAATATCAATATGACATTACTGGACAAGACAAGCCTAGGTTAGACTGGTCAGACATTTGGCAATTTTTTTAGAAATTCCTTTATACACCACCTTAACTTGAAAAATAAAACGGCAACTTCCTCAGTTTTATTAAAAAAAAAACAACCGTAAAAAAAAAAAAAGAAAACCAAATTTGGTAATTCCCTATAACAACCTTTTGTACAGGCTTTTCAGAACGTCCCGAGGCCTGTACAAAGGTTATAGGGAGGTATTTCACGGCTAAAGTCAATGTCTGATATTTCCTGTCTGTGAAAAAATTTGGTCTGAATAAAAAGTTTAATGTTCACATTGAAAAAGAAACCCCTTTGTCCCTGATAACATGCCTACATGGCCATCCAAATGGTTTTTCCACATGGGCCAACACATGGGCTCGCATATATGAATATATGTGTGCAATAATCAGATACAGGCTTTACATGGGTATGGACTCCACGAAAATAATTTTGAACACCCAAGGGGCCCAAATGAGCCCTTTAGGTAAATGTTTTTCAATGGGTAAGTTCTTCTCCCATGAAGTTTCCATATTTCCGCCACTGACCTTTTATTTGACCACACTTTTGAGCTGACCTTATGGCATGGGCGTTAATCCTGTGGCACGGGCGTTAATCCTGATGAGACGGGGAGACACGTCCCCCCACACATTTTGATGGGTGGGGACACAATATCAAAAGCCCCCCCCCCACACACACACACACATTTCGTAAAAGAGCAGTGTCGTGGCTCTGTTTGATTAGGGCCTACGTATCTCAGCATTCTGCATTCATATCATCGTATATGAGAAGTTCAGTCCCATGAAAAGTGCCCGACGGCACCTGTTTTTGCCCTCAAGAGGACAATTTTTCTAATAAGAACCCAAAATTTTCGGCGCGCTAGGCGCGCTGAAGAGTCATTCCAGTTTCTTCAATAATCCTATTCCACATGGCTAGACAGCGTAAGTCCAGTCAACCTTAACCAAGTAACAGGAAGGCACAGCACACAGGTTATGTAGGTCGTAAATTTTATCCCATATCACAAAGTCTTATCGTTGTTATCTCGTGTGTGTCATGCGGTAGGTCAGTTGGTGAGCGACTCACGGAGCAAAGTTTGGTTACATCAACGGGTAGTCCAGGTGGTTTGACATAATGTATGTTATCCCCGATAGGTCTACAACCCCTACATTTTTTTTTTGTTTTGTTTTTGTTTTTAATGATTACAATGTTTTTTGTGTAGGCCTACCGAAAATTTTCGAGCGCTTTGCAATTTCAGGATTCGGACTCGAAAGAATACTATCAGTGCGCAACTATGCTTTCGAAGCATTTAGTGATACTGTACAAAATACACCCTGCAATGGCATGGGATATTTAGGCGTTTCATATCCCTTTCTCACCCCCCCCCCCTCGACATAGGGGCTGTCGGAACTTGGGGTCTCTGGCATGACCCGGCCCCCCTGTCGGGAAAATTCTGTCGCTACCCATGGTAGGTTTACTTAGTTGGCTTTCAAAAGGGTCATTTCTGCAATAAGACCCAAAATTTTCGGTACGCTTTACCCATTCTTCCTCAGTTCCGTTACTTATAGTTAATAAAATACAAACCCTTACCATCTTTTCAAGTACTCAATTAGCAAGTAAAATACATAGATTTATGTACATGTCAGTACCAATTGCATGGTATGGTACACAGGTTTTCCTCAAATCCCCTCTCCAACCCCTCAACGGCATCCTGGCTGTCGGGGCTTCGGGTCGCTGCCCCCCCCCCCGTCAGGCAAATCCTGGTGCCACTCCTGGGGGATGGGAAAGTTTTTCTTCATACTATATGACTTGTATATGTGTTATGAAGCAATGGACTTGAAAATGGAAGCTTCATTTTTTTGGAGGGCGGCAACTATTTTTGATTGGCGGCCATGTCACTCGGAGGGCGGGTCCATCTTTTGGGAAACACTGGAATCTAGTATAAAAAGAAGCAAAATATAGCACCATTTTGCATCTAAGCCCTTTTAGACGGCAAAAAAAAGAAAACTCAAAACGGGGAGGGAGACACACCCTCCCATTGAACCCCTCCCCCATTAAGAATGGGGACGATGAGTCGACTTTACCTCCCAACACCAAAAAAGGGCTACGCTCCTGAATTTACAAAAATTGTTAACAGTGTAGCGACGTAACACGGGGGAAGGGACCAAGTCAAGCGAAAACAAAAGTAAAATGTTTTGTGATAGGATAATGAAGCTTCCACCAAGTAGTAGATCCATGATAGGATGTCTGTCCATACAATAGCGTTGTTACTGCGACAAAGGGTGGGAAAAGGGTCGTCGCGACCGGGGTGTGGGGGATGCCTCACCCCTTCCCCCAAGTTCGTCAGAACGATAGGCCTACACGGAAAATCTGAAATTCCACTTCTGATATCTGATATCTCAGTCTAGCACATTTTCCGATTGAGCCTATTCCAACGTTGTATGTATTTTCCAACTAGATTAAGTGAGAATACTGCCAAACATTATTTTCCTCACGTAAAATCGAATCAAAACTGTCCTTCGCCGTCTTATTTCATGGAAGATTTCGCCGCGCTTCGCGCGCATGCGTTACGGTTTGCGCTCCATCTCATTACCATTATGAAGGTAATTATATATGAAACTATTCTGATCACAACACTTTCCGAAAAACAGAGATTCAGATCTCCAAACATCTTTAGGGGCCTCGCATCAATATAATAAAAAATTTACAGCATGTTGTGGAAGGTTGAAAGTACGTATTTGCCGTTATACATTTTTCAAAAAGTTTACCGAGCGCTCACGCGCAGCCATTATCGGTATGTATAGATGGTGATTGTTACTACACTTACGACGAAAAGGCATTTTGAAGTGCGCTTGTTAGTCCGTCACCCCTTTTGCTATACCTATTAGAGAGTTCTAATATCATCTTCCTGCACCTATTCTCTACCTCCTGCCCATTCCCCATTGCTGAAAGCTATAGATTTTCTTCAAAATCAGTAAAAATACGATAGATGTAAAGTGCTTGGCGTAATACCATATATTATCATTTGGATGTCAGGTAATAAGCTTTATGTCATTGCCCCATTTTATATAATTGATCCAGAGCTTCTCGGAGGCTTTCACAGGTATCTGCCGGCCTTAGATGCCCTTTTATAATGCACAATTTTCGCAATTGTCCAAGAATGTTTTCGTTAACTCCACGCACGTATTTTGGGGTAAAAATTCCCCCGAATAGAAGACAGAAAAACTGGCCAAAGGGGGGGGGGCTTCAGGAGGTTTGATGACAACGTATTCTTCTCTTAGACAACTTACTCTCTTTTTTCACCTAGCCAAAACTTAGAATTCACTAAATTATGGACCTTTTCCGGCCATATATGATCAGCTCAAAAATTGTCTCAAAGATAGTACCATTTTGCATCCAAGCAACTTTAAATAAACAAAATTTTTCAAAGGAGGGGGATCCCCCTCCCCCAGAACGGCGCCTTTATGTAGCGACAAAGGAAGAATCCCAAAAGAAAGCTATATACAAACGCAGGGGGCGTGAAAAAGGCAATTTACGCACTGCCACTCAGTTGGAAAAAACATCCAGCCAGTAGAAATTTGGGACCCTCACACCTCAAAAACATATTACCCTATAGCTACGACCCTGGGTGATAATAGACTACTTTCACAACTTTCGATAGCTTTACCGCCCCCTCCCCTTCTGGAATGCACATCAATGGCCCTTATTTCACTGTTGGGGTCCATGATCTCTGGCAGTGATCCACCCTGCGGAGCGCGGTTTCAGCTGTTTTGGGACATGATGACAATAGCATCTTGAAGTACTTACGTGGACTCCGTGTATTTCAACTGGCAGATCACCTATGAAGGTCATGTTAACTAATCCTAATTTTTATTAGAATTGGACAACGCCAGTCATTGTAAGACGGGAACAGGGAAAGGCCTATAAGAAGACACCCCCTCTTCAAAACCAAAGGGCTTGGTTTGTGCTAAGTCATGTATGTCCCCCACATTTCAATACGGATTGACGCCCCTGCTACATGGCCATGAACATTAACAACTGACAGTGTAAGGGGAACAAAATAAGATTTTAACACTGTGAAGCCGCTAAGGAGGGGATCCATGTAGGTTGGGGTTCAACTGGCCACATTGGGAACAAGTGAAAATAACTAGACAGTGAAATTTCCTGAAATCATTTTGAAAGTCGTTATTTTTCCCGTTTCGTGCCGATAAAAAAGACGAAGCTTTCATTGTCCTGATTATGAGTTTCTGGCCCGAACTCAGAAGCCGGAAAATTGCATGTTAGGGATCCTTTTGTTTAATTCCCTTCACCTCCTTTACCTTAGACGCATCTCAGTGACTCTTCTTAAGGTTCCTGACGAATAACCTCCCCTTTCTCCAAATCCTGGATCCAGGATCATTCATCTTTGCTGGTCCCGATTTAATTTCTTCAAATGTTTTGCAAATTATGAACCATTTTGCAATTAAGCATTATTAGCAACGAGACAAGTTGGGGGTTGTCTTCTCTTTAGAACAGTGGCTCCCAACCTTTTCAACCCATCACCCCTTTCACCGAATGGGGTTGGACAAACATCACCCTCACCGCCTATAAAATAGTAATGCTATGAATGAAACGACACTGATAAAAAATTAAAATAAAAAATGTTGAAAAGAAATGGTAGGCCTAGACATACATCTTTTTAACCTGTGGGTCCAACCCAGGGCAGCAAAATAGTGGTGCGGGACTCAAGAGGCCGACCCCCTTTTGCGATAGCGAATGCTTATAACCCGCGGCTAACGAAAGCGTAAAGGCTTCATGGGGGGTCAGGATCGGAGAAACATTTTTGAAAGTGGACGCCAGTGGGGGCCCACGGAAGTGTAGAGTGTTCCCTCAAGGACCCGGACCGCGTGTTTGGTCTAGCGGTAGAGCATCCGCCTCTCACGTGGAAGGCCCGGGTTCGATTCCCAGGTCGAGTCATACCAAAGACTCTAAAAATGGAACCTACTGCCGTTGTGCGTGATGCTCCGCATAAGCAATGGAGTAGGGAAAACAAGCCAGTGAGCCACAACAGGAAAAAAGGCCGTGGCAGGCTCGACTTGAACCAATAGGTTGGAAACTGGGCCGTAAAACTCCATCTAACTAACTAACTAACCTTCAAGGACCCCTAATGGAGTCCATGGGAAACGTCCCGTTGGGGGCCAGGAGGCGAAGCCCTCGGACGGAAGCTTTGGGGTATTTACGAAATTTTCGACTCATGATGAAGCACTATAAGTCAAATTTTGACTATCTTTCGATTCCCTAATAACTTTAAATGGGCACTTAAAAGATTACAAAAATCACCACTAGACCATTTTTATTTCAATAGTTACCAATGGAAGCATCCTTGATGCTGTCAGGGGCTTAATTGTCTTGTGGGCGGGAGGAAGAATCATGGTATGGGTCGTATGGGGTTGAAAGACTTATTCCACTCAAGCTGTTCATCTACCGGTAATAATGAGAAAGCCGAAGTTGGGGCACCGAAAATTGCATCTTTGAAAACTTGTCAAAATTTTATTTCATAATACGTTGCAAAAGTTATCTTTTACATTACAGTTATCTACAGTTGTTACTTCTGTCAGTAAGTCATGTGTAAAAAAGAAAAAATACAGGACAAAACTAAATTCGAGGCCGGTTAAAGTGGCGGGATAAATTTAAGCCTTGGCCAGTTTGCTCACCGTTTTCGCTGCCACTGATGGGAATATGAGGGTCCTCGCCAGGAATTTTTTGAAATTAAAAAATGCAGTCATCCCAATCAGAGTGAGTGTGCCCGGTCACTCTAGTTCATGAATGGCCTATTTTGATCATGTGACAATGTTTTTGTTAGTGAATTGTGAAATTCAAGGAGAATTTCTCCTTGCTTTACCTATTGTTTGTAATAGTTATGTTCGAAATGTCTACAGAGTTGCTTGTAATGCAATAAGAGGAGATTTGCAAGAGTTTGCTGATTTATCAAAGAAAATTTTGGGGCGACTGCCCATTGCAATTTCCTGGCATCTGGCAGTAAGGATACTTCACAAACTCTGTAGTGCACCAAAAAAGGAAATGTTAGGCCTACTAGACTTGCTGACTTCAATTCTTCATTTTTTCTCCTCATTTATGTGATTCAGTGAGAGCTCAGCTAGAAACAACCTTTAGAACCTTGTAAAGCCCCGGTTTATATTTGGTATCTCATTTTTTTTCAAAACGCCCCCTGCCGCCCTTAGCGCTTATCGCCCCCTGGAATGCAAAAATTCCCCAAGGGGCGATAACGCCCCGTTGGGAACCACTGCTTAAGACTGCCTTAGTCCCTTCCCCCATGCCCTGCTCCGATGTTGCCCCTTAGCAGATCACCGAAAAGCAATGTGGCCCATTAAAACAAAAAGTTTGCACACTCCAAACGAAGATTTAATTATTTGTTGAAATATTTTTATCCATTTTAAAGTTCTGACTTTTTCTTTACGATCCATGCACCACAGTGTACAGCACAGATAAAATATACGCATACAAAAAAATTTGTGAGCCAGGGCTCCAACTAGAGACCTCCAGTGAGCCCCTTCCCTCTGGACCCCACCTACTTGACCGCGACTTAGACGCTTTGCTCGTGTTTTTCTGTCGTATCGTCACTTTCGTCCTTTTAGTCAACTGTTGGTTAGTTAGATGAGATTTAACGACACACCAACACGAATGTGTTATATAGTGTCAGCTAGATAAAAAGGTAAAGTTCAAATACGGTTCAAGTTCAAGTTCGGTTTCAAATACAGTTCAATTTTAGTCAACAGAACATTGCAATAAACCCCAATGCAAAAGACCCTGGCGACGCCCCTGCTGTAGGAGCTTCGGGTTACTGCGTCTTGTCAGGCAAATCTTTACGCCCCCTGTTTAGAAGTGATTGCAGTCAGGTGTCTCATTTTGAAAATAAGTTGTTAATGTCTTTTCGTAAAGGTATCCTGTATTTATTGTTCACTGCATCTTTGTTCGATCAGGGAGTTGCCATAAGACTCCCTGGTTCGATACTGCCACAAGTCACGTTGTATTCTTGCATGCTAACGTATAATGTATTCTGTTATTTCATTACACAGTAACTATTTGCAGTGTCTCATGCCTGTTGGCTTTGTATTGTTATTACGCCACGTACTTCATTCTTATTTTGCTTGGCTTTCTTTGAGTTACCGCCCAATAAAGAAGTTCGGGGTTTCCCCACTCCTATACCCTACATGGAAACGCAATTCCGTGCATGGGACAGCATGGTGATTATATTGTTTTGTGTGGAGGCAGTACCATTTGTATTCATTCTATGCGTTAGAATTATACACAAGGCTGTGTAAATTTACTATGGAAATTTGCGCTTGCACAGCCACCGACTGCACTCGTAGACCATCGACAACTGCATGCACCGGCTGTCAATTTTGCCACGTAAGATGTGAAGAGGTTTGCCAGACCATTCATCTTGATATGATTCAAAATGACATTTTTGTACATCATGCAGGCCTAATCAATTAAAAATATAACAGCAGCTCCATCATTGCAGAGCCCAAAACAAAACTAACTTCAATTATTGTCATTATATCTCTTTTGAAATGGTCCCGTGGTTCTCCAAAACATGTACCCTGGTTCTCCAGAAATTCTACCTGCTTTCTTACTGAATCCCCTTGAAACAGCAGCAGTTTTAAATTACCCCTGGTTCGTTTATATCATGTGTGTCGACAATTACAAACATGTAACATTGTTAACGAATTCTATCCACTTTGTTGTAATCCAGTGTTTTCGACGCTGAATACTTTTTTAGCAGTCCTCATAAAATCTTCTCCCTTAACCTATAGTGAAGGAAGGAAGGAAGCCATTTGACTAGGAAAATTATCAATTGGTCATCTTTTTGAATGGCTTAATATTTATGTTGTGACGTGTACAGTTATCGCCCACCTACACGTGACGTCATTCTAATGTCTGTTGTGCAGCCCCGATATAGAGAGGTCATACTGTGGAACAGTTCCTACCACAGTGTAAGAAAACACAGAAATATGGTAAGAAATCACACAAGTAGACAACTTCAAGTGCAGTAAAAAAGATTATCTACGGTATGTGCCTGGGATTTGTGCTCAGTCCCAGAAAGCAACTTCGTTGTCTGGTCAGAAAATTTCACTTGCGAGTTCTTGCTGATATCCTCAGGGACTTAGAATCCAAAAACCGCATTACAGTAATTCTCATATGTGAAAGAGGAACTAATTCTAGGCAATTTGGTGAAACTTCCATCCAAATCGGACATGTAGTACTCGAGATATCAGCAAATGAATTTACTACATTTGTGACCGAAAGTGAGCTTGATGTAAGCAGGGGTTATATCACTTCCTCACACTGATGAGAAATGTTTTGTTTTCTTTGTTTTTTCAGTCTGTTGTGCTGACCTTGAAGTTAATAGGCATAGACCTCCTCTGTATTTAAAATTTTTATGCTTTCCATGCAATCACATTCCGATAATATGTAAATGTAGAGGAGAAAATTGGTTGTAAAGTTTAAAGAAAAACAAAAGATTGCTCATTAATGTGAGGCTGTGATGTCATATGTGCTTGTTTCAAGTTCACTTTGGGTTGAACATGTAACAACTTTAACTGCTAGTATCTTGAAAATTACACATCGGATTTCAATGAAAATTTCACCAGAATGCTTAGAATAAGTACCCCTCTAACATATCAAAACTTGATTTGAGCTTAGACCCTTCTTTTAAAAGGGAACAACGACACTTTTGGTGATCGACTTTCTAAAACACCTGCGACAATGAAACATTAGCTGTCAAAGTTCCTCCTCGTCCACTCCAAAGAGATGTATATGGAATATGGAATGCTGGGACAATTTAACAGCACTTAAGGCGTAGAGGGGGGCGTTACGGCGTGAGGCTCAGGGACGAGGCTCTATAATCTGGTCCCAGACAGTAAACATTCTCCCCACTAAGTTACTTCTATTACCCCCCCCCCCCTCCAATTTAAACAAAAATCACTGTCTAGTGCAGGCTCGCCGTAGCTAGACAAGGTGCTGAAGGGGCGAGATAGCTTCCAGGGGCGAAATATTTTTTGAGGGGAGAGACATACTAAATGCATTAATGCAATGGTCATTTTTTATTTTCTTGGGGACAATTTTTTAGGGGCTCAGATCTCTGGTCTCCTTAGTGATCATATTCCTAAATATGGTTGGGGTGATGTTATATCCCTAAATAAGGACCCCTGGTACTCGGAGTCACGGGGGCCACGAGAGTAGTAGGTTGTAAAAGAAAGCACCTAACATCATAGGCGTAAGAAGAGGGGACTGGGGGCTCAGTCAAAAATGTGGCGGGTTGGAACTGTGCTTCCACCCCCTCATTCCTAGGACGAGAACCCCTCATTTGTTTCCTCTCTGACAAATGGAAAAAAATTGCAGTACTTTACCTTAAAATTTGCTCTGTATGCCGCACCAAATTGCATCTAAAGACCCTCAAATATTCAAAAAATTTTCCAAATGGGAGGGGACACCCCCTCCCCTAGGAAGGCGATCCGAGACAACGTTCAGCCCTCTAATCTCGAACAGCGTCCTACGCCTATGCCTACAATTTATGAACAGCATCAGATGGGCACTACACAAACCGCAGCAATCAAAGTATGACCACTTTTTACTGAGACCAGCGTCTCCGGGTCGAATTCATGTGAGATCAGCTGAAAGGCTTTACCAGTGGCGTCGCCAGACTTTTTGAAGTGAGGGGTTCTGGAGGAACATCGTTCCGCCGGAGGGGCACACTAACATGAAGGGCTGAGCATATCTGGAGTCGTCGTGGTGACACGAAGCAGTCCCCTGTACTAGCGATGGGGGCGGCCCAGGGGCCACCATAGAGCCCCTGATGAGGTACAGGGACAATACTGGGGTATTTACAGAATTGTGACCATTGGACAGAAGTATTTAATTCTCCACATGGCACTGGATTCGCAGCAGACCAACAAAAAAAATTTGACCATTTTCCTTAGCTTTACCGTACTCACACCAAAGATTTAATGGGGTTGGGGATGTAAGTGGGGACGATGGATATATCACGTTAGGATTTGCACTTGGCTTAAAACAAATCCTTCTGTGTTGCTTAACAGGAATAAATTTTGAAACAACTACCTTCCAGGTATGTCACTGAGGGGAAGCTTTCACATTATAGAGCATCGGAGGAGTCATCTACGGCTGCGAATCCGGGCTTAGTCAGGAGAATTTGCAAAAAGGAAGCCCTTGAATGTGGTTCATTTGGGTTTTGGGTGCCTTAAAGTTATAATAATAACAAATGATATATTTGTCTGCATTTTCTTTAGCAATAAATGCAAAAGGTGGCTAGTGCCAGCTGATACCACCCTTGGTGCCGACGCGCAAAGCGAGCAGAAAATTCTGGTTTCGTGCAAGTACTTATATTCCTTTTGGAGTTATGGCCACTGTATGATCCCTGGTGTGGTGCTATAGTCCCCGCCTCGGCGAGGAAACACGAGAGCAAAGTTTCCCTTGTAAATTTTAAAGCACCGGCTATTAAAATAAATGGGCATTAGCCTATGATATGAAGCTATTTGATTATCCTCATGTTTATTATATATTAATAGTCCATAGCAATTACAAGTAGGCCTATATGTGGAAACAATAGCTGTGGATTATATCTCCCAGTAATTAAACAGTGTTCACATAGTTCAACAAGCAGATGCGGGCGAAACGCGCCGCAAAATATCAGTTTTAAGAACATTTTTGGCAATTTAGCCTCATGATTGACTGATAAAGTGACAGTGGGTCACCCTGCTCATATCGATATATAAAACTGTTTGTGAGTATTTTTAGTGCCCCAGATCACATTGGGGGACACGGGGCACAGCCAACGTTTTAGGGGCACGGCCCCTCCCCCCTCCATCAAGAGATACCACAGGTCTTCATAATGTTTGGACTGTTTCTCAATCAGATCAGGTACGTAATTTTGGTAATTTTTGATAGGTACATGCAGTAGCGGTTTTTTTTTTTTTTTTTTTTTTATTTTTTTTTTGTGGTGGGGTGGGGGACAATCTACTTCCCTCAACGTTGAAAAAATCGGAAACAAACCAAGACGGCGCAATCACAAAGAAAGCCGGGGACAGGAAAAAGAAAAGTGAGGAAAAGCGAAAGTGGAAAAGAAACTTGAAAAGAAAAGAAAAAAGGAGGAAAAAGAAAGGAACAGACCGAGAAAAAACAGAAGAAAACAAACGAAAATGAAATAGAAGAAATATTGTACGAGTAGGGACTATTGTCGAATGGAGAGATGGAGGGGGAATGATTGGAGCTTGATAAAGGAGAAGAGGAGTGGTAGAACGAGTGCTGTGGCATAAAGGTAGGGGTAGGGATTATAGAAAAGACGGAACAGGAAGGGCTGTCTCTCACTACAGGTGAAATAGTGAGTAAGTCACATTTTCTCTATGTTAACACGTAACTGAATCATTGGAATGATCCACACGCAGGCAGATGCTGGGGAAATAGACTAGGTCGCAGCTCCAGTCAAGTCAGACAAGGGAGGTGACAAGACCCTTCTCAGACAAGGGTAACGAGGAACGATACCCACACATGTAGTGTGGCACCATACTTCCCACCCCACACTGTTTACAAACTGTTATTAGCGCACACATATACTGCTTATTCGTATTTCCGCGCGGTGCTTTATTCAGGTCTTACGAAAGTGTCAAATTTATAATCTCCCATTTTACCAAGAGGCTCTATCAATCTCTACCTTTGACTAACCTGGCACGCGGAGTTGGCCGTACGGTTTCTCTCAGTGCTAACATAAGGCGTTGCTTTATGAAGTCAGGAATGAGTATGTGTAGACTCCATCTACTCCGCAGGGTATGGATGACGGTGGACTTAGTTTGAAAATCTTGCAAATCTTGCAAATTCAACTTTTGACGGTTATCTCAATTGAAACGACAGGGAAGCCAGACTATTTCAAAGTGCGGGTGAGATAATGAACGACATGAACGTATAACATTGTAGGTAAGCGAAACGATTGTGATTGTGCCTTTATTAAGGCCGAGGGGGCACGAAGGTTATCATCAGAATTTTGCGGCGCAAGTGCTTGTCCCAAGTCCCCCACGTGACGTTACTGTCACAACGGTAGGTGCAACTGAAACTTTTATCGCTTTTGCATTCTTTAACCCTTGTTACGTCCTATTTGACATCAAGTCAAAAAGCACGTGACATTATGTCAAAATGCATGCAGTGAACCCCCGCATTCGGTGGATGATAGCAGACATTTATTTTACTTGATATTTCCTGGTCATAACATAATTCTTCATGTAAATTTGGTTTCGTTTGTTTGAAGAGGGTTTTTTAGTTTTTGCAAGTTTGAAGGATCGTAAAAACACGACAAAAAAGTTCCAAAGAATACAAAGCAAATGAAAGTGATTAAATTCACTCTTCCTTGTTTCATTTTCGATATGTTGGCTGGTTTGAAATCGAGAACAACTTGAAAAAAGATTGAACTGCCAGTATAGGGTGTACAATGCAAATAACTTTTGCAGCCAATCGACAGCGCGAGTAAGTAGAGCCAGAGTTTCAAGATGTAAAGGGAAATACTGCGTTTAGAATGCACTAACATGATGCAACGAAAATAGCTACAATCCTATTATAGCATTCAGTCTTACCAATTAACTCCAGCAATAGCTTTATCGCCTCAAAATTTAATGCATTTCAAGAGTTACAGAAGTTGCATCATTTGAAGGTTTGAAAGTTTGGGCAACAATTTACTCCTCAACAGCTAATACCTGAATTTTCTTCTATGAAAACTTTATTTAATGGAGAGAAAGCTACCGGACTGCCTTATTTTGAATTGAATTATCTATCATTCTGTTCATATATATAAATAGTGGTTTTAAATCATAGAAATAAAAGTAAGGGAGAACGCTAACACAATGCATCCATGCATGTTCAACCGGTGAAGCAACGAAAATTGTGAGGGCGCTTTCGTTGTACGGCAAAAGACTGGTTGATTGATGTGTCTCCATACGTACAGTGTGCATTCTGCTGCAGAAGTTATAGCTTATTTTATCCGTTTTTCGAAAGATTTGGAGTAATTTTCACAACAGAAATAAGTCATGGTGCCTTAAGTATTTTGTTTTATACTCCTAACTTGAAAACTTGTAGGTTATTTGCCAATACTTGGGGCAAAAGCAATGACGTGATATTTGTATTACGCGCAGGTGCTCCGTTGCCGTACAGACTGGCCAAATCAATGGCTTCAGTCCAGATCGGCTGACGTCATTCTCCCTTACTTTTATTTCTATGTTTTAAATATATGAATTTTTTTGTAAAACAAACCTTCATTGGGACAGGAAAACAGCGAGGTCGGCTCCTTGATGTCTTGTGGGTAAGTGAAGGGATCGCAAGGAAGCTCGCCAATTACGACAGAGTTACTTAGACTATAATCATAAAATGAGCGCCATCTTGAAGTTTAGTTTGCCCGTCACAAGTGGTTCTTGAAATTATTCATTCATGAACTAGTTTTTGCAGTTAACATAGAAGTTTGGACTAGTAGATGGTCAAAGCTGCTATGACAAGACATTTAAAGCGATTTCTAGAGCGGTTTTAATGAAAAATAGAGGCAATTTTGAAATTCAACATGGCCACTGTTTATGTTTGGTGGCGATATTACCAATGGATAATGAAAAGATATTGAGATCATGGGGTAAGCTATCACAACCACGCCCATAGCATTTTTCTATGAAAATTGGCCGCCATTTTGGACTTCCAAATGGACACCATGATAATTTCGGATAAAAAGTAGAACCTGCATTTTTGGATTCGGCAAACAACAATTATCAAGAAATGCAACACAATCAATTAGGCAGGCCCATAGGCGTAAGAAGAGGGGGGCTTAAGCCCCCAGTAAAAATGTGGTGGGGCGGAACTATGTTTCCGCCCCCTCAATCCAAGGACGAAACCCCTTATTTGTTTCCTCTGTGAGAAATGTCAAAAATGCAGTCATTTACCTTAACATTTGTCCAATATAATGGATCAAATTGCATCTAAGGACCCTAAAATATTCAAAAAATTTCCAAAGGGGAGGGGAGTCCCCCCCTTCCCCTAAGACCATTTCTTTCAGGACGGCTTAGGGTTAGGGTTAGGGGTTAGCGAACAACGTTAAGGAACAACGTTCAGCCTAGCTCTCTCAGTCTCGAACAGCTTCCTATGCCTATGGGCAGGCCTATCACGCAAAACCTGATTTGGGGGACATAGGATTCCTCACTATATTGGTACTTTGCGAAAAGCCATCGTGTGGCTGAGATAGTGATTATACGCTATGAAACGAAACTGATGACCAACAGTTTCACGCATGCTTTAACAACACGGTGTATATATTTGGGCTTATATAAGTTACAGGTATATGGCAAGTATATAAGTATAGTATTGTAACTCCAACAGAAACTTATTTTCAGTGAGAAAGACGTCTCACAACCTTATATTCTGATATCAGACCCCAAATGTAAATGTTTTCAAATAAAACTCAAAACAGATATAGTCATCAATTTCTCTGTTAAGAAATATGTTGTAACTATATAAAAGAATCAAATTGTGTTCTAGCAAATCAGGAAAAACTGTTTTAGGCCTACTTCTTTTGTTTCAGTTCCAAATCTTAAGATCTTATATACGCTCTAGACGGGAGCACTTTATTATCCATTGTTTACAAGCTGACTTTTAATTAATACTAAATTAATGTATTCCTGGTAAAATACCGTTGAAGGGCATAATCAGTCATCACGACATCACTTTCAAAGCATCAGGGAAAGGGCTCTTAGTTCTTTTGGTATACACGTACTGATGGTATTACGACACATATTTTATACTACTGGTAAACCAAGGATTTTTTTACATACAAAATAAACAACAAAAAGTATAATATGAAACACTCCAAACATGTTTAGAAATATCCCTACATCTCTATAGCCCCCATGTGGGCTGAGAGTTGTAGAATATTCCCCGCCTGTCGTAAGAGGCGACTAAAGGGAAGGACTTGAACCGTATTTGAACTGTATTTGAAATCGAACTTGAACTTGAACGGTATTTCAAAAAGTATTTGAACTTTACCTTTTTACCTAGCTGACAGTATATAACACAGTCGTGTTGGTATGTCGTTAAATCCCGTCTGACTAACTAACTAACTAACTAACTAACTAACTAACTAACTAACTAACTAACTAACTAACTAACTAACTAACTAACTAACTAACTAACTAACTAACTAACTAACATCTCTATAAACAATTGGTGACTACACTTTGATTCACTTGAATTCGAACAATAGCACCACTCTGATGGGTCAACGATGACTTAAGTAGATCACTCATATTACAGCAGACAGCTCAAGCACAGTAGTGTGTGGAAAACTTATCATTTGCAAAAAAATACCCGCCCCGGGGCACATCGGCCATAGCCTGCGTAACTCCTCTGTTCCTGCCGCCCCATTTTTTTAAGCTGGACGAAAAAAGTTCGTCTGCTCCGCGGGGTATATCGGCCATTGGTTCTAGGTAATACTATTGTTGCCAGTATAAAACGAAGTCACCCGTACCTCGCGGGGAGGACTAAGGTTTTCGTTCAGATCAGCGATACGAACAGTGGCATCCGCCTCCACCCTGGAGCCGACGGGAGCACCTACGAAGGCTAAGCCGAGTCATGTCACTGGAATCGATGCTCGAGGTTTGGGAGGTTGCTCAATATACCATCTTTGACGGGGTTCAAAGCTCAGAGTGTGCAGTTCATGTTGTTGTCTGCATAGAAGTGCTACCCGGAGGACTTCATGTAAAAAGTATATCAATACAGTTTGGAAGCAGGTTACCTTCATAGAAGGGTGTTACGAGAGTAGCCAATATGGGTGCAGGAGTAATACACGCCCGCCAAGGGAGCGAGGAAGCAGGGGACTGATTTGATGTCCGATGGGGGCAACCTGAGAAACGTACCAGAAGGCGCCTCAGAGTTGCGAGAACGTGAAGCTCTCCACTTGACCAGGACCCGTCGTAGGGCCCATAGTGGAGCCCAGTAGCAACCTCCATGTTAGGGACTAGAAGGTGAAACCACCGGAAGCTCTGAGGTACAGTAGCGTAACATAAGGGGGCAGGGGCGGTCGCCCCCCCCCCACACACACACACACACACTTATCGTCCTGGGATGGTTTGTCGGTAAATTTGCTGATCTTGTCGGTGCATCTGCCCGGTGTGGACGGCGACTGGTCTCCCAGACGGTCTACCTGTGTTTGCTCTCAAGAGGACAATTTCTCTAGTAAGAACCCAAAATTTCGGGCGCGCTACGCGCGCTGTAGAGTCACACCAGTTTCTCCAATAGTTCCATTCTAAATAGCTAAATAGCATAAGTCCTGTCACCCTTAACAAGTAATATTTAGGCAGAGTGCACAATTTATGTAGAGGTAAATTTCATCCCATATCGCGAAGCCTAGTAACGGTTCTCTTGTGTGTGTCATGCGGTAGGGTCAGATGGTGAGGAGCAAAGTTTGGCTATTTCAGAGAGTAGTCCAGGTGGTTTCGATACAGTGTATGTTATCCCCGATACGGTCTACAGTCCCTATAGTTTTATTTTTTTTTTCTTTTTGTTCTTAATGATTGCGTACGTTTATATTGTAAGCCTACTAAAACTTTTCTCCCGCTTCGCGCGCTTTGCAATTTTCGGTACGCTTCACCCACGATTCCTCAGTTTCGTTACTTATAGCTAAATTTAGCACAAACCCTTTCCATCTTTTCAAGTAACTTAATAAGTGTAGAATACATGGATTTATGTAAATATCGGGAATTTCATCTCATTTCGCTTAACTTAGTTAATGTTCTCTTGTGTCTGTCGTGCCGTACGGATAGTGACTCGAGGGGGGAAGTAGGCTAAAATGTAAGTTATGCCCGATATGGTCCATAGGACAATTGACCTATATATAAGCTTTAAATAAGTATAAATTCTTTTTAGCGTCGGCTTACCCCCCAAACATTTCGCGCGCTTCGCGCGTTTTTTCACAGTTTAGATTCCGGGAAAAACACTTAATCAGCGGGGAACTATTTCCCTCTAGTTTATACAAATTTTATGCAATATATGCCCTGCATGGTATAGTACACAGGTTTTCCCAAAATTCTCCCTCACCAACCCCTCGACGCTATCGGGGCTGTCGGGGCTTCGGGTCGTGAGCCCTCCCGTCGGGGACTTTGCCCCCCGTCGGGCAAATCCTGGCGCCACGCCTGCATGGGTGGATGGAGAGAGGGTCACGGGTGCGAGGGTGACTTGTTAAGAGATATCCTCTGAAAAATTGTCGGTACATTGACTTTATTCTGTCTGTACATTTACCTTATTTTCATCCCTGCCCCCCCCCCCCCACACACACACTTCTATCACCCCAGTTACGCTACTGCTGAGGTACGCAATATAAAAATTAGTCTATTTATATGAAGCATTTTGCTCTCTTCAAAATGGCAGAAGATGGACACAAAACATGTCTCAAATTCATAATGTGGCCTTTTCAACAATAATCTAACCCACGTTAGGTCAATTGTAGGATACGGGAGGGGAGTGGGTTAGTGGATAAATGATAATGGTATGATTCGCGCTGTGTTTTGAAACAACTCACTTAAGAAGTTCTTCATGAAGTAATCATAAACAAGACAAATATTCGTTTCGGGAGAGCGCAAAGGGCGCTGAAAAAACAACTTTATCAAAGACATTTTATTGTACTGTTTTTACTTCATATTTTAATGGCAAAAGTAATGCAACCCATTGCATAATAATCCACTTCAACATTCTCCTGGCATTTATATTCTTTTAAGTTTTATTAGTTTTAGAAAGTGGGAAAAGTGTCCCATAAATTATTTTACAACTGTGCCGCAAAAAATAATGTAGTTTCGAAAACCTGAAAGCAAAGGTTTAAGGGTTATTTTCCACGAACGATCAAGATTTGAGGGGTTAGTATACCTTCACAAATAAATGATGAAGTTTGAAATGCTAATAATGAAATATTTTGATTGACGATGGTTGTTTATTTAATGAATAAGGCTGGGGTCACACTTCAAAGATGTCGGATCTGATTCAATCCGATTTTCAATTGCAAAAATCGAAAGAGTGGTTTCGGTTTAGCGCGGTCAAGCTACAAAGATATGGGACTGGATGGCTCTCCGATCAAGTAAATCCGGATCGAATTTGTCCTCCTGGAACGCTTAGCAGATCGATGTTTATCGGGAAGCTATCCGATTTTTTCACTCCTATCCGATAAAAGCTTTTATTCGGCGTGACGTCACGTTAATGCATATCGACAACATTAGCCCTTCGAGAACAGCATTCCTGGACTGATTTTTTAGAGAAATTTGCCGGGACCATTTTAAATCGATCAGAATCCCATCCGAAATCGTTATAGTGTGACCCGGCTTAACACCCCAGACTTACCGTGGGTCTGGTGATGAAGATGGTGGTAGTTGGTGGAGAATGTAGATTGCGGGGAAAGTAGCAAGGGTTTTGGAAATAACTATTCCACTCTAGCTAGTCTACAGAAAGTAACGACTCAATTCCCAGCAAGTTTGTACAGAAACCTGAAAAAGGGCTCCAGTTTATTGAATATTTGGGTGTTCATAAACGGGTATGCTTCTGAGAGGCATACAGGGACCGGTGTATGCCATGACGTGCATCTAGTATTGTTGGTGACCCTCACAGTCACTTCAGGTCACAAAAGTGGGGGCAGGGGGTCAACTCCCATGGTACCAAAATTTTCAGAAAACAAAGAGACCATTTCTCCCTCTTTCCTCGCCTTAAATACCGTGCACGAATGAGAAAATGAGACTACTACTATTATAATGGATGCGCCCAAAGAATCAAAGAATTATTTTAGCTTTTTAAGACATTTTACATTAATGTTTTACTTCTTTTGAATTACAAAAATTGTCCCTCATAGTCAAATCCTCTCATCATAATTTCTCTGATCCCGTTTCCTCTCCTTCATTTTATTTTTACTATTTTTCATATTATTTCAAAGAAGGTCTGAAAAATGTGGGGGAATGTACCCTTCCCTTGCCCCTGTTATCCTGCCTATGTTTGGAAGCTTCAATCTTGGTCTAAGTTTGGGTCTTGGAGGCTTGGTAAACTTATTGACTTGTCTGATTGGCAACCGCTAAACTTTACATGGATAAGTTGAGAGGTTAAGTTAATCCTTTGAATTATTATGGAGACAACGTCCGTGGGTGTTTCGTTATGATGTAATTTCACAGTTTTCTTCCATGTAGGAAGCAAGAGGCGTAATCGTTCTTCCTTATAGACTAAGAATAGCATTTAGTTCTTCTTTTTGTTTCTTAAATGTTTTTGCTATCATTTTCGGCACACTCATTAAACTTCACCTAGTTCAATAAGATAGAAACAGAAATGAGCAGTTCTGGCAATTATGCATATTGACATATTTTTCAGTAACCTGAATTCATTTTCCTGTTTTGCATGTGTTCAGAATATATTTAGGAGAAGAAAACTGACTTACACTTTTACTTTCTTTTCAATTTGGCACGAACTTGATTGACGTGTTTTTATGTCTATCAAATTGACCGTGTTTCTTAGTTCCCTGGATCGTAACTGATCAATCTGGGGGAGGGGGATCTGTGCCATGTCGTCAAAAGGTCAAGGAATTGCTGATTTGCACACTGAGTATACCGTGCATTCATTTTTTGGTTTAACGAAACTTCTTTTACCAGTATACGGCAAAAACTTGAGGGAACTTCGGATTGAAAAATCTTCAGTGGCCACTATCGAACTATCAGTACTAAGACCAAGCAGTTATCTTTGCATATTTTAGCACCGTGTATGTGGCCGTAGAGTAAGCCTTTTTGGTTTCCTACCGAGTTTTTTGCAGTGATGGGTATGCCCGACATAGGGGGACGGTGGAGCCAGCAACTCGAAGCCCACACAATGACGACAGGATACGGGGGGGGGGGACAAAATTTTCTTTGCATATATCCCGTGAGGAAAATTTTGGGGTTTATATTGCTAAAATCGAAAATTTGGGGTTCTAATTGAAAAAAAAAAGAGAAATTTGGGGTTTGATTGAAAAATGAAAAGTTTTGCGTTTTTATTGAAGAATATTTGGGGTTTTAATCGAGGAATCTGCCCTCCACGAAAGCAAAAACAAGTAAACTGATTAGTTGCTTTCGCGGATTACATAGGCCTACTTTATCATTCAGAGTGAGGCTTCCTATCCCGAAAGAAACTGAAGTTTCCCCGAGGAGATGATATGGCCCTCTGTCCCCGGCGCCTGTGACCAGAAATAATATCCCGGTGGGTGGTCTAGGACCTGGAAACTATGTGGTTATTACAACATTTTGATACCAACATGAGCAATGACAGTTAAAACTATCAGCGTGCAATGGGCAATGAACGAGAGGGTTGTAAGAAAACACAAAAGGTCGCGGACTTACAAGTCTGTTTAAGAACGTGTTTTTGTTGTAAAATGATTCACCACCTACTGATTATGGGTGCGCGAGAAGCGCGGCGCCGTAAAAATGTTTTGAGAATGTGTAATGGCAAATTCCTCTTATCTTTCACATCGTACTAAATGTTACCGTGGGTTACTGGTATAAGATTGCTGCTCTATACTCTCCTCTGCCTCTGTACCTTTAATATTCGGAAAAGTGTTTTGATCAGAATAATTCCATGTATTATTGCCCTGTTCATGGTCATGAGAATTGGAGTGAGAGCAGAGAAGAATGCGGGCGAAGCGCGCCGAAATCTTGTATTAAAATCTTTCCCATGGCAAAAATGTGCGAGAAGACTCTTGCACCGAGTGACACTATTAATTCCCTAAACAATTGTGCCTGCTAATGAGAAGGCGAGTTTAATGACTGGTGATTCGTTAAAGCTGATTTTACTTAAAGTAGGGGGAAGCAAAAGGAATTCCCTTGCTTCGCATTCTTGCCATGCTGTGCCATGGCATCAAAAGAAAAACAAACAAGCACGCTGATTTGTTACCTACTAACAGTTGGGTATAGGGCATTGCAAGCTAACATCTCAGTTTAGCGGCAAATTCAGGAATAAAGGTCACAGACAAAGTGCAGAATATACAATAAAAATGTCGAACTTTTTAGCTATCACAAGACACCCATATTTCTTGGTTTAATATGGAAACAGCCATGAGATGACTTTCTAACCATAGGCCTAAACATAGTGCTGTTTGTCAAGTCCTTTTTGTGAGTTAGCAAAATACCACCTCAAAGACGCCCTGTACGTGCGGAGCAAGGGGATTGCTGTGACAACTCTTGTACCGTCCTGTATCTACACCGAACGTTAAATCGGTCGAAGACCGTTGTGAAATGCTGCACGAGGGTACGGTCTTCACTTACAGGCATACGCGCAGTGCAGTTTTTTTTTTTTTTTTTCGCGTTCCGTCATCTTTATTTACTATTCTGAGTCCTGACATCGAAAACTCGCTAATGACCGAATATGCAATCTGATGAATGTCCGGGCGAAGCGTGTCGGAAAAAGTGGTTTTTATGACCCGTTTCATCAGAAAGTCTGTAATATTCAAATGCACTAATATAAACAAAGATTACAGTTTCTACCAAATTGACATTCTGTCCCCTCAACCAAATTATTCTGGAGGATACTATGTCTCACACTCACATGTACAAACATTGTCGTCGTGTGAGCAAATATTGGTGGGGGGACGAAAGGTGGTCCGTCCCCCAACCAAATTATTGGGGGACATGTGAGTAAAACATTTCCTTTCCTATTATTTCTTAAAAATGCTCAGAATTTTTCGAAGCACTTTGGGTGCACCCATAGTAGACAATTGTTACATTCATTAATAAATCCAGTCAGCCTTTAGGACGGTTTGAAAGGAAATATTGCCCCAAGGTCCCTTCTGCTCATGCAACCCGCCAAACATCACTTTCCATGGCATTCTCGATCCCTACCCACAATCCTTGACTTACTTCTTTCAAGCTTGACAGCAAACTTCGTATATTCATCTTGATTGCTGGATGCCAGCAAATTGCATCCTACAGGCAGACTGTGATTTTGTTTTCAAAATTTTCCTGGGGAAGACCCCTCTGACTTGTTTTTGCCAATTTGACAGATGCATGATCCCAACTGGCTAGCCTTGCTTCTTCTCTGGAAATTGTGAGTCTGTTCATAACGCATGCATAATAATGCAAAATTCCTGAGGAAATATTTTTCTTGCTTAGATGATTGCCAGTTACGAAAGAATCTAACAGTGCTTAGACCTAATTTCAAAATTTCCTAGGAGGAGGACCGTAAGCATGGGCGGCGATTTGTTCTCAATATGGGGGGGGGGGGGGGCATAACCCCATTTAGAAATAATTTGCTGTGTGAAAAAGCAAAGTCAATGGGGGAATTCTCAAATATTGGGGGATCATGTCCCCCCGTCCCCCGGAATCGCCACCCATGACCGTAAGTGTACGGTATTGACACTTTTGACGAATGGTGTGATCATCACTGGACTGACACTGGCTATAGGCTTCTGAAACTGAACAGAGTTCATAAAGCAAGTATGCTTGATTGTATACAAATGACTGTTTGCATCACTATTTTGGTTACCAGATGTCAGGTAATTACGTGGTGTCTAATTTCAAAACTTCCCCCTTAGACTCCGTCACCTTGGCATTGCGCATAATTTGTGCATGATTGTGCATGATTGCGCATTTACCGATTCGGGCTTTGCCCTTAGAATTGAAATGAACACCTTTTTCGTCATGAAAAAGTCTGTTTGCATACTCATTATTTGATTTCCAGATGTCAGGAAATCACATGGCTGAATGGTGTCTTATTTTAAAAGTGCCCCACAGGTACTAGGACCCGTAGACTCCGGAACGGATCGCCGAACCCCACCCCACCCCTCCTCAAGTTTCCAGATGTGCCCTTGTTTGAAGTTGAAATATTCCAGTACAGGAAAGAAGATTGCATGAAGCGGATCGGAGCCAGTACCCATTCTTTTCAAGATTCTTCAGAATATGTTCGATATAACGTCCACAATTATCGGGGCGCTTTGGGCGCTTTAGAAAATCGTTGGTTGTATTTCATATATGGAATTCAAAAAGCTGAATAGACACCCCTACCAGGTAACCTTGGATTCAAATAGCTGAATAGAGCCCCTCACCAGGTAACCGTGACTTATACGTAGCCATGCAGTTTATATGGTGTTCTCTGTGAATTCCAGGAATTCCACACTCAGTCCAGATGGGTTTTCGTTGTATTTGACGTACGGTACCGAAAACTACAAAGGAGGCGGACCGTTTTGACAGACAGACGATGGACCTAGTAGAGTGACCATATACGCTATCTTCGTAGGGGTCAGTTGCCCCGACAGTTGATGTAATATGCTCTCCGATGCGTTAACAAGAGATTCTACCATTTTACTAAAACATTTTTCACTTTTTGGGCACTATCTAGCACTATGACTTGATACAAGTACTCTTAATGTTCCCCATTAGCCTAATCTATGAGGAGAAAGTTATACTAACATATTTTGTAAAAGCTTTCATCCCGTGTCGTTCACCTCAGCCAACCCACCCCGAACCTCTCTTTCTTCATGATCGTCGTCCTTGCCACATCCTCACTTTTAGAGGAACGACTTAGAGCAAATGCTCCCCTCCGACTTAAACGGATGGGGAGACATTTCAAGAGCGGTGGAAGGTATTTCTCGTGAAATTTTTCCTGATTGCCCTCCCCCCCCCCCCAAAAGAAAAAATATTACATGAATTATGTTCTGAAGAAAGAATATTTTGCTCAGGGGTTACCGACCCTGGACCCGCCCTCTTCATACGCTTCTGAAAAATCCTGGCCATAACCAGGGAGCTGTCAGGAAGGGGACACAACGTTCTATGGTCCCTTTGAAGCAATGTTCGTTTAGGATGGTAATCTTGCTTTGCTTCCCAAAATTTCTATCACAATTACCAGGATAACTAGGATTTAGTGACCTATTGTTAAAATTACAATGAACAGATCTACTCCTCACATTGAACGTTAATTTTTCGTTGCCAGTCGTCACACAAACATATGGAATTTTACACTTTTGTCGTTATTGGAAGCAATAATTGTCATTTCTGTTAAATTTACTGAAATCTTTCCACACAACTTACATTTCGAGTTTGTTTCTAAGTGATGAGGAAGTTTGCCAAGATAAATGCAGAGCAGCTCACATGCCCACCAGGGTATAATCTTAAGCAATAAACTAGATTTGTGTCTGCACAAGGGAGGGCTCATGGCAGTTTTGGGAGGGGCTAGGAGTAACTTAAAGTTGGTAGAATTGGCACTGCCTTGGATAAGGAGGGGAGAGGATTCTTCCATAAAAACCCAAATTTTCTAACTTTCCTTAATAAGAACCAATTATTTTTTATTTATTTTTAATAAAACATCGGCATCCTTTGGACGACTCGTCGCTTCTGGTGGGGGCTTTTGGCTGCAGAAACCCTTGTGGCATATCCTTTTTACCATCCCTTGCTGAGTCTGCATCTAGGTTTTACCATGGTAAATAATTGTTCCATAACATTTTGGCGCTTTGCGTTCAGTTCTCATCATCGAACTTGTATCACCAATGAACATTACTAACACAAAAATTCCAGGAAACCATTCTAGCCAAAGCGAGGTGGAGGCTCATTGTTAGATGACGGGCATCAAGGGGTTTTCATGTGGCAATCTTATACCTTGAGTAACATTCTTAATGTGATAACTACCGGTATATGGTTTGAAGCTAAACTTACTAGTACCACAAATTTACTCAAAAATTTACTTTTTCTCTTCATGCAAAATTTCGTTCAATATGGAAATTCCTTGATATTGGGGCGATTTTGCTCTTCATAGGGAGGGGGAAAATGCTAAGAGCAGCATGGGGGTGTTTGAAAAATAAAATACTTAGGTCTGACAGTCTTATAATAAGCTGGAGCTTAAAAATATAGTACAAGTGTTCCAATGTGTTCTGAAATTAATGTCAACAAGGAAGTATACTACAAAGTTCGTAGATTAGTTTTTATTGCCATGCAGATACCAGCAAATTGCATCTTGGACGGTCCCAACACCCGGTGCCATGGCCATTGGACTGATGAATAATCAGTACTGCTTAACCTATTCCGGAAGTTGCAGAGGTCACAGTGCATAATATTTCATGATTTCATAAAATGTTTGCCATTTGCTTTCTAATCTTGATTGTCAGATATTAGAAAGTTGTATTTAACAGTGTTTCATTGGGATACCGATATTTTCTTGAAGACGTTCCCACACCATCAAGTGACCACTCATTCGACAATGGCGAGTTTGGTCTTCGCCATCACAAGTGAACCCCTATGAGTTTTAGTTACCTGGATCCACACATAGAAAGGTTAACAACCATTTATCTTAACATGTGGTTTCATTTCTTGTCACTCATATTCTCCAGACATTGGGCGTTCTTTCATTTTAATTCATATTTTGTAGACAGGGCGTTTGCTCAACACCATCACTGTAAAAATAGACGTCTTCATTTTTTAACACATATATGGCGTTTAAGAATTAGAAAACGAACAACAAAATGGATACGCACAGTAAATGAGTGAACGAATATTAACACATGATAAGGATAATGACGTCAGTTAAAGTGCACTCCGCAAACACGTTTACATGATTTATAAATATGTTAATTTTTCTTTATTAAAAAAACTTGATGTTTACAGTAATCACGAAATAAACGCATAAACGTGTTTACGAGATGGCGTTCAAATGGCATCAATGTGTTAAAGTTGGCGTTTTAGACGTTTAATTTGCTCATGTATTTTATTGTTTTTTCTGTTACATAAACGCGAAGACGCGTTCATTATCTTTTACAAAAAAGTGTTAATCAATTTTTACAGTGATTCTGTGAAAGGGGCGATGAGCCGATAAAGGTTGAAAAGCACTTATGTTCACCTTCGAAACGTGAAGTGTGCTTGTAATTAGGGGTGAGCCATGTCCTTGCAAGTATGCGTGGGACTGGTTGTTTCGATCTATGCTACACAACAGCAATACTTTTTCTCGGCCCCTGAGTGTCTTTTCAAAAACCGTTCTACTCGCGGCACAATGCAGTAGGCTTCCGTTCTGTTCTTAAATAATTTTATAGTAAAAACAAATCCATGCCACACTCCCGACGAACATTGTCGCCAAGTCAAATATGTTCAAGTCAAGTCACAAGTCGCAAGTCATTTTTCTTCAAGTCAAGTCGCAAATCAAGGAAAAGTACGATTTGAGAGTCGGATTCGAGTCCAAGTCAGCGAATCGAGTCAACAACTCTGCCTTTTCATATATGACACTAATGACAGTATACAGGTTCATTTATGCTATCGCAGGATGTAAAAATTAGACAATTCCTGGCTAAACCATATCATTCATTGGTATAAAAAACGATGAGTAAAGCAGAGATCTGTTTCTCCTACAACGTGATTTTTTTAATAAAAGTTTGTTGTACTTTTTTCCGCGATAAGTTTGAATGTCTGAATCATGAGATAGCCTATAGTAATGTTTCGATGCAACTTACTTAGCCTGTGAAGTGCAACGTCGTGCATTTCAGTCTTGGAGTAATACGGTAATTGGCACAAATTTCGTTACCGGTTTGCTACGTGCCGACTTATGATGGCGGCGACTGGTGTGACTGTCTCCACCACGGGTCCGGTGTAGCGGGAAGATGTGTCTCCCGTGTAAAAAGAGTCCTCTTAGCAGTACCTCCACAAAACAGAATCCATGTACTGAAGACCATCAAGTATGGTACATAGTATATTGTCACAGTCTTCATAGGGAATAACTAACTAACAGGATTAAACATTTTGAAGGTATATACCTGCCCATTTTTTAACTAGTGACAACGGGGGGATCATGTCAGTCTACTCGTTTAACGTGAGAGAAAGTCAACATACTCAAGTTTGGTATCACACTGTTACTGTCTCTACCCAAGACAACCTTGTTAAAATCATCATTACAGCGGTGAAAGACAAATAATTTTCTTTAATAACCATCACTTCACGAAAACTTGTATGAAATATAATATAGGATTTAATTATAGGCCTACACATGTACAGTAATTTCGATTTTTTTTATCAGAGACAATGAATGATAAAAAGTGGAAAGACTGAATTTATGCCATAAGCTCTGAAAATCAACCCTGAAAAATTAGTCTGTGTCCCACCGGACGATATTTCCAGGTTAAGTCCTGGAAACAGTGTCTGGAGAGACAGTTTTTCCCACCACATTAAGAAATTGTGTCCCGTCAGACACATTTTACTGTTACCATCTTTTCCGGACAGTAATTACAAACAAATCCCACTATTAAATACTGTCCTTTTTTGCCACTGTCCGCTAGAAACACACAGTGTTTTGATTATCCGCAAATGATTTTGGCAACGATAAACTGAGGCATCCGTATATGGTTGGCCGCGGTGGACATAAGACGGACTGAACTCAACGCGTAGAAAACAGACCATGAACCAATCAAATCCACGGATCGTGGTTATACCATTACACAATGGGATAGACTAGAATCCATTGAAAACAGAGGGAACTTATGAAATGATTTTGGTTTGATTTGGTTGATTATTAATACTCTTCCACATGGCGTAGTGTGTAGTGGTACTACATTAAAGTATTTTACAGTGTTTTAAACCGGTAGTTTCTCAATACATTGAAGTAGTACTGTTACGGCTTGTGGTCGCGAGTCAAACCAATAACAGCGAAAGATCACAGAAGAACGAGATTAAAATTCAACAACTTAATGATTATTTACAATCTCCTTATCTCACTTAAATTTACAATAATTAATTAGACTTACTCACAATCCTTTAATTAATATTTGCCTGGTCTGGTCCAAGGGCTGGTAGTGCATGCACGTTGACGATGGTACGGTAGTAGACCTGTAGCGTGCTGTAGCGTAGGAACTGGTTCCACGAGCGAATAATGACAAGGCTAGGCGATGAATGATGGATGATAACAATCTCTGTACACAGTGCAGAAACGGCGTAAGGCAATTTATCACAAGTGTGCAGTGTCAGTGGCTGGGAATAACTTCTCAACAGCGTCTGGACTCGATGAAGTATTAGGGCATTTCTCAATGTCTCTCTCCGCCACAACAACTGTTGAACTGCCTTTTATATGCTAGGCTTTTATTCGAGAACTCTCCAGAATTTAACAGAAACTTCTAGTGCCCACAGTCCAGCAATTACGAGAACGTTCCTTAATAGAAACTTCTAGAACACAGTTGAATATTCTAGTTGAATAACGACAATTGCAGTTTCTTAGAAGTGTTGCCAGGTCGCTGCTATAATTGGGACATAACGTAAACAGTTCTCACTTCTAGACAGTTCTCGAACGGCTGCGTTGAAGTTGAATTCTCTGGAACTTTCCATTCGCTCGTCGATGGATTCAATCCGGTGTTCCTGACGGGTCGTCTTGTAACACTCCCCCCCTTGAAAAAGTTTTGGACGTCTCGGACAAAACTTAAGTTACAATATTTACAATGTATAACTTTACAGGAATAACTACAGTATGTATATTATGTAGTCCAATATTCAATGGAAGGTATAATCATAACATACAACTTGTCTTGCAAGGTGATGATAATACATGAATACAGTAACATCATCAATACACAGTGTGCCATAGTTAACACAAAATTTCAAAACTTACAGTGATATCTTCAACATACTGCATCAAATCAAATTCTCGACAAAGAGTCTGGTACAACATTGTCTTTCCCTTTAATGTGCTTAATATCTACATTATATGATTGCAGAAATAAACTCCACCTCATCAATCTTTGATTTTTGTTCTTCATCTTAGATAAAAATGTCAAAGGGTTATGATCAGTGTATACAGTGATAGGGAAACTAGTAGTTCCCAAATAAACATCAAAGTGTTGAAGACCAAGTATCAAAGCTAATGTCTCTTTTTCAATTGTTGAATAATTTTTCTGGTGTTTGTCAAATTTCTTAGAATAATAACAAACAGGGTGATCAACACCATGCTCATCAGCTTGAAGCAAAACTGCTCCTATGCCATTGTCACTGGCATCTACTGCCAACTTAAATTGTTTTTCAAAATCTGGAGCGATCACACTGGTGAACTCATTAGTGCCTTTTTCAATAATTCAAATGCTGCTTGGCAATCATCTGTCCAATCAAACTTTTCATTTTTCTTTAACAATTTTGTCAATGGTGCAGCAATGTCAGAGAAATTCGGACAAAAACGTCTGTAGTAACCAGCCATGCCTAGGAAGCGCATGAGCTGCCTTTTATCAGTTGGGGCAGGGAATTTGTCAATGCCCTCAACTTTAGCCTTAATTGGTCTAACTTTACCCTGACCAACCACATGCCCTAAGTACACCACATGGGCACAAGCAATCTCACTTTTGACCAAATTGACAGTCAAATTAGCTTTGGCAAGCTTGTCAAATAATGCCTTAACATGTTGTACATGTTCATCCCATGAGTTGCTGTATACAATAAGGTCATCAACATATACTTCACAATTTTCTAAATTTGACGTAAGATTATTAACTAAGCGCTGAAACGTCATCGGTGAGTTTTTCATACCAAACGGCATAACCTTATACTGAAATAAACCATCTGGCGTCACGAATGCCGAGATTTTCCGAGCCCTCTCAGTGAGTGGTATCTCCCAGTACCCCTTTAGTAAGTCAAACTTTGACACATACGTAGCTTTCCCAATCCTATCAATGCAATCATCGATACGGGGTATCGGATAGGAATCCGTTCTTGTGACCGCATTCACCTTTCGGTAATCAGTACAAAATCTGTACCCACCGTCTGGCTTGGGGACCAATATACAAGGGGAAGACCATTCACTATTACTAGGTTCTATAATGTCATGGTCCAACATGTACCGAACCTCATCCCTGAGATGTTTGGTGGGGGGGGGGGGGGGTGGGGGTGGGGGGGGGGGGGTGGGGACGGGACGGCGGTGGGGGGGGGTGGGGGGGGGGGTCGGGGGGGGGGCGCCGGGGGGGGTGGGGGCGGAGGGGAGGGGTGCGGAGGGGGGGTGGGGGGCGGTGGGGGCGGGGGGGGGGGCGGGGTGGGGGGGGGGGGGGGGGGGTGGGTGTGGGGGGGGGGGGGGTGGGGGGGGGGGGGGGTGGGTGGGGGGGGGGGTGGGGGGGGGGGGGGGGGGGGGGGGGGGTGGGGGGGGGGGGGGGTGGGGGCGGGGGGGAGGTGGGGCGGGGGGGGGGGGGGGGCGGGGGTGTGGGGGGGGGGGGGGGGGGGTGGCTGGGGGGGGGGGGGTGGGGGGGGGGGGGGGCGGGGGGGGGGGGGGGTGGGGGGGGGGGGGGGTGGGGGGGGGGGGGGGTGGGCGGGGGGTTGGGGGTGGGGGGGGGGGGGGGTGGGGGGGGGGGGGGGTGGGGGGGGGGGGGGGTGGGGGGGGGGGGGGGTGAGCAATTATTTACTGATATCAACAATTAATTGTTGATATCATCAAATAATTGTTTGATATCATCAAATGATTTGGTGATATCAGCAATTGAATTGCTGATATCAACAATTAATTGTTGATATCACCAATTATTTGCTGATATCAACAATTATTTGCTGATATCATCAAATGGGACATATCGCTAATTCATTTGCTGATATCAACAAATCATTTGTTGATATCAACAAATCAATTGCTGATATCAGCAAATTGATTTGATGATATCAGCAAATGGCCAGCACATATCATTAATTCATGCAATTGTTGATATCAGCAATTCATTTGCTGATATCACCAAATCATTTGATGATATCAGTAATTCAACCGTGACGAGCTCGAAATCACCGTACGTGGTACGTGTTTTCGCGTTCTCCACGGTTGAATTACTGATATCAGCATTTATTTGTTGATATCAGTAATTCAACCGTGACGAAGCTCGAACGGACTATGAACCAATCAAATCCACGGATCGTTGGTTATACCATTACGCAGTGGGAAGGTTAGGATCCGTTTAAATCAGAGGGAACTTGTGAAATGATTTTGGGGTGGTATGGTTGATACATCAATGCACTTCCACACGGCTTAGTGTCTAGTGGTAGTAAACAATAGTCATTTAATTAAACTGACTTAGAAGGGTAGCTCTCAATATGGTAAACTGTTACACACTAATATGTTCACACCATTTGCTGTAAAGGTAGACAGTGTGTTTGGGACGTCAAACGAACAACGAACGTCTTGTTTTCGTGATAGAATTCAACAATATCCGTTTCAAAAGAATGGGATACAAGCAGAATTTCAGAATGCAGGGAGAATTTCGGATACAGGCATGCTGCAAAGAATATCATATGTCATTTCGCACCTGCGTGGGTTAACATGAAAAGCGGTAAAACTGCATATGCCCGGCTTACAAGTACCATGATACAGTCCGTCTTGGTTTAAACAAGTTCCATGCAAACAAAATGGTTAATTGTGGTACTATAGTAGGCTCTATTGTCTGCTTAACTCAGAGGAAGGGTTCAGCACATCCCTGTTCAGAAAACGATTTTTGCTTAAATAGAGCAAACACTTAATATTTTGATTGCCACAAGGATGCAGAAAGCTTTGTATAGCGTGCAGAATTTTGAAGTGATTCTACCGACACACATCATTGACTCTCTATACCGGCATTTCCTCGCCTATAGGCTGCAGTGTCAGAGGGGGTAGAAAGCAAACTGCAACAGAGCAAAAATAAAAGAAGCAGAAAGGAGAAAAAGTTAAAAAGAAAAGCAATGGAAAGGGAGAAAAGAAAACGAAAGACAAGAAAAGAAATAATAGTGAATAGAGAGAAAATGAAAGACAAGAAAAGAAATAATACTAAACAGAGATTAATATTGAATAGAGGGAAGGTGGGGGAGGAGAAAATAAGTTCCGTAGATTTGGCATGGAGTATCGATACAATAGTGAAAGGCAGAGCTATATGGAAGGTAGAAGACCAAATGGGAAAGGCAAGTAGCCTGAAAGAGTGAAGGGCTTGGATGGGTGGAACATATATGGAGAAGGGGTGGAGTAAGACTGACTTTACAAGGGGAAGAGAAATACGGTGAGAAAAAGAAGATAGGGGGACTGCAAAACATTAAAAGGTGAGCTGAGGGGAAGAAAGGGTCAGAGGCGAAAGACAAAAAAGCAGAAAGCATTTCGGCAGAAAGAGATGGGGACTATACAAAAGCAGGTAGAAACAATGTAGAGCGGTAAGAAAGGAGGAGGAGACGGAGGGAGTTATTAGCTACAGCTTTTATCACTGATTTTTCGTCATATTTTAAATCACTGTCTCGGCGAAGCTGTACATTTTTTGAAATAGAAAAAAAAAACAGTTGCGTCGCCCCTAAATAGAATGTGCCAGTGTAATGTTCTCCACTTGTCTTTTCAGCCCTCGAGGTAAAGCGGCGTTTCAGCTTACAAGAACGGAGGTGGCCTCCTTCAGAAAGCTTGCCCCTGACATTTTCATGCAGACGTCAATTGGCTGTTTATGTACGGACTATCCATAACAAAACATGATTGAAAAATTAAAAAAAAAATTAACCAAAGTGGGGCAAGTATCCCCTGTCGAAGATATATTTCAAGTGCACCTATTAGGCGCACCACGAGCACGAAGCGCAAGTTAACACGCGTGGAGGAATTCATTTTCTGATTTAATAAAACCATGGATCATCAGGCTTGGATCCAGAGGGAAGATTTTCAGGTGAAGCCGCGACTTTTTCTTGAACAATATTTGCACAATACAGCGCAACAAATTGCATCTACGTAAGGACCCTCACAAATTCAAAATTTTTCCAAAGGTGAATGGGTCCGATATAGCGTTCAGCCCCCAGCTCAGCATAGCTTCTTCCTCCTATGAGTCCATGGGGGGCAGGTACGCGCTCTCTTTTACTTGTATCAATATCTAGACTATTTACAGGGATATTTCGTAGTGGTGTATTGAGCATTACAGTATAGGCAGAGTACCCTTCAAGTGGAATCTAGGGGCTAAAATTTGTTCACGGGGTGAGATGCGTTCAGCAAAAGGCAACTTGAATTTTTTAGGGGACAAAAATTGTAAAGGGGGCTTGTCCCCTGCCTCCTTCTTAGCTCTTTTTGGCCAAACCATCGTGTTGCACCACTGCGCCCGCGTCAATGTCTTCCGTAGACTTTGAGCCCTAACGTCAGGAGTACCCAAAATGTAGGGCCGTTCTAGCAGGGAGGTGTTACAACTTCCTGGTCCTAGCGTACTGAGTAATTAATTAGGCTAATGCATCTACGATAACCGTTCCGGATGGAGTGTGCAGGATAGTATATACAAGGTACTGATGGGGGCGAGATGGCTTCCGCAAAGGCCGAATCCTTTTTAGGGGGCTACAAGTGTCACGGCAACGGTAAAATTTTAATTTTTCATTGGCGCGCCGCCTACTGGACACATTAGCGGCTCGCCATAGGGGCACGGAGGGGCACTTGCCCCCCCCCCCAAAAAAAAAAAGTTTGCAAAGCATGGTCTTCAAATTTCAAAAATAAAAATAATAAAAAAAACATGTAATTCGAGATGGGTTAGGCCCTCCCTTTTCCTTGAGTGGGCTTAAAATTAAAGGAGTGAATAACTTTCCAATGCAATGCGAAGATTAAACATTAATAAAGTGCTTTCAAAACGCAATTTTTTGGCGCGCTTCGCGCGCGTTTTCTCAGTTGCTTGTTTGCTACTACCGTATATATACTTCAGACATCACAAATGGACCTGCCGTTTGTGCGAGCTAAGGTAATCAAAAAAAAAAATGATCACGTTGTGATATTTGTAATCTGATTAGCGTAGGCATCATAATGTCATTTACAAAGTGTAACGGTAATGCTGGAGTTAAATGCCCATAGTTTTGCAGACACTTCAGAGCTTTCGGGGTCATTAGATACACAACCCATTAGCCGTGTTGATTATCATCCACGACTAAAAGCAGGTTTGCCAGGGTGTCACCTGGCCAGATTAGCATAGGTATCTTTCTATAAAAAGTTGTAACGGGCATGTAGTCTAAAAGTATTGTTTCCCATAGAAGGAGAGGTTTCCCTTCCCTTGTCCAAATTGACAGCGCCATTGGCCTACGAGCGGTCTTATGACTGTCAAATGGCCTGTTATAAGCAAAAGGTTCTCCACCTCTGTGCTAAAGTATATACCGTTTCAATTGATTTAAAATAAACACACCAAACAGTCAATCTTAGCTCAGTGTGATGAGACTTTTGACTAGTGGCCTAGGTATTTGTATATAGGATGAGACGTCGTTCTGAGTTAGGGGAATTCCCCTCCCCCTGTAAAAAAAAAAAAAATGCGTTTCGGAACGGTACTGAGATCCAAAATACTTAGTGCTATCATTTCATCGTTTTCAAGTTTCTTCATGCTCGAAATTTTCGTTAGTTTAAGAAAACAATCCACAAATTAAAACCAACATTGTATGGCTTCTTGGCAAAGCTGAAACATATTGTGACACAATGAAAAAAACAATAAAATATTTAAAGGTGGGGCTAAATTTATACAAATGGATCAAGCCGCTTTGCCCATTTCACCTGCCTCTTACTCCACCCCTATGGTAGTACGGTAGCGATCGGTTGATATTGTTGTATTTATTTTTAAAGTAGTCAGCTCATGACTAACTGCAATCCTATCCTAGGCTCCAGTGGCGCCGGCAGGGCGGGGGCATGGGGACGCGTGCCCCCAATCGATTTCAATATTTTGCTGAAATTTTTAAAATGAGCCCAAAAGGCTTTTATGCAATAGATTTCTGTAGGGGGTAGGGTGAGGTGTGTTTTCAACTGAGTGATGGATCTAGGCCTATTGTAACTATTTTCTATCACAAATGGTTCTCAAACTGTAAAAGCTATCGCAAATCCCCCGCAAACTATCAAAATTTTTGCCCTCTCCGCGCACTTCAAACCTTACTTCAATACTGTCCTTATTATCAACATTTTCGGGTAGCAACTCCTGCAGAAGCACAACAAGAAAAGTTAAAATCTGTTTACTAATTCTCAGGTAAAAGACTGGCTTTGTGATTGGCATATAGGTTTGCTGGGGAATTGAAAGTATCTTGATGCAGCGCATGAATGGAGGTTTTGTCATGGTTATCTTATTTAATAAATAATTTCGGCGGGCTTCGTCACGCTTTTCACTCCATCTCATGACCATTATTAAGGTAATAATATATCGAACTATTCTGATCACACTTTTCCAAAAAACACAGGTACACCCCAACCTCTGTAGGGGCCTATGGGACTTGATCTTTCAATCTAATTTGTAGCATGATGTGGAAGGTTGAAAAAGTACGTATTTGCCATTATACGTTTTTCAAAAATTTTAACCGAGCGCTTTGCGCGCAGCCATTATACCGGTATAGATGGTGACTTTTAATACACGTACGACGAAAATACATTCTTAAACGCTCTTTTTAGTCCTGAACCCCTTTTGCTTTACCTATCAGGGAGGTCTAATATCACTTCCCTGCACCTATACTCTCCCTCCTATTCCCCATTGCTAGAAGCTGTTTGTCTGGATTTTCGTTCAAAGTTAGTAAAAATACGATAATTGTAAAGTGCTCGGCATCAAACTCTATAGTATCATTTGGATGTCAAGTAATGATCATCATATCAGTGCCCCATTTTATATAAATAATCCAGAGCTTCCAGGCACTACACCGGTGTCTGTCAACCTTATAGATACCCTTTTGTAATGCACAATGAAGGAAAGGACAATTTTCGTGTTAGTGCAAGAATGTTTCTGTGGACTCCACGCACGTATGTTTATGTAAAAACTCCCCGAATAGAAGGCATTAAAGTAGCCAAAAGGGGGGCTTAAGGAGGTTTGTTGACAACATGCCATTCTCTAAGACAACATACTCTCCTCTTTCACCTAACCAAAAATTAGAATTCACCTTTATGCAGTAACAAAGGAAGAATCCCACACTGCTGTATACAATCGCAGGACGCACACTCTCCTCTTTCCCTTAAACAAAAATTAGAATTAGCTAAATTATGAATATTTTCTAGCCATATATGATCAGTTGCAAAAATATTCCAAAGATAGCACCATTTTGCATCTAAGCAACCTGAAATTAACAAAAATTTCTCAAAGGGGACTCCCCTTAGATCCTTCCCCAGGATGGCACCTTATGTAGTGACAAAGGAAGGATCCCAAACTGCCTATTTGTTTTTGACAGCAATTTTGAATGAGTGTGACCCAAAATATTTACGGTTACCACTTAATTCTGTGTTCAGGGGACCCTAAGGTTTCCAAAAAATATTGGGTCGGAGAGTTGAGGGGTGGGGTGCCCTTGAAGTACCTCTGGCCCCCTATAATATATGTAGTTCTCATTTACAGTTAGACTATTCTTTGAATAAGTATTTTAAAGAATAGTCAAAAATGAAACTACCAAACCCAACAGTGAAACTCCCATTGAAATCGCATCTTTGGTTATCGAGACACTGATTTTATGAAGGTCAGCTCAATGCATTTACCAATACTTTCTTTTCCGCGTTCCGTACGATGCATCAAAGCTGCTTACTAAAATGGCGGACGCTCTGCTCCATTGTATACTACGAGCATTTGGGTGCCCTTTCGTGTGAGTAACCGGTCTTGCGCCTTACTGCGCTATACTTCTTTGGTTTAAGTTAAGGAACACAGTAAAGTAGCCTATCACGTGCCACTCCGGTACTGAATCACACACCGTACGTGTAGTGCTGTGTAACCATTGAACGCGTTGAACGCGTTGAACGCGTTGAATGGTTTAGTGATGACGCTCTTTTGCAAATCCGTGATTGCTGACATTCTTCGTTACGCTTGAATTGTTGATATCAGCAAATGAATTGTTGATATCAGCAAATGAATTGTTGATATCAGCAAATGAATTGCTGATATCAGCAATTCCAACATATCGCTAATTCAATTGTTGATATCAGCAAATGAATTGGTGATATCAGCAAATGAATTGATGATATCAGCAAATCATTTGGTGATATCAGCAAATCATTTGGTGATATCAACAATTCGAGACCTCATATCAACAATTAATAAGTGATATGTTGGAATTGTTGATATCACCAATTCATTTGATGATATCATTAATTCATTTGCTGATATCACCAATTCATTTGTTGATATCAGCAAATAATTGCTGATATTATCAATACTTGTTGATATCAGCAAATAATTGCTGATATCAACAAATATTTGCTGATATCATCAAATGAATTGGTGATATCAGCAAATGAATTAATGATATCATCAAATGAATTGGTGATATCAACAATTAATTGCTGATATCAGCAAATAATTGCTGATATCGTGAAAATAATTGGTGATATCAGCAATTATTTGATGATATCAGCAAATAATTGCTGATATCATCAAATGAATTGCTGATATCACCAATTAATTGTTGATATCATCAAATATCGAATAAAAAGTAAAACGGCTTGCCATAGATATGAGGGCTAGAATTGTTGATATCATCAAATGATTTGCTGATATCATCAATTCATTTGCTGATATCACCAATTTATTTGCTGATATCAACAATTGAATTAGCGATATGTTGGAATTGCTGATATCAACAATTCATTTGCTGATATCAACAATTCAAGCGTAACGAAGAATTTCAGTAACGATTTGAAAAAGAGCGCCATCACTTCAACCCCATTCAAATCCCGCTAAATCACCAAATCCAACATACAATAGCCATGTGCTTTCACATTACGCCGTGTAGATGCACACAATACAGCAGATAAAACCCATTCATTGCGTACAGTAGGAAGGCTGTTTATTAGGTGCTAATAACACCTCCCTGATCAAACTTCACAGCGAACCGCCCATAATCTGATCAGTGTTATTAGCACCTAATTTATTAGATCTAATTGGGCCTATTAGGTCCAATAACACCTCCCTGATCTGATTGAGAGGACCGGCTCTTCAATAACTTGCAGACGAGATACACTGGGGATAATTTAAACGGTGGTGGGTGATACGTTTATTCTCTTGAATTTCCTGAAAAAATTATTGTGTCATGTGCATGGGAGGATATTACCCTGGAGCAAAAAATAGTTCGGCAACTTTTGATTAAGTTTCATGGGATACCCACAGGTTTGAGATCATAATGTCTTTTGGTGACCTTCTTAACAACAACCCATATCAAGGAATGCTATTGTTAAATCAAGCAGTAGTAAATCCCTGGTTAAACGCGTTTAATTCGCCCCGAAAAATCATTTTCGGTGCTCATCAGTAGTGCAGTAGCAGTATATTAAAATTTTAGGCAGTGTTTGTCAGATTCACTTTCAAGAAAGGACGATTATTATCAAAAATTATACTTAGAATTTCACGGTGGGATCCCACCCAAGTAAAATTTATGAGTAAGTGTAGCCAGGAGCTTGTCCAGGATTTTCAGCGGGGAGGAGGGGTCTGATGTCCAGGATTTTCAGCAGGGAGGGGGGCTCTGAGATATGGCTTTTCAAATGGGGCGGGTATTTTGGGTCGAAAACTCTAAAGAAAACTCTAAAAAATCTTAAGGTCGGCCCGAGCAAAGGGGTCCGGAACCTCAGGACCCCCCTTTGGGCACGCGCCTGGTAGCTCTCAGATTGCCAGTGCAGGCCAATACAGTTGTTAGAAGCTGGCTGTGAAGAGCAACGACACGATCATGGAGTAGGTGGTAACTCCATGATACGATAGCCTTTTAGGTATAACCTTACCCCGACGCGATGTGCTGGACCGACAGGTGTGCCAGATTGAATAAGGTTTGTGTGCATGGTAAATGTTAATGAGCTATAGGATACTGATTGTGTTATACCAAAAATGTACAGTAGCTCAAACGCTGAGTACCAAACATGTACAGTAGCTCAAACGCTGAGTAGGGACACTCCCCAGGCGCGGCGGAACGAACAAAAAATATCCGGGAGGGGCTGAGTGCCATCAAGATTTATCTATGCGGAGCGGACAAAAAAAAAATTGGCTTTGCAAACCCTCCAGATGGTCGGAAACGGCACTTTCCGAGCGTTCTAAGCTACATGTACCCAACCTTGAAATATGAATCTCATGTCTGCAATTCCTCAATTGATGAGAAAAAAATCAAGTCTATGAAAAATGTTAATACATCAAACATGAGTTGAGATGATACTAGAATCTAGAGGTGGTGCCAGGATTTGCCCGACGGGAACCAGCGACCAGCAGCCTGCCCCGATGCCATCGAGGGGTTAGTGAGGGGGGTTGAAAACACCCTGCATACTATAGGCCTATACCATGTCATTGCCGGGTATATACTGTTTGCATTAAAATTGTATATACTTAAGGAACATAGTTCTGCGCTGATTAAATGTTTTTTCCCGGAATCTTTTTGGGAAGGGGGTGGGTGGGTGGGATAAGCCCACACTTAAAAGAATCTGTACTTATTGAAAGTTTTATATAGGCCAAATGTCCGGGAAAAGTTGGACCCTATCGGACATAAACTACCTACATTGCACTACTAGCCGTACCGCATGACAGACGCAAGAGAACATGAACTAGGTTTTTGCGAAATGAGATGAAATTCCCAACATTATATAAATCCATGTATTCTACTTAAGTTACATGTAAGAGTAACTCGTAAGAGGGTTTGGATATATTTAGCTAAAAAGTAGTGAAACTGAGGAATAGTGGGCAAAGCGTACCGAAAATTTCGGGGTATATTGCAGAAGCAGGGCCGTAGCTAGGGTCATATGTTTGGGAGGGGGTGTGAAGGTCCCACATTCCGACTGGATGGATATACAGCAGTGGGGATCCTTCCTTTGTCACTACATAAAGGTGCCGTCGTGGGGTCGTGGGGTCGTGGGGAGGGGTCTAAGGGAGGGGGTTGACCCCTCCCCTTTGAGAAATTTTTGTTAATTTAAGGTTGCTTAGATGCAAAATGGAGCTACCTTTGGGATATTTTGGAACTGATCATATATGGCTAGAAAATGTCCATAATTAAATGAATTCTAATTTTTCCGACTGATTTGATTCTTTTTCCAAATGATTGGAGGCCCGTAAATTGCATTTTCGTTTTTTATGGGCGTTACTTTTGTACGATACAACAGTAGGGATCCTTCCTTTGTCACTTCATAAAGGTGTCGTCCTGGGGGAGGGGCCTACACCCCCTCCCCTTTGAGAAATTTTTGTTAAGGTAAGGTTGCTTAGATGCAAAATGGTGCTATCTTGGGATACTTTTGGAACTGATCATATATGGCTTGAAAATGTCCATAATTTAGTGAATACTAAGAATTGGTTAGGTGAAAGTGGAAAGTATGTTGTCTAAGAGAAGAATACGTTGTCAACAAACCTCCTGAAGCCCCCCCCCCCCCTCTTTGACTACTTTAATGCCTTCTATTCTGGCAGCTAATGCTAGCATATTCCTGTATAGGCCTCCTGGAAGCTCTGGATTAATTATATAAAATGAGGCAATGACATAATGCTTATTACCTGGCTTCTAAATAATAATATAGAGTATGACGCCAAGCACTTTACATCTATCGTATTTTTACTAATTTTAAACGAAAATCCAGACGAACAGCTTTCAGCAATGGGGAATGGGCGGGAGGGAGATGTGCGGGAGGGAGAGTATAGGTGCAGAAAAATGATAGGCTACTAGACCTCCCAGACAGGTATAGCAAAAGTGTTTAGGATTAACAAGCGCGTTTTCAGAATGTACACCTAGTTCATGCTTTAAAAGTTCACTGGTACGTTGTGCTTACAATGTTCATAACTGATACAAAGTGGATCGTGAGAATTGCGCGCGAAGCGCGCCGAAATTTGGGGGTATACTTCAATGACAAAATGAAAAACCTGCACGCAGGCTCAGCCAGGGGTGGTGCTTTGATTTGCCGACATGGGGGAAGCGCCCTGACTGGGGGCCAGCTACTCTAAGTCCCGACAGATGCAATGGGTTGCCAAACTCAAAATATAAAGCGCGCGAAGAGCGCCGAAAAATTTGGGGTTTTATTGAATTTTCATTAAGGAAAGTTGAAAAAGTTTGGGCTTTTATTGAAGAATCTGGACAAAATCAAGAAATTTGTTCGTGTAACTGCATGGTCGTCGTCGGGGATTACATTCTTCATCTTACCCATTAAGGATCTCCTACGAAACTGAAAGATCTTTTTCTTACAAAATATGTTTGCCACGATGGCGAGGCTGAAGAAAGAATCTTCCAAAAGTTAGGAAAAAAGGAAAAAACTTCGCAACGATGCATTTTCGTGTTTCTCCAGAATCACGCCTACACGGAAGAACAACATTCGTGGAAACGTTGAAATCCAATATGTTTGAAAAGGGGGCGTTACCACTAGATAGAACTATATTACAGTTATGTCGTTACAGAACTTACTGGCTACGGGCCTGATAAATAGACGTTTGGAATATTTTCTGTGTATATCTATGTCTTCACCAATATTAGTCTATATAAAATTTTGCGCAATTTTGTGAGGTTCGGAAAAATTTGGAGAGGGGGGCTAAAGCGCTCTAGCTGCCATAGAACTGTGTCTGGTATAATATCCTTAAAAAAGTTCATGAGATTGATTGTAAATCGTGACGCAAGCGCGCCAAGCGCGCCCAGATTTTCATAAAATAAGATTTCCATAATAAAACCTGCAGTCAGAATCTGCATCGAGATACTTTCAATTGCCCAATAAACCAACATGCCACTCAAAAAGCCAGTCTTATACCTGGTAATTTGTAAACAGTTTTCAACTTCTGCTGTTGTGCTTCTCCGAAAGTTGCTATCGGATGATATTGATCATAAGAACAACACTGAGATAAGGTTTGAAGCGCGCGGAGCGCGCGAAAATTTTGAGAGTTTGAGAAGAATTTGCGAAGAAAGGACAGCTTTGATTTGATTTTACGTGAGAAAAATATTATTCGCACTTGGTCTAGTTGGAAAGTATATACAAAGTTGACATAGGCTCAGTCGCAAAAATGTGCTAGCCTGAGATATCAGAAATTCCAACTGGCATTTCAGATTTTCCGACTATCGTCGCTCTGACGAACTTTTTTTTTGGGGGGGGGGGAGACACCCCCACACCCCCGGTCGCGACGGCCCTGTGCAGAAGTAACCCTTTTGAAAGCCAACATAAGTAAACCGATCATGTGTGGTAAAAGAATTTCCCCGACGGAGGACCGGCCAATACCAGCAATCCCAAGTTCCGACAGCCCCTATGCCGAGGGGTGGTGAGAAGGGGATGTTAAGGGGCCTAACCATCCCATGCCATTTGCAGGGCATGTTTTACATAATATCACTTCATACGTCAAGAAACGAGTTTCACACCGTTAGTGCTCTTTTGAATGTGAATCTCGAAATTGTTAAGCGCGCAAAGGGCGCGAAAATTTTTGGTAGGCTACGCATAAAAAATATGTTATCATAAAGAACAAAACGAAAAACAGAAAAACGGTAGGGGTTGTAGACCATATCCGGGATTGCATGCACTGTATCGAAACCACCCTGGACTACCCAATGAGATAACCAAACTTTGAGTCGCTTACCCCTGCACACAAGGATCAGCCACTATAGGCTTTGCCGTATAGGATCAAATTTATGACATATGTACAAACTGTGTATTCTGCCTACATGTTACTTGGTAAGGAGGAGAGTTGTACGTGCTATCCAGCTGTGTGGAATGGAACTACTGAAGAGATTGGATTGAACTGACTCTACAGCGCGCGTAGCGCGCCGAAAAGTCTGGGTTCTCGTTAGAAAGCTTGTCCTCTTGAGGGCGAAAACACACGTAAACCGATCAAGAATATGTTCAACACCCAATAGAAATTTTCTCCGCGGTTCCCACTTCTTGGAGCACTTGGCAAATATTAAAGGGGGCGCTAAACATGCTTTGGCCCCTCGACTTTTCTCATGGGGGCTGATCCCCAAAGCCCGGTTCGGCCGCCACTGTTACTGCCGATGTTGGCAAGAGGCGTTTGTGCTATACTGGTTATAGGGTCACGGTGTATTAACCTTTAGCTTACCAGCCCGATATATAGACATGCAAGAGAATACCTTGAGATAGGCAATTCTGATTGGCTGACACGAATGGTACATCCACGTTTTGAGAGACAAAATGGACGGATGCAGTTATTTTGTGCTAGTCTGGAACATAAATAAAATTGATTGGAAGCAGTGGCGTACACGGGGGGGGGGCTATTGGGCCATGGCCCCCTCACTGACGCCATTTTTTTAGTTCCTAAAAATACGTAAATTTTTAAATGGAACTTTTATTTCAAAATGTAGCATATGTGGCGCCAGATTGCATGCAAGGATGTCTAAATTTTCGAATATTTTCAAGGGAGGGAGACATCCCTCCCCTCAGACCCCTTCCCCAGGCCGACGATCACATAACATAGGCCTCTTGCATGCCCCCCCCCCCCCCTTGAGAGAAATCCTGGGTGCGCCATCAATTGAAAAGGTAAGTATCATTTGTAAGTGCCAGTGACTTTCAAAATATAATTCACTGTCTGTCTGTACCAGCACCATGCACGCGTGTAATTACGGTCAGGGGCACCCAACTCATTCTTGCCTCCGGCACCCTGAACCATAGTAACGCTACTGTTACTAAAATCATGAAGTCGGGAGCGTTCGCGTTTGCTGTAAACTTGGAAGTGCGTATACTTTGTATTCCGACGATTGCAAAAGAAGTTTGCACTCCGTCTGACTCCTTCTGTAGGTGCAATGCCTAAAAACATTATCGAATGGTCTTTAAAATTCTTTTTTCCAGCGCGCTTCACACACATCTTTCATGTGCACCAGTGGTCGAATTATTAATTGTAATTGTAATTTTAGTTTCCCAACCCTCAAACTGCTGCGTCATAAAGAAATCGAATTGCAGTAAGTCGGTCGTGGCTATTATGAAACCAAATCGCAGGCTGCAATTAAGTTTAAGGTTTATTTAGGGCGTGTTCAGTATTATATGTGCATATATAATTGCAATGTAAAATGAAGGCAAACTGCAAACAACCAAATTTTCGGCGCGTAGTCATCTTCTCTTATTGTGCTTTCATTACCTTACATCGAACAAATTAATGTTATTGCGAAATTTCACAGAAACTTTACCGCCCTCCTCACCTACAACCCGGTGCATATTAAAGAACTAGACCGGGGTTAGACCGAATTAAGCTCTTTTGAAAAGACTCGGATTTCCTGGTCTGTTTAATGCGTATTTAATGTCATTTACACAGTTAATTTTTTGCCTTAGTTTCTTGTCCACCGGTTGTATTTAAAATTTTCATTTACCTTCAAAGAGGGTTATGAGCAGTAGCGTATTCAAGGTTGACACTGGGCCACGTTCCTTCACTGATGCCAAATGTTTTTTAGTTCTTATAATACGTACATTTTTTAACCCAAAGTTTACCTCAAAAAGTAACATACGGTATGTATCACCAGATGGCATATAGTGGCACCTAATTTTTCAAAATAAAAAATCAAAGGGGAAGGGCACCCCTCCCCTTAGTGTCTCCTCCCCTTAGACCTCTCCCCAGGCCGGCGATCACACGACACACTGCATGTCCCCACCCGTCCCCCGTGAGAAGAATTCTGGCAACCCAACTGCTAATTAAGTAACCTTTCTTGACACAGGCATTTGGGACATTTTTGTCGGGAATGTAATTCCCTTTTTGTCGGGAAAAATGTCCAGTACCCCCACTCATCGATCCTGAGAGACGCCCCTGAATCAGAACCGTCTCATATCAAAGATGGAGAAGCAAGTAACATTTAAATTGCGTTGGCCGACTCTCCAAAAAAATAATTCAGTTAATAAGAGCCTCTATACTTTGCCCAGAACATGTGAAATTATGTCTAAAACGACCTGTGCTTCTTCAGCTACCGCATTTTGGAACGATCACTCAGCCAACGTGAATCATTGCCAGTATACCGTGGTGTACTGAATGTGATAGTGCGAGGTTCTGTATACAGTCTACACGAGCTTAACGTACATGGTGCGTGTTTTCCCTCTCGTCACGGTTGAATTACTGATATCAGCAAATGAATTGCTGATATCAACAATTGCATGAATTAGTGGTATGTGGTGGTCATTTGTTGATATCATTAAATCAATTGCTGATATCAACAATTGATTTGTTGATATCAGCAAATGATTTGTTGATATCAGCAAATGAATTAGTGATATGTCCCATTTGGTGATATCTGCAAATAATTGGTGATATCAGCAAATAATTGGTGATATCAGCAATTAATTGTTGATATCACCAATTCATTTGATGATATCACCAATTCATTTGATGATATCATTAATTCATTTACTGATATCACCAATTCATTTGCTGATATCAGCAAATAATTGATGGTATCAGCAATTAATTGCTGATATCAGCAAATAATTGATGATATCAGCAATTAATTGCTGATATCAGCAAATGAATTGGTGATATCAGCAAATGAATTGCTGATATCAACAATTAATTGCAGATATCAGCAAATGAATTGGTGATATCACCAATTATTTGCTGATATCATTAAATGATTTCCTGATATCAGCAATTATTTACTGATATCAACAATTAATTGCTGATATCACCAATTAATTGTTGATATCATCAAATATCGAATAAAAAGTAAAACGGCTTGCCTTTACTTTTTATTCGATATTTGATGATATCAACAATTAATTGGTGACATCAGCAATTCATTTGATGATATCAGCAATTATTTGCTGATATCATCAAATAATTGCTGATATCACCAATTATTTTCATGATATCAGCAATTATTTGCTGATATCAGCAATTAATTGTTGATATCACCAATTCATTTGATGATATCATTAATTCATTTGCTGATATCACCAAATAATGCAGTGTGGGATTCTTCCTTTGTTACTACATAAAGGTGAATTCTAATTTTTGGTTAGGTGAAAGAGGAGAGTATGTTGTCTTAGAGAATGGCATGTTGTCAACAAACCTCCTGAAGTCCCCCTTTTGGCTACTTTAATGCCTTCTATTCGGGGAGTTTTTACATAAACATACGTGCGTGGAGTCCACAGAAACATTCTTGCACTATTACGAAAATTGTCCTTTCCTTCATTGTGTATTACAAAAGGGTATCTATAAGGTTGACAGGCACCGGTGTAGTGCCTGGAAGCTCTGGATTATTTATATAAAATGGAGCACTGATATGATGATTATTACTTGACATCCAAATGATACTACAGAGTTTGATGCCGAGCACTTTACAATTATCGTATTTTTACTAACTTTGAACGAAAATCCAGACAAACAGCTTCTAGCAATGGGGAATAGGAGGGAGAGTATAGGTGCAGGGAAGTGATATTAGACCTCCCTGATAGGTAAAGCAAAAGGGGTTCAGGACTAAAAAGAGCATCATGCTACAAATTAGATTGAAAGATCAAGTCCCATAGGCCCCTACAGAGGTTGGGGGTGTACCTGTGTTTTTTGGAAAAGTGTGATCAGAATAGTTCGATATATTATTACCTTAATAATGGTCATGAGATGGAGTGAAAAGCGTGACGAATGCACGCGAAGCCCGCCGAAATTATTTATTAAATAAGATAACCATGACAAAACCTCCATTCATGCGCTGCATCAAGATACTTTCAATTCCCCAGCAAACCTATATGCCAATCACAAAGCCAGTCTTTTACCTGAGAATTAGTAAACAGATTTTAACTTTTCTTGTTGTGCTTCTGCAGGAGTTGCTACCCGAAAATGCTGATAATAAGGACAGAATTGAAGTAAGGTTTAAAGTGCGCGGAGAGGGCAAAAATTTTGATAGTTTGCGGAGGATTTGCGATAGCTTTTACAGTTTGAGAACCATTTGTGATAGAAAATAGTTACAATAGGCCTAGATCCATCACTCAGTTGAAAACACACCTCACCCTACCCCCTACAGAAATCTATTGCATAAAAGCCTTTTGGGCTCATTTTAAAAATTTCAGCAAAAAAATTGAAATCGATTGGGGGCACGCGTCCCCATGCCCCCGCCCTGCCGGCGCCACTGGAGCCTAGGATAGGATTGCAGATAATTATATAGGCCTAACACATAGGGCCTATTATACAGTAAACAGTGTGTAATATTTAGGTCTAGACTCATAGCCTTCAGAGTTGCCAGATAGCTGTAGTATTATCCGGTCACGATGGCCAAATGTTTTGCAGTTGCACTTTTTCCCATCTAAGAATTTCTGGTCGATAGCATAAGATATTTGTTAATGGAACTGGTATATTAGTTCATTCTATTTTTTCGATAGCCAAATGATCATTAGTAGCCAGATTAGGTTAAATATGGTCATGAAAAGGCCAACAGGCAATCCTGAAGAGCTAGGGATGGATAGCATTGAACAAACATTGAGAAGGGGATTTCAACTTAACACATACACACACGCACACAGTGAAAACGCAATGCAGTGCAGTACCAGACTGCCGCTGTTTTGATTATACTGAGTAACAGTAACCTGACCTGTGTGCTAGTCCAATGCACTATTATTATCCCCATTGACCAAGTTAAGTTAAAGAACCATTCACTAGCTCACAGAAGAAAGTTCAACTCATAGTAGATATAAAGTATGGACTCGCTGGATGAATGATTTTCTTCGATGATTTTTTTTCAATGAAAGTAAATTAAGTAAAAAATAGTTTGAAATAAATGGGTTTATTGAAAAAAAAATAAAGAAAAAAAACGACAAGTTTTTTTGCCCGTCTCGAAGCGAGACCGGAAAAATTTAAGAGACCGCAAGGGTCCGACCGAGACCAAGACCGAGACCACAGGGTGTCGAGACCGAGACCGGGAAAACCGGTCTGGAGACCGAGACCGGTCTCGAGTTTGTGAAAACTGAGAACAGATTTCATACCCAAAAGGCTCACAAAAGTTGTTTATTATATAGTAGTGTATTAATATCGAATTTACCCCATTCTTTTTCACGCATTTCCTCTACTAATTTGCAAAAGGTGCGTTCTAATACTGGCCTTTCAAATCAACCCTTTTCTTGATTCATATATACAGTATCATGTATAAATTTAAGTCCTTTTGACAAAATAAAGACGCTGTGATCATTACGCGACTCATCGCGCAAAGCACCTCTTTTTATTTTGGTATGGAGTTATATTGGTATACAGCAAATTATGTGACCCCCTCCCCGACTCGGATTTCGACCTCATAGGCATACGAGGCGTCGGGCAGGGGCAGATCCCCCTTCATTTCCGCAAGATCTGAATGTCGGGCACGGGTCTGAAAAAATTCGGACAGCCATTTGAGTCTTAAAAAGTCTAGCATGTTTTTGATTACACAGAAAACTCCTAAGCGTGCCCGAATTCTTTGTCCGAATATAAAAAGTTTCCTAGTCACGGTAAAATGTTCATGAACCAGAAAGCCCAAAGGCTTAGTGATTCCCTGCCGAATGGGGATGCTTTGTTGCACTGAGGTTTATCCCTCAAATCTATCTTTCTTGACTACAACATTTTACGATGTTTTAACAATTTGACCTCTGCTGACCTCAGATGACCTTGGAATCCCACCAAATTAACAAAAATGAAAATCTGAAGTGTTTTGAAAGGGATTCAACTTCAATGGATCTTGGATCTTGAAAATTCTTGGGAAATTTTGCTTTTTAACCTCTGATGACCCCAGATGATGATCTTGGGAATACTCGGAATATTTTGCTGTTTGACCTCTGGTGACTCCTGATGACTAACTTGGGAATTCTTGGGAAATTTTGCTTTTGACCTTTGGTGACCCTAGATGACGATCTTGGGAATTCTTGGAAAATTTTGCTTTTTGACCTCTGATAACCCCAGATGACGATCTTGGGAATTCTTGGGAAATGTTGCTTTTTGACCCCAGTGACCCCAGATGACAATCTTGGGAATTCTTGGGAATTTTTTTTTAACCTTTGGTAACCCAAGAGGACCTTTGACCTCCATCAAAAACAATAGGGTTTTTCTCACATCATGACAAATCTATATACCAAATATGGAAAGTGTCGGTCATCCCTATCTTGAGATATCGCGATTACAAGCAGCGTCACAAACACACATACACACACACGACATCACCATCGCATAGATTCCTTGCCTGCCTACGGCAAGGAATAAAAAATCCAGATGATTACAAACAACTATTACAAACAATTATTTCTCAACCTCTTGTCACATAGTCTTACGCAAAAATTTCCCCAAAATAGTAGAATATTCGGGCGAAAGTTTCAAAAAAAGTTCTGGGATGGAGTCAATTGCCATACGGGCAGGCAGGAGGGTGTACAGGTGTACACAGTGCCCAAAATTTTGCCCGAAGAATCAATCAAAAGCAATCTTGTGACGTGTCATATTCCTTAATGACAGTACTACCAATAGTCACCACTAGGCTGTTTTCAACATGAGCCACCGTAGGTTGTGCGAAACTTGCTAAAATTACCTAGCCTGCGGTGCTATGGACCCGAAAATCGGGCAACAGTAAAAAATCGGGGTAGCTTTTTGTTCAATTACCAGATTACAGATACGAATTAAGTGTGAGAAAATCTTCTTATAAGTCTGTCTGTAAATTCCATTAAAAACCATCTTGTAACGTCACATACCCATTTTTATCAAAAGTCGTTAGTAGTAAAATCATTTTTAGTCGGGAGATCGAGCAGCCATAAAGACATTTTTATCAATTCAGTGGACCTTGAATTATGGCAAGAGTCGCAAAAGAGTCATAGAAATAGTATAGTTTTTCTCCCGAAGAGATACAAGACCATTTCATCCAATGGTAGTGGTACATTTTTATCAGCGGGAGGGGGGGAGGGCACACAGAAATTTTGAGGACGCCATGGACGATGTTGTATGAAGGGGAGCAAGAAAAAAAAAAAAAAGAAGGACGAGAGGAGGGAAGGATGGGAAGTTGGTCTGGCGGAGTGGAGGTAAGGGCCTAGAGGGAGGGTAAACGGGAAATTTTGGCTTCACAAGTGTGATCTTGTTATAATATAGAAAACAAAGACGCGTTCGTGTTCAAAATAAGGAATAATTATTCATTGATAGAATGAAAATCTGGACATTTTCAGTACATGCATCTAGTACAAAAAAAAGCAAAATACAGCACCATTTTGCACCTAGCCCTTTGAGACAGCAAAAAAATTTCAAAAAGGGAGGGGGACACCCCTTTAAACCTATCCCCCGGGTTGGCGGTCAAGAATGGAGGCAATGAGTCGACTTTGCCCCCCCCCACCAAAAAACCGCCCCTGCATTTTATCTGGTAAGTTTTTCTGATCATTTTGCAATGTGCTCATTTTTATTGAAGTGAACATTTTATTGCAAACAAAGGCTCAAAATTACGACTATTTAAATTCTACTTACAAGCCTGGGAAATACTTTTTCCGGCTATCTGAGGGTCGCAATATTTCAAAATTTTCTTTACGCTCTGCATTTGGCGCCCCGTTTAGATAGTCTTTCGGTATGTTTGCCCCTCCATCAACTGTTGAATAATCCTGGCTACGCCACTGGTACCGGTACTTTATTTTTCCCGATTAAAGAGCTCGTTTTTTCGTCAAAGGTGGCAGTAGGTCGATTTGCATACTTACAGGCCCGTGGAAAAGCCTGTGTCCAGTCATGGGCGGCTCTAAGAAATTTTGTTTGGGGGGGGGGGCAAACTCAAGTCCGTATTCAAGGGAGGTTGGGAAGACCCCCAGCAATGGTCAGCTCCGGATAGTACAATAGCCTCAATAGGAGTATGCATAGGCGGAGGGGCCCAAGTTGTTTTTTTTTGGGGGGGGGGAGGTGTAACGATCTGCCCGAAAAATAGAAACAAAAATTTACGCGCGCTCCCCGCGCGTTCAAAATGTTAATGTACATATCATATAGGCATGCATTACCAATTACATACAATAATTTGCCACGTTACTGTCTATTCCATATTGGTTATAATTCTGGGGTAAGTCGTTTATGATGATAATTATCAGTGGTGTGGCCAAGACTTCTCTCATGGGGGTGGGACAGGCACTATGTTGTGTGATCGCCGGCCTGGGGGAGGGGTCTAAGGGGAGGGGGTTCCCACTCCCCTTTGAAAATTTTTTGAAAAATTAGGTGTCCATACATGCAATCTGGTGCCACATATGCTACCTTTGAAGTAAAATTTTGTGATTTATTTAAGGTACTAAAAAAAAATCGGCGTCAGTGACGGGGGAATGGCCTAATGGCCCCTCAGATACACCACTAATAATCATAATATATAAGTTTAACCATTAAAAACACACTGGTGAATTAATACCGAATATATAGGTGATGGCGCAATCCAAATCAGAACTATATTTTAATTACCAAGGAAGTTTTTTAAAGTATCGATTTCCGTTAAGCTACATTATTGCAGTATTTTTTTTCAGTAGGTGCCCGAAAAATTCTCAAAATATTGCCCGAATTTTCACAAAAATATTTTGTTGGGGGAGCTGCAGCCCCCAGTCCCCCGCCTCCTACGCCTATGGGAGTATGGTTATTATTATGTATTACAGCGATGCCCATGTAGTTTTCAAAAGCTCTTCAAAAACCATATCAGGTAGTTAGTCATGAGCTGACTACTTTAAAAATAAATACAACCATATCAACCGATCGCTACGGTACTATGGCAAGCCGTTTTACTTTTTATTCGATATTTGATGATATCAACAATTAATTGGTGATATCAGCAAATCATTTGATGATAACAGCAATTATTTGCTGATATCATCAAATAATTGCTGATATCACCAATTATTTTGCTGATATCAGCAATTATTTACTGATATCAGCAATTATTTACTGATATCAGTAATTAATTGCTGATATCACCAATTCATTTGATGATATCATTAATTCATTTGCTGATATCACCAATTCATTTGCTGATATCAGCAAATATTTGTTGATATCAGCAATTATTTGCTGATATCAACAAATATTTGATGATATCAGCAATTATTTGCTGATATCAGCAAATGAATTAATGATATCAGCAAATGAATTAATGATATCATCAAATGAATTGGTGATATCAACAATTCTAACATATCACTTATTAATTGTTGATATGAGGTCTCGAATTGGTGATATCAGCAAATGATTTGCTGATATCATCAATTCATTTGCTGATATCAGCAATTCATTTGCTGATATCAACAATTGAATTAGCGATATGTTGGAATTGCTGATATCTGCAATTCATTTGATGATATCAACAATTCATTTGCTGATATCAACAATTCAAGCGTAACGAAGAATGTCAGCCATCACGGATTTGCAAAAGAGCGCCATCACTAAACAGTGACCATTCAAAGCGTTCAATGTTTACACAGCACTACACCTACGGTGTGTAATTCAGTACCGGAGTGGCACATGATAGGCTACTTTATTCTAATTCAAGCTCTACTGTACAACTGCTTCATTCTAATTCAAGCTCTACTGTACAATGGAGAGTTCTACGGTCAGCTAACACAATATGCAAGTATTGATGCTCGTTGAACCGTAGACGGGGAGAAGAGAGGTATCTCGGAGAGAACCTTCCTCCTCGGAATCCTTCTGTGTAATGGAGAGTAATCCGATCCTGTGTTCTCTCATATAATCTAAAAATTGAACGAGACCCTAAGGTTGAAGTTTAATTAAGATTCTACTGACACATTACACGAACGAAGGGGGGATTATATGAGATAGCATAATTGGTCAGCCAGCTTCACCTTTCAAAGAATGTGAGGCTTCAAGATATCGCCGATATCCCCGAAGCCTGAAAGAAGAACATGCGATGGAGCACCATTTATAACAAAGGGAGGGTATCCATGCATTATAATTGTAAACTGCAGACAACGAATGTTATGGGAGGGCATATAATCCCCCCTTTGTTCGTGTAATGTGTCAGTAGAATCTTAATTAAACTTCACCCTTAGGGTCTCGTTCAATTTTTAGATTCTACTTCCCATTACACTCACTTCGGGGTAATTATATGAGACTTCAAAGCTGTGCTTCGAGCATGCATGAAATAAAACATTGAACTACTCAAACTTTGAGTTATCTCTTTTGTATTGTCTTGTCTTTTTCAAAATCATACATCTTGGAACTGTGTTTTTACTAGCTCAATCAAGCATGAACGTGTGCTTAACATGTACATATGATTCAGATAAAGTAACACACAATATAATTATTTTGTTTAGACAATGATGTCAGGTCTCAACAAACCACCCATCATGACCTTCAAAATTTGCGAAATTTTGCCAAACAAGTGGCTCACGGACAAAAGTATTATTTGATCCAAAGGAAATGGCCTTGCCTTGAATCTTGGATAAGTAATTTTACGCATTTTTGTCAAAGTTTGGGACTTATTCTTGAGTTTGTACTACGTATCTCTTTTGACACTCCGCCGAGTCCACTTATGTTCAAAGGTTAACTTACGGTCTCCGCCATCAGTTTCACTTTGACATCCCATTTCACTTTCAGGTCTCCCGCAATAAAAAAAAACGAAAAAACAAAATGTTGGAAAGTCGCTTCCCAACTCCCCAGGGCCATACATGTTCAAGGCGACTTCCTCCGTAACCGCGTTTCGAAGGACAGATTTTCCTGTTGCTTATATGCAGACATTATTTCCTCGTAAAATTGTGTCCCCGGGACACATTTTCCTGTGGCGGGTGGACACTATTTCCTGAGAAATATTGTCCGGCGGGACATATTTTTTTGGAAAATGTGCCTGATGGGACACATTTTCCAGGAGAGACACCATTTCCTTTTACACCGGCCCAAAAGAAGTTCCGACAGTGACAGATAGCACCCATTTGCATCTTAAAGACAGGTCTGCATCACCCCAAGTATGACTTTTAGTTGGGGGTAAGCAAAAGTCTCAGTTGGTGACTACTCTTTGATTGACATTAAAAGTTACAAAATTCAAAAGATGCAAAGCAGCTCATATTACACAGCATGCACAGAGAATGTTTTGATTACACATGGGTCTTTTATGCTCATCTAGTTGTGGCCTTGAGCAATGAACTGTTTGTGTCTGCACAATTAGGAAAAGCAGTAAAGACAATTATGTTCGGGGCTTACCACCAAGTAAAATTCATACTTGGGGTGATGCAAATCCCTCTTTAACCAATTTTTTGCATAAAAAAATCCTCAAAGTGGACGGAATGTTCCTTCAGAAGACACCTCTTTCTCTTGCATTCAGCCAAAAGAAAGGAAAAAGTCATAACAGCAATTTCTTAATATATTATAAAATGAAAGTTTTCCCAAATATATATCCTAAATCCATTTTGCACTCATCTAAGCCAACTTGCATAAACTCAAATTTACAAAGAGCATGGTGTCCCCCTTCCCTTAGACGACAACCCCTTCCCTTACATAAAAAAATCTTGAATGTTGATAAGGATCCTAAAAATATAACCATTTTAAAGCTTTGCCAAAAATGGTACCATTTTCTATAGGCGTAGGAAGCTTTTCGAGACTGAGGGCTGAACCTTGTTTCGGATCACCTTCCTGGGGGAGGAGTCTAACGGGAGGGGTTTTCCCCTCCCCTCTGGAACATTTTTAGGTATTTGAGGGTACTTAAGATGCAATTTGGTGCAACATTTTGGACAAATTTTAAGGAAAATAACTGCAAATTTTTGACATTTCTTACAGAAGAGACAAATAAGGGTTTTTTCCCTTTTGGATCTTGAGGGGGCGGAAGCATACTTCAGCCCTCCACATTTTTGACTGGGGCTAAGGCCCCAAGCACCCCCGCTTCCTACGCCAGTGCTATTTTCAATTTAAGCCACATTTCAAAAATGCCACCCTCCACCTATAACCATTTTCAACGCGGCAATCCTTGCAAAAGACTGGCGTTTGTACCAACGCATTGCGCCATAATCGAACCATGGCTGCATATGAGACCTTGGGAGAGAAGCGTTCTTGGGTAACCGTGTCTTACCCTTCTTTCAAATGTAAATAAATAAAGAAATAAATAAATTAACAACAATAATATAAATAAAAAAACATCTTCCCTTGTAAGTAGCCAACACCGTGCTTGTTGTCTTCAGCTCCCTGACCGTCAGTTGTAAAAATATTGCATCATCATTCTGACGTCACACAGTCATATGATACTCATAACCTCGTGACTTTCTTGCTTTTGTTAATGGTGTTTTGCGTTTACCATTTGTTACAAAACAGCTGATATTATCCCTCAAAAAATTAGACGCTTCGAGAAAAAATATTACTCACTTAACATTTACAGAAATGAAATTCTTTTGGTCCTTTGTATTTTTTGTATATATTTTAGAATGCTTAAATTTAGGAGTGAACTTAACATCATTAGGCTGTAAAGCGAGACAAATGTTTTCACACTCAATATTTAGAAAGATGCATTTTTATAAAGGGATGTTTTCACTACTTCCGCAACACTAGTCTACGCAACGTTACGAACTGTACACACGCGACGTCGACCACGAAACTTCACAATCACCGCGGTTCATTCAACATCACATGTGTCACATTGATTTTGGACTTGACAGGGACAGTCAGCTTGAAAGGTTAGGAAAAGAAACTGAACGGCCTGTGTGCAGCAACCGACATCTGAAACACTTATTATAACGGTTCGTTAACGTATCACTTGCTTAATTTTTAGCAAAGCCTAAAAGTTAGGCTAGAATCATGACTGTAAATTATTCCACTGTCGCAGGGTTAGGCCGAGGGCTATAGGCCTAGGCCTAGCAGTTACTTTAAGCTCTACACTATAGCGCATTATGATTGGCCAAACTTTTCTTGACTTGAGGTCGTGTGGTATCAGATTTGCAACGATATTAACCGTTAGATTTGTATTTTGTTATATTTTATACCTAGCCTAGGGCTTTAGGCTGAAACCAAAAGTTATGAGGAACATGACCTTGCATAACTGGGATCAGATTAGCCCTCAATCAGGGCCTAGTATACTACGCTCCGTATAAAGACTACACTCCGAATACAAGGCCCTTATTCTCTGCATAGGCATTTCCAGTAAATAGGATAACAATGATATATCACAAATTTCCCGTACCTTGCGATCACATATGACACTAACGAGCACTAAATACAATCAGTTACTTTTATATCTTCCTTTTTTGACAACTTATAGAGCGTCATTCGGTTATTCTGCATGAAATTTTCAAGAAAATTGGTCTTATTTTCACCTGCGATGCGAGGCCTAACTCTTCTGCAGACGAAATGACTTCTTAATCCCATAATCCTACTCGGCATTCCGCTCCACAACTACACCCAACTGCGTATGCGAATGATCTTTGTATCATACGTTGAAAAGTGTCATATTGTAAGAACCACCTCGGCCCATTGACGCGGATAATTTCCCATGACCCTACTCGGCTTTCCGCCATATAATGTTACTCGACTGCGTATGCGAAGAACCTTTATAAAGTATGCTGCAAAAGTTTCATACAAAAACATCACTTTGACCCACTGACGCAGACGGTTGACCTAATGGTGGTCAAAGGTCACTACAGATAGCTCTAAGCAGACGACTACTTGAAGGCAGCCAGGTAGTGAAATAATAAGTCATTTTTTCGTAAAATTTATCAACATTTTCACTCATTGAAGGTGTTATAGTGTTTTTATCGTTGTCAACTTACATCGGTGACAGTTTGGTGAGTAACCGAGCCGATTTATAGTCGTGAGAGCTTAAAGTGTTTGCCACAACGCCGCGGTTGTGGCTAAATCCTGATTTTGTCAATGTATCGCCTAAGGACCTACTACACGGAGCAAAGTGCCAATGGAGCGTAGTGTGTAGGGCCTGATTGAGGACTAGGATCAGATTAGCAGTGTCTAGAGTATAGGCTACTGTACTAACGCTCCGTTAATCCACGCTCCGAATACACGGAGCAAAGGGAGTGTAGTGTGTAGGGCCTGATTGACGACAAGGATTTGGTAGGCCTAGGGGATAATAATAATATATTCACGCCTGTTAAATTTTAAGTTAAGCATGGTAGCCAGGGTGCATTCCATGCACTCCAATCTGAAGATCTTCGGTGTGGTGTTGGCATTTTTCTTATGTTTTCAATTGTTCATCTTGGTGTAACTTCGGTGTGGGCCTGACATGGAATGCACTGTGGCATAGTCTAGTAGTAATTGATATTAAATTTAGGTATTGTAATGTGTCACTGCTCCCCTCCATAGCGAATATCTGACTCAAGTAGGACCGAAGTTCTTGTAACAGTGTTACCACAGTCTGTTTTACACCACACATCATGGAAAGTACATGGTAAAATATTAGGCCTACAGGGTAATGATTGTTCTAACCTCTGGCAAAATTTACATATCAAATTATCTCAGGACCATACTGGAATGTTTGTTCTGATCCTTCAAAGTTTACCTCAGTTTCTCTTATATGTGTGCCATGCCAAGTTGGTGTAGTCTGTACTATTGTGTAGTACAGTGTACAGGCGTAAGGCAGGATGATCACACCAATCTGATTGGCGCTAAAGTTATAATTGCATGCTCAAGATATTTGGCATTATGTTAGTTCAAGAAGAAAGGCTGGCACAATTGCAGAATACCCTGTAAGATTGAAGCTCAGTTTTTCAGGGGCTCCGGGGCTACACAGTCACTGCACATCCCTGTAGCCTCTTCAAGCAAAAGCAAAAGAATAGTGGTGCTATGATCAAAGATGAGTCATTCTCATATTACATTTGTTGCCTAGACTCTGTGGCCTTAGGTATTCCCAAACAGACCTTCCATGTATGGGGTAGTGTGCAATCACTCAGAAAGGTCATTATGGACTTTCCAAAATGTATAAAATCTTGTTATATTGGCCGCCATAGTTTGTAGCAGTTAAGTGCTCAGCTCTATCTTATCACCAGGTCACATCTATGTTAGTGCATATCATGTAAATATTGACTTCTTCTGTTGTCTTCTGTATGCCTTTTTTATGGTGAGTAACATAAATTAATATCCTGTGTGCATTTCATGCACTGTACAGTACGATTAAGATTTTTGCCGTCAGTGAAGGGGAATCGCATGGCCTGGCGGCACATAAAGGTGGAGTCACTCGAGTTGACCTACATCTTATGTAATTTGTACCATAAAGTAGCTGTTAGTGAAAACCATAGCTTGAAAACTTTCTGCTGCAATGTGTTCCACTTGATTCACATTAAGTCTAATATGTAATCTAGTGTATTAGGTATGTATGTGAACCTAGGGCCAATGATTTTCCGCGATCGCGGAAAAACACAGAAAAAACAGAAATGAGCATTTTTTTACGGAATTTGCCCTTTTTGGACATTTGAAATGCAAGAATATTTACATCATTTTGTGCAACATTTCCCGAATTAGCAAGGTCCCCAACACGCTGTTTACCTGAGGCTGCTCAGTTTGATTAGTGTGTTATAGTCTTTGATGAGTGATAGCACAGTGTTCACCCACTGTACATAACAACCATGTGACCCCAACTCTAGCCTTTGCAGAGAGCTCCCACGCCGATCAGCCTATCTGTGTAACTCCACATACATCATCACGATTAATAACTGTAGGCTGCAAATTTACGTTTCTTGCCTTGAAATATACAGTACTATCCAAAAGTAACTGGAGAACGTAGAGCGCGCTCTAATCCGAAAATACGCTCTGTTTGCGGGGAGACAATACCCCCGCAACTCACGCGGGCGATGTTCTTTTCATAGGGCAGCAGGCACCATTCACATTGCATTCCCATTGTACTGCCCATTATTCTGGGTGAATGCAACGGAAACCCAAATTACCGTTATGTGCTGTGCAGATAAGCCTTTCAGTGTTTCTATTCATGTACGGTTAATTGGAAGGTTCTACGTGAACTCGGAGACATTTGAAAGGAGAAGTGCTACAATCTCGTGACAAACCAGAATGCGAGGCATTCACACTCGCGAATGTAAAACTGAAGGGAAAAAAGAATTCGACGATTCACGCAGCAATGGGGAGCGAACCTCGTACCGCCAGCGTTTGAGTCTTATGCCCTATCCAATGCGCCAACAGGACCAATTGAAATAAAAGATATTTGAATAATATATAAACTCTTTAGAGCACCTTGCGTGAATAAATGCTAACAAATGTGATGGAGTTATGCATCTAGTGGAGGGTTGTCTTTTATGTTATTGTCTTTAATGATGGGAAGTGCTCACTCGAAGGTAGTATGTTTAACTGGGGATCGTTCGACAGTTCAGCAATCACCCTTTGCTGGCGATGAACGACACAGAAGGCCTAAGTACTGTGGATAAATTGAAGTTTATAAAAATGACAATATTGTACAAGAAGTGCAGGGCATAACAAGACAAGAGAAATGTCACCATATTGGACCTAACGACTGTTGCAAGTCCAAAACACGACAGATATACTTCGCTATTCGCTCGCAGTAATAGACTATCATTACTCCAAGTCCACAACTGTATCAAATGTCGGGTCACGTGGGTACCGGCAAAGCAAGCACCTATTTGCAAGGGAAATTCAAGTTTCAGAAGAAACTCCTGTGCCAGAAGACAACTACGCAGTTAGTATTGCGCAATTTTTTCATCCGGGACACTTCGTTATCTTATCCGTTCACTGTGTCATAACCTACTGGAAGTCTTCAATTCCAAAGAAAATAAAACTTAACTCTGTAGTTTGTCGTTCTTTTTCCAAGTATGTTTGATCTATTGTAAGGAGAGTCTCAAAGACGTCACGGAAATCTATTGCGTATACGGCGGTACGGTACGGCCGTATACCTATACAACGCAGTGTAGTAGCAGTGCTGTACCTACAAGACTGTATGCATGTACTGATCGTACTACGCCATCGAATCTAACCTGCATACAATGAATCTATCAGTGTTTACGTGATCCCCGACAAAGCAGGTACCTCTTTTCAAAGCAGACACCTCTTTCCAAAGGAAATATAACTTTCAGCTGAACCTAATGTGGAAGACAGGTAACTACGCAGTGCTTATTTTTCATCCGGGGACTTGATAAAAATGCGTTCGCTGAAACCTACTCCTCTCGGAGAAGTCTTCAATTCTGAAGGATATATAACATAACTCTTTGGTTTGTCGTTCTTTTGCCAGTTACAGTTGGGTTATTTTGACGGAGATTTACCCATGTTACACGTCGTTCATTTAATAAATCTGTTTCTACTTCAGTAGATCTCACGCAGGCGTTTTAAAGTATCACAAATGAAGGGTACGAGCTCGACTACAAGCATATTAGTTGACAAAAACCATGAAAAGGAGGCTTAAGAACGTTATACAGTCGTTTAGAAACCATCAAATTTAACTATATCTCAACGACTTGTTCATGAACTATAACAAACCTAAAAACTTACTTGAATTACTAAATTCTGTTTAAAGCTATTATCTATTAATCTTTAAGTTACTTTCGTACCCATTTTTATTAACAAGCACATTAAGACGCACAATGAAAACACTGTGACAAGTCTAAAAACCGACTGCTATACTTCGCATTCGCTCGTAATAAAACCGTCCAGCTAGCATGCACAAAGTCTCCGTGTAGTCAATTGCAAAAGTTCTTGTAAAAATACTTAATCTCAGCCCGAAAGTCCGTTCAAGCAAAGTGCCAAATTTCCCGAGCGGCGAACGTGATTTTCGTTAAGCTTTGTAGCGGGAGAACTAGTAAAAGTAGCGTACTGACCGATGTGCAGGCAACTCTTAAAAATGTCGCAATGCATCCGCAGAATTGCGCAATATCTCCGTATGTCTTTACAGAAGAGTGTTGCATGCCGCGGCATGTATTCATATGTTACAGGCAGCACTGTAGTATATACCAGCGAGTACACACGTATATCGATGGGCTGCGCTGCAGAAACACGAACATCGTAGTTCATTCCAGTAGGCTAAGTTCGCGAATCAAACCGTTCACTTCGCTCATCTTTGTCGTTAAGCAGATGTTACATTATCCGTGTTTCGGATTTCAATCGTTAATTAGTGAAAACATTTATGTGCCTTGTGAGGACAAAAACAGGGGACTTGAAAATTCTGTCGCGTCGGGTCGTTGACGATCTTGGCACCAGTATGCATGCCCTAGGCTACAACGTAATACAAACCTAGTGTACTGTAGCAGTGTAGGCTTGAAATGTTATCGTTAAACGTTAGCCTATCGTAAGTGTATTACGTACCTACGTACCTGGTCCACCAGGAACTTGGCCTAGTAAGGCACGAAGCCCCTAGTGGCCCGGTTGGTTAATGGGGCAGATAGCTTCCTTAAGCTAGTAGTATGCCCCCCAAGCTTTTTATATGCAGTCTATGCCTGAGTTGTTAATCCCAACTATGCTGTAATTTCGTAAAGAGCATAGGCTCAAGGCTTGTTATGCTATAGAATTACCTTGTACAGGTTAATCTTATCTAAGAGAAATAAATCGACTAACTGTAAGGTTATGAAAAGTTTCAAGGCCTAGGCCTTTACAACTGCAGGCCTGATGTTTAAAAAAATTTTCAGGTTCTCCATTAGACAACCTTGAGCTAAATTTTGGTTGTCGGAAAATATTTTTTTGGTGGTCCGAATGAACATGACAACCAAAAGATGATCATTTGTATTTCATGTCGTTGCCATAGCAAAGAATCGTTTATTTTAAATTCTGTATGCCTTCCACCAATAACTTCTTTTTTTTTGTTTCAGTGATGAATGACAGTCCAAACTGTTGTGTCATTACCACTTTTTTATGACCCACATTGTTGCTGATGTAGTGAACTATTCATTTACACATAACATTTACTTGTGCATCGAACAAGCTCAAAGAGAGAAAGTGGTTATCTGATGCAATTTTTACTCATCCGGGATGATAGGACAGGTGTTAAATTTCAGCCCTGATCTGTGATGGGGAGCAGATGATATTGCATAAAGATGCCAGTGAAAAGTGGTTGAATGCCTGTTTACTTGAATGTTTCCTTTTGGTTTGGATAAATATGAACCACAGGCAGTATGGAAATTTTTAAAGGGGGGGAATCTGAAAATCTCCACTTCACTTTCCCTCTCCTGTTTTTGAATTGTATTAATCCTGTTGCAAGGCTGGGACAGCAGGTAGAGTTTATTCACACAATATCTTGTAATAGTCAAACCCTTTATAGTCTGTGAACAGTGGCATACTCAGGATTTCTCTCAAGGGTGGGCCACGCAGTATGTTGTACGATCGCCGGCCTGGGGGAGGGGTCTAAGGGGTTCCCCCTTTCCTACATGAAATTTTTGAAAAGCTAGTTGTCCTGACATGCAATCTGGTGCCTCATATGCTACCTTTCGAAGTAAAATTTGTGATAAAATTCTTACCTACTTTTAGGAACTGAAAAAAAGGATCCCTGGCTTGGGGGGGGGGGGGGAATAAGAGGTGTCCCCCTCCAACCCTTTGAAAATTTTTGAAAAATTGGGTGTCCTTAAATGCAATCTGGTGCCACATATGCTATCTTTAGAAGTAAAATTTGTGTTAAGATACATATTTTTAGGAACTAAAAAAAGAATCGCTCACATTGGGGAGGGGTCTAAGGGGAGGGGTGTCTGCCTCCTACCCTTTGACTATTTTTGAAAATTGATTGTCCTCACAGGTCCCCCTCCCCTTTGAAATTTTTTGAAAAATCAGGTGTCCTTTCATGCTATCTGGTGCCACATATGCTACCTTAAGAATCGAAGTAAAATTTGTGTTAAAAAATACGTGTTTTTAGGAACTAAAAAAAAAAAAAATTGGCATCTGTGAGGGGGGCCATGGCCTAATCCCCCTCCTGCGTACACCACTGTCTGTGCACATAATCCAAACAGACTGCAGGGGCTTACCTAGAATACCTAGTAACAGTCAACAGAGAGTTTATTGCATTCCAGCATTTTAGTAGTCCACTGATAGAGTAAGTGACAAAGTCATGGCCATGGAAAGCTTGCCTGTGAATGCAACAATACTGAGTAGCAGCCACAACAAAGGGGGATAATTTTGAATAGCAGCTTAAAGTACAATAGGATGTCTTGCACAAGTGTTGTCTGTTTATGTACAGAATACTCAAAGGATAAACTGTCTTCTTCCTGCAGGTGTTGAGTATTGACTTCCAAGCTAACTTTGTTATTGATTTTGCTGCTGCTTGTTTGGTTATTGATGCAGGTATTCATAGTAACACCTTTGCATGCATCATCTTCCAAATAATAAACATGAAGTTCATTTTTTAATAATTAACATTCATCATGAAACTAACTTTTTACTTTTTAATTGTTCTTTTGATTATCAAAGCATTTATGCAATTTGTTGAGTGTTGTCTTTATTTACATTGAATGATTATGTGAAGTGGGTAGTTTGTTCACATTTGCGTTAGCTGTTCTTGTCAATCACAAACGTGAGCCAGGCTCTGGTGCTTGTTACAAAGACAATTACGACCTCCCCTTAATAGTTTGGCCCAATCAGGACACAGAAATGGCAACCACCACTATGCTCAGAAAAAGGTCATTTCCAATGGCCATCAATTTTCCTAGAGGACAGTGAAACTGAAACTGAAACTTTCCTACTGACTATATAAAAATGTTTAGGGTAATTGGAAGCTTTGGTTTAAAATCCCAGTTAAAACACTGACACAACATTGAGTCCAATGTTGCAAAACAAAGTGGCAGAGCCAGGAAGACCGACCGTTAAATAAATGGTGGAAAAGATGAATCGGGTCCTTTCACAGTAAAAAGCTGCCTACAATCGAAAAATCTTGGGACGAACACGGTGGGACCTGTTCTATTCAGCCAGTCTAGATCGGGACCACTGTCGGGTGAGTCAGTTCAATCAAAGTTTGTCCCTTCGCCCCTGGCTCTTTGCCAGAGAGTCAGGGTACTTAGGAAAAAAAAAAATCTTTGGACGAACTCAGAAGGAGAGTGTGGAATGTCTAGCCAATTGACCCTTTAAAACAGAACACTTAATGAAAGGACTTGGTCCAGTTTCCTAGATGTTTCTTAAAATTTAAATAAGGTTTGACTTCTAACTCAGCACATTGAGGGGGTATTGTAGGTGTTGAACCCTTCCTTCCCCATAGCTATGTCACTTTATCTTGGCCAACATCCTTTGTGATTACTTTCAAATGATGGCAGATGTCATGCATTTCTTAAGTGAGAAGTTCAATTGAAAGTGAAGACAGAACAAGATGTGTAAGTTTGCCAGGTAAGTAAACAAAGGGAATGCTGACTACTCACCAAAACACTTAACATCAAATGCTTGTCTGAATCTTGCCAAGATTGAGTGGTTAAATCTTGTAATCCTCATAGGGGTCATCCATTGATTGTCATTCATAAGAGTACAAAACTGTAAAGCATACTTTCTTTGTTTCCCTTCTCTAGGAACATACTTTAATAATGTGAAAAATGATTTTTCTATAAAAAAATAATTTTCATTAATTGTTGAAAGACATACGTGGGGGCCTATGATACATTGGACTATACACGTAAACCTACCTCTTCAATGGCTGGGCCTTTATATACTGACAATAAAAGTTCAACAGTTGTAGGCTAAAAGCATAGGCGTACGAGGCGGGGGGGGGAGGGGGTGTGTGTGTGCGGCCTGTAGTCAAGGGGGGGGGGGCGGGCGGCGAAGCCTCCTGGAATTTTTGGCCCCCCCCTAGAGAGTTTGAATCTTACAATGGACTTAATACATTTGGGCCCCCTCCCCCGAAAAATTTTTCGCCCCCCTGGAAAAGGTTTTGCCCCCCTACAGTACCTTGTCTGGCTACGGGCCTGGCAGTGTGCCCTCCCCCTCCCCCCAAAAAAAAACATTCTGAGGATGGAAATTCGGGCACCGAATAGGTGAAATTCCGTCAAAGATGAAATAAAAGTGAAAAGATTGCCCGAATCTTTTACTGAGTTCCCGAATTTCTGATTGAATGCCCGAAAAATGTGCGGAAATTTCTGCGCGCTTCGCACGCATGTAGTGGTTTGGTGATCTGTTTCATGCACCTGAACTGCAACGAAATTAGGGCAACTTTTTGAGATTCGGGCAAAAAAAAAATTCTGCTCCCGCCCCTCTAAATTGGAAGAGACCCGTACGCCTATGGCTAAAAGCCAGATGTATCCATGAATGCAGAGTCAAATCCAGGATTTGTCTGAGAAGGAGGGGGCGGGGGGGCTTAGATTGTCAAGAGCTACTGATGTAGGGCCTAAGGGCGAAGTTCTCATTTTTTTCAAGAAAAAAACTAACAAGGTGCAGTTTGGTGCATTTTAGCAGTTGGCATTTAATTACATCAGGGAGTTGTTACAACTAGCAACAACTCCCTGATCACATGTACTTTGTATTACAAAACCGTAATGAGAGTAACAAAAATAACTAAGCTGGACCTAGCCATAAGGCGTTTGGGACGGTTTTATTTCAGAAATAATGCCCGCATTTTCATACCTTGCTCAGCCGTAATGTTGAGTTAACTAGTGATGCAAAACAAAGTGTGATGACGGAGGGACTAAAATTTGTCGAAAAGGAATAGGGTGGGGGTAAACTCTCGGACTAATCGGCATAAGAATTCAGGCGTGGGTCTAGGGTTTGGGCAAAGAGGGACACCTCTGCGACTTCGGTATGCAATGCAATGGACAGAAGTCCGTTAGCGTAGCGCCTGCACCGATGATTGGCGAGAAGCGCTTAAGAAAATTTTGGATGAAAATACCTCCCATATCACCAGAATTGGCACTTCCCAGGCACTGTTTGCCTGAAAATGGAACGAATCGAATGCTTGTACTATAAATTACAGATTTTGTTTTTCTCGTTAGGCCTAAGGGTTTCATGTGTCCTTATGGTTGTGCGCCTAGCACTATTAATCCGTGCAGCGCGAGGGGCGCGCGAAAATTTTGTCTTATTGTTTGTTTATAAAAGTTTGAACGTCGTCGGGGAATTTAGCACCAATTAGGACTACAAATTTACGATAAAGGTAATTCATAATGAATACAAATATTGAATTTTTTCTTCATTTTACAAACACCGCGTCAGAAAACTCAGTGAGACACGGCATTCTGAATATAGCCAAGGTTTACGCATTTTCAACGACGTCCAGTAGAGACAGTCATTCAGTTGAACCTCGCGGTCGGAATTCACGTGTTTTGTGAACACAATCTTCTTGACTCCGAGGCTATTCCGCCACAAGTTCATTCTTTTCCCCCGACGGGGGGGGGGGGTAGACTTGACAGGGTGTCTTATCCGGGCAGGGGGCATAAAATTCCAACTACCAAATTAGTACCTGGCTGGAGTGAAAACGGGATCTCGGCCAAATTCATTCATTGGTGTGAATACATCGATATTTTGGGCTCAACAAGAACGTTCGTCTCTTTAATTTTCTTTCGGTTTCATGATTGGGTTAATTTTCTGCCAGTATACTTAGTACTTCAAAATTTTAGCGATGAAGTTTTCCCTGTCTTCTTCGATGAAAATAACTGAAAAGTTAACTAACTTATGAGCAACCTGAGAACAATGCCACCCCTTCAGATTCGTCTCTGTTCACACCCTCCCAACAATACACAACATCTGGGGGCTCGTGTGAGGATATTAAATTTCGACTAGACGGCGCCTCCCGATAACCCTAAAAAGTGATAATCTAGTCTGTGGGGCCCCTGGGTACGTGCCCCGCTGGCCCATGCTCAAATCCGGCCCTGGTTTTACGCATAGTCCCAGCATCAGGACGTGTATATATTCCTTACCTGTTTAAGCCCCACCCTCTTCCTATGGGTGGCAAAAGTTGGGAAGCTGCCTCTTCCCTGACCTATAGGAGGCTCAGTTCTGAACAAGTTTAGAGATTTAAATTGAATGTGTTGAAAACATGCAAAACACTTGATATTAGTGTAAAAACTTCGGCAACAAAATAAAAGAAGCAAATGAGTTAGAAAATCATGCATGTACAGTATGTTTGAACAAAAACTATGATGGATTTGAAGTCGACTTTTGGATTTTTCATAGACGTCATCTGGTCATGTTGCTCTTGACTGTGGGGGGAAAGAGCCTACAATCAAGGCACCTGATTTTGGTACCCCGGTATCGCATAATAGAAGGAAGTTTCACTTTTGTTTCTGACCACCTGTGGAAGATAAGTGTATAGACAAGTCATTACACTTTTGTTCTAGAAAACAGAGCAAACTTTTCAACATTTATAACCTTCCAACATGTTATTTTAAAACTTTTGCAAGGTTCAGAATTTGCAGGCCCTCGGGGACCGAATTTAAATATCCTTCAGCTGATCCCACCCAGTCGTTTCCCTCCATTTTTCTCATATTTCAGACAGACCTAGAGGGAATGGCCCCTTGTGCACTGAAGCCAATTTTCTAGAAACCAAGAGAGCCAAACCCGACTTGTATGCCCTTCCGCATGCAATAGGCTTGATTTAGGCCTACAGGAACAAAAAAGTAAGATCTTGTATTCTTTAAACCCCTGGGTTCAAAGTTGTTTGAGTGTAAATGTCCTTGATAACTTTCATCAAAGTTCAAGAGAGTCTGAGCTTTTCTTTCGGGAAGATCAAACCAGAATGAGAACAGTTGATGTGTTTACTTTTAGCTCACCAGGCGTATAGTGCAGCTTTTGTCCAAAGGGCACATCCTCTCCCACCCCATCCCCAATAATTTGCAATTTTCTATAAAAAAGAAGTAAAGGTATGCTACAGTATTAACGGAGATCAGATTGGAGCTCCCATTTTAACTGTAAAACAAATGGACTTTTTCCTAATTGTGGTAGACATAGGTTTGTAAAACTTCAAGTTATGGGCAACTCGGTGTTAACTGGCAAAATGTGTCGACGTTCAGGAGTGTTGAAAATTTCAGGAATGTTATGGCTGGTGCGTATTAGAGCTAAAGCATACTAGACCTACGGGTTATAAAATTGGGGGAGTCTGTTGAATTTGGTTATTTTTTTTAAACAAAACGGGAGAAACTACCGATTCCGTCAGCTTGGTCCGTTCCTTGTGTCACTTTCAGTTTCGGAAGGTGCGAATTCATTGCTGAACTCCCGATTTACACGATTTTTTCCCGTTTTACATCGCAAGTTAATGGTGGCTTATAGTGTACAGAAGGAACGGTGGAAACTCCCATGCCCTCTGTGTATTCAAGTAAATCAAAGAAAACGAGACAAAAAATGCGTAGAAAATTATACGTTGGTAAGAACGTTGAACTCTTCCGAAAGCAAAACTAAAATTTGGACGAGCACATGTAAAAACCACATGTCGCGTTCGGCGGACGTTTGCGCCAGATAGGCTATACTGTTGTTTTTTTTTCGGCAGATCGCGAATGTCGTAGGTCCTTAGACAAGCCTACATTACAAGCGTAACATTGCTAGTCGTTGCGAAACCACTTCCGAATGTTTTAATAGTTTGTAGTCGATCCCAGCGAACATTTCGCGTCACATTTTCAGTTTTGCATTTAAATTTTTGTCTGTAAATCGCTCATGCCGTGCTCGTAGTTTTAAAAATTAACATTGGCCAATTACGAGCGTTATCTGCAGCGGCACGTCATTTCTTCCAGCCTATACCTGCGTTAACCAGCCCAGATGAAGGGTCTTTTTCATTTAGCAACCGGCCCAAAACGTGACGGCGATAGCCGCAACGGCCAGTCTACCTATGTCCAGACATGCGTTTTATCACAATTTCATGTTTCTGAAAATCAAACTATTTTTGACAGGAATGCCTTTGGAACGTGAGAAAAAAAGTCTTTTTTCTATATACTCAAATATATTCGAGCTATAGTGTACACATGTACATATTTTTATTTGCTGTACCGACTTACTTCAAATTTACTTGCCGGGAAGTATATGATTTCCACTTTACGTGCGTAGGGCACGGCTGTGTGACTTTGAATACACAAGCGAGGCGTTCAAATCGATGATCGATCCACCTGTTATTGTCTAGGCATACTTCTTTGTTATAAACACTAATTCCTTTAGCCAGATGGTTGCACAACAATAGGAAGCTACGGCTACTAAAACCACAGAACGTAACGGTAATTTCTCGCGACTTTGGCAAGGAGCGCGCTCTGCAGGACAAAGGATTTCTTGCACTCATCCTACTGTGGATTGCGGGGAACTGGAGCGCGTATCGGTAGTTACTTTTGGATAGTACTGTACAAGAAATTTCTCCTTTTCTGAATAAACCCAGTCCATATAGCATCTTGAGGCAATTGACCAATCAGGCAATGCGACATAGTACATGGAACCCAAATTGTGGAGAACGTTAATGCTACGACGAAACAATAAAGACTTCTACGAGCTCATTTTCATGTGCTGTTACCCAAGCTCAGATAAAATTTTAGTAGATAAAGACTTGTGTTTTACTGAACCTTTCAATGGTTTCTTTGAATGTAGGTGATGAAAACAATTACAAGAGGCCATGCTCAAACAAATTTTTACGCAGCTTGTAACACAGTAAGTCAACAGTACTTTTCCATCAGGGAACTGTGCAGAGAAAATTCTTGTATGTTAGACGGATACTTTTTCAGAGTATTCTGGTGAAATTTGCATTGAAACCAGACGTGTGATTCTAAAGATATTAACAGTTAAAATTTTCACATTTTCAACACAAAGTGAACATGAAGCAAGCATATAAATGATGTCATAGCCTCATATTAATGAGCAGACTTTTGTTTTTCTTTTAACTTTATAACCAATTTTCTCCTTCACAATTCCATGTTAGCAGAATGTGATTGCATGAGAGGCATGGAAATTTAACAAACTTCACATTCCCCATGGGGGAGGTCCTCTTCATATTAACTTCAAGGTCAGCACAACAGACTGAAAAACAAAGGAAACAAGCATTTGTCATCAATGTGATGAAGTGATATAACCCTGCTTGCCTCAAGCTCACTTGGGGTCACAAATGTAGTAACTTATTTGCTGATATCTCAAGTACCACATGTCCAGTTTGAATAGGAGTGTCACCAAATTGTGTGGATTTAGTTCCTCTTTCACTTATGAAAGTTAATTCGTTGCTTAAACCCTTCCTTGAAATTGTGTTGCTGGTTACTTTACAAAGAAGAGAGCGACCTATGTTTAAGGAAGTTGCAGTAAGACCTGCCTTTGTTCAATTTATCAACAGGTATCCATACAACCAAACATGTTAAAGGCAGCAGTTTTCCTCGCCTGTGTGGCCACTGCACTTTGCTTCAGCATCACAGCTAAGGAATTTGATGAAACTTGGGAACTGTGGAAAAAGACACATTCCAAGCAATATTCTAAGGATGAAGAGATGAACAGAAGACTAATCTGGGAGGAAAACCTTCAAAAAGTTAGCAAACACAATGCTGAGCATTCTCTGGGGTTGCACTCTTATACGTTGGGTATGAACAAGTATGCTGATCTTGTAAGTACATATCCTGTAATGTTTCTGCTGTTATGAGCTTGTCACACTTTACATGGGACTGTCCTTGAGTATATTTTGACCCTGTGTTTTCAAAGTTTGCTTTTTTCTCAGAGTTGGTGGTTATTGCACTGTGTACATAGCAGCTGACAATGAAAAGTTAATATCCATTTCACGTTTTTTTCTTAATCATGTACATGTTGTTAGATCCTTTTCAATATTTCCACAACTTTGTCACCTGATCTTTTGATTGGTCTGATGAGCTGTCAGGCTTCAGCTGATGTTGCAAAACAACTTGCATATCATAGACTAAACTGATGAACTGGAGAAGTTAAGACAGAACTGAAAAGGGTTTTTTTTTTTTTTTTAGTTGGGGTGTGGGTAGGTTCACCACAATTGGGTACCCAGGATTTCTCCCGGGGGGGGGGGAAAGGGGAAGGGCAGTCAGAGGGCAGATAGGCCACAAACGGTACCAAGCTATCGTAACAAAACATGAAGTTTTATGGCAAGAACTTTCCAAAAGGGAGTTAGCCCTGGTTTCCCAGTCCCCCTGCACAACTTCCAGTGAGGAAAAACTGTTAAATCAAACCTACTGTAATACACAATGAGTTACCATAGAGTTTTGTGATCTGTTGTCATTGGTGGTCATGGTTGGATTGTTGCATTAAAGCTAGGCCTCTGATAAGAGGAAGTAAACTCCTTTAATCCATACAAAATTGTACTTTACCCATGGTAAGAGGAACTAAATTTCTTTAACCAAAAAACCTTACTTTAGCTTAGGTGAGTACCAAGCTAATATTGAAACAGGAGTGTCACTAACTGATTTGTTTAAAACAATTTATTTGGATTTTGATGGTTACAAGCAGGTGATCATCATTACATTCATTGTGCTTCAGCTGTTGCAGATGGCATTTCCTTCTTTTCCTGCCAAGGTAATTAGTTTCTTGTCAGCAGTAAGAGTTTTTCTGCCCATTGGACATAAGTTTGTCTTTCAAATTCTCTCAAGGATTCCCCCACACTTCCTTCTCTCCCTTCTCATTTGATGGGCCTTGCATAAACTTCAATTTCTGATTACATGGTCAAAAAATGCACACCATTCTTAAGTATGTTGTTTAAGATGTTTTTCAAGTCAATATTTTTACGGGGGTGTATGAGGAGTCATAAGAAATTGTGTCATGTGTAAACTTCCTACTTCTTGTGTCTGCATCTTTCCTTGTTTTTTTCTAGCAAAAAAGTGAGAACAGATAATGAAATGAAAATAAACTTCATGTAGAAGGAAGTCACCAAGTCTATGAGCAAATCTAAAATTGTCTCTATTGTTTCATAGCTATCAAATTTTGCAAGTACTCTGAGTACTTAACACATTGTGAAACCTAAAGAGTATAGGTGTCATTATCAGTAAACTAGGAATGGCATCCTTCCTCAAACAGAGGTCAAAAGCACAAGTTCCCTTTTTGATGTTCCCTTCAATGTATTTTAAGCAAATTCATTTATGTTTTGTCTGACTCAAACTTTCTTCATTCACTTGCACATTAAACCAAGAATAAAATGGTACTGTGCTGATGAGGAGTATTAAAGTACCTCCTCCCCCCCCCCCCCCCCAAGAAAAAATAAAGAGATCAGCTTTGGGTAGACTGGCAAAGTTGTTGTCTTCTTAACCCTGCTTTTAAGTGTCAAATTTCAGTTATTTACTGGTATTACAGATGTGAGTGTCCAAAATTAAATAACATTTAAAGTATTTTTGAGTACCACATGAATAAATGCCCACAGAGATTGAAGGAACTTCCATGTAGTAGTAGGGAGAGCGGGGGGGGGGAGAGAAGTGGGGGAGGGGTACAGTACAATCCAGGATGCAGACTCATTTCCTACATATTTCAGAAAAAAAACTGTAAGTCTTGAGACAGTACAACTCTGTATGTCAAGAACTTCATCAAAAGGTTGAACAAGCCATGGCCATAACTGTTTCTGTTCTTACTTTGCACATTCAGCAAACTGCAAGCCTTCTAGATTGCTTCTCTTTTGGAAGTACAGTAGTTCCATAACATCCTTGTGGTGACTAACGGTTAACCATTCATAAATTGTACACTTGCTGTTAGATCACGAGGCTTGACATGTGGACGTTCCGGGTCACCTGCCATACCTGGTCACGTGACATACCTGGCTGCACTCCAAAGCAGGAGAGATCATGCGATCTATTGTTAAAGTGATTAAGCAAAGATACAAAGCTACAGGTTGTGCTTGGTATACATGGTAACCACACTTCCTGGCCTGCCTGCCATTACTTCCTGCTGAATGGTGGAATATTTTTGTGTAGTATTCTCATATTGGACAGACTTTATCACCACCAAAATATCCTTAAGTAATCTTAATATGTTGTGGCTGAACCACAGTAGTCAGATTTGGCCCCGATTGTTGTGAAAGATCCTGCCAATGACTAATGGGCATGTGCAGTCGGTTACTGTACTGAGTCCGAAAAAAAACTGCCAGTATAAATTGTGATCACAAGACATGGCTACATCTCTCTGTTTGCCGAGATAGGCATGATGAAGTGAAAGGTCGTTATATTATTAACTGTATATTTTTTACCTGATGTGATGGGTATTTTTCTTCCTGTTACTGTGTCAGAACTGTGGAGTGGTTTAGGCGTGTTGTACTTGAAATTGTCAGAGGGTCCACTTACTGTACAGTATGTGTGAATGAATACTGATATTTGGCAATGTAGACCAGCAATTCAGGTTTGTTATCGGACTCACATGGAAGAAATGTCTTGCAAACTTGTGTAAATATACTTTAGAGTGAAAATTCCCTATCATGTTGGTAATATTTATATCAACAAGGATAATACTTGACAAATCTCAGGCCTTGCTTGTAAATGTTTCGTATTTACTTCTGTACCTGAACCCTATCCGTGTTGGTGGAGCCCAAAGGCTCCCTGAGGTTGCCAAAGGTCAAAGTCTGAAAACATTTCAAGGCTGAACATTAACACTCACCAACATGTCATGGCATGGCATTTAACATGTGTTTGGCAAGCTTGGTCTTGTCTTAACCAGTTAACTGCATTTGACGTATATATTCGTCATACCGTAACTTTATCCTACTGCATATGACGGATGTATCTGTCTTGTACAGTACATATATGCAACATACTATGTTCCGCAGTGGGATGAGAGTTACAATATTTTAATTCCACATTTAACTGGTAAACCTCCCTGGTTGGGAAGAAAAGAACTGATCAGAAAATTTCAATGAAAATGAAATGATTAATAATCATGGGAAAATTTAAAATCCATGCCTGTACAATACTATTTAACTTCTCCATTAGTGACTTATAAATTCTAATTATAGCATACTGTTAGAATTGACCATAAGTTACGTTCTTAAAAGTGGTTAGTTCTTGCTTTATTTCCCATTTCTGGCCATGCAGAAAAAGCAGATGGGGCTCTTGTGTTCTGGAAGCTGCTTTGCACGATTTGGCCAGTCTTTATAAGTTAATTTATCTGTACAGCCATGTATTTTAGCTTCATGTCTTTAGGACAGTATATTTGACAGATCTGGTACTGTTGTTAACTTGTTCATGCATGATAAGTACTGTAACTACAGTAGAAGATGAAATGATGAAAATGTTTATATTGCAAACCATGAGTGATAAACTTTAACTTTTTGAGAATCCTAAGAATATTAAAAACCCCATTGTTGTAGATGGAGGTCAAAGGTTTGTTCGTCTGCTGTTTTCAAAATTTGTATTGCTGAAAGAGAATGAACTTTATTACTGTACTACCTCCATTGTAGAACAAAGACGAGGCACAAAGTAAAGGTGAAAGCATGAATGTTTTTGTCAGACAAGGAGTTACTTGTTTGATTAAAGTGATGGAAACGATCATAAAATCCTCAGTGGGGGTTTACTTTCTGGTTCAGTTTCATGTGAGCATATGTTTCTGTATTCTTCTCTTCCCTCAGCGTCATGAAGAATTTGTCTCAATGATGAATGGATTCAAGTATAATGCCTCTAAAGAAAGGAAAGGTATAACATTCCTACGATATGATGCTATGGATGCCCCCGATGCCATCGACTGGAGAGACCAGGGATACGTCACACCAGTTAAAGATCAGGTAAAACGCAAGAAAAGATGCATAGTCCTTTTATAACACTCAACAAAATATAGGTCTTTTCCAGGTTTTGTGCAACTTAATATGGTAATTTGTGTTCCAAGGCATGCAGAAGCACAAATAATACTTGATAAATGGTATACCCAGAAGTCATTGAACCTTGACAATGCATTCAAAGTGGGTGCAGAATTTGTTTGAACCATGGCATTGTGGCTTTATAAAAATAGAGCCATTCTTAACCTCAGTGCTCAGTGAATCAAGAAATGACAAAACTACAAAAGACTTGCAAGTCACATGCTAGTCATTCAGATTTTAAAAAAATATTCTGTGAAAATGACTGGTTGAGGTCCACTTAAACTTGTTTAAAATAGTTTGTGTGCAGTAGTGCCTATTACCATGGCTTTTAATACCACTGGATAGTGTTCTTGTGTACCAGGTTGATTAATCATAGGATCTTACTTAATACACATGTGGTTTATGATTCGTCATCCTTAGCTGGAGATCTCTCTTTATTAGGTCAATGTATTGTCTGTCTTTGGTATTGTTTGCCTTCTATGCCAAAGTTTTCTTAAAGGTGTGGTGACATGCAAATGACAGAGTTGGATTTTTTATATTAAAAGCTTTGAAACCTTAAAAATAGCAAAAATTTCCATCAGAATCCAACAATTATTGACCATTTTTGAGGGTGATTTTTATTTTTAACTGTATCATGAATAATCATGCATGGAATATGCAAATTTGTGATGTTAGAATAGGGTTTTCCAAAGTATGTCTAATGTTATCCATTGTTTTTGCAACCATCATTTCAAAGACAGTTGAAACATTGGTATGTCCTGATGGATTTATTTTGGAACTTATAATTGTCTCGTTGAAAAGTACCGATATTACTCACCAAACTGTGAACAATCTGACAAGAAACCAAATGATAGTTCATATATGGCAAACTAAGGAAATACTAAACACTGTGCATCACTCCACATCATTATTCTTGAATGTGCAATGAGTTTCGTCAGAAACCATCAACTTTTTGATGTCTTGAGTAAAAGATTTTGAAATAATTTCAATTTCTGGAGATTGGAATTATAGATAGTTTTCATGGTATGTTGATGTGCTATCACTTTAGGTATGTTTGGGTATGTATGCAGTATGGACTATGATTGTGTTTTCAGTAGATGAACCCTATTGTTATTTGTGGAGGTCCAAGATCATCTGAGTTCACTCAAGGTAAATAACCAAAACCTTTTTACAGTATTCAGTTTCGCAAGTTAGGAATATAGGCAGTACTTAACATATCATGCTTTGTATGATATAGGGGTACTTAGCATATCATGCTTTATGTAAATGTAGGGGTCTGATGTCTTGTGAGGTGACCTGAGGTGAATTTGTTTACGTCATACCACTAGGTAGGAAGCATGGATACTTCTCATACATAGCATGTAGATCTGCATTATGCTGTTGATTGAAAAAGCTGACATGTACTATGAGGAAACCACCGGAACCTTGATGCCATTTGCTTTCTGGTTTAACAATAAAATTAAACAGGAATTTTAACTTGACTGTTTACAGGGTCAGTGTGGGTCATGTTGGGCTTTTAGCACCACTGGATCTCTAGAAGGACAGCACTTCAGGCAAACAGGAGATCTTGTAAGCTTGAGTGAACAGAACCTGGTGGATTGCTCTAGGAGTTACGGCAACAATGGATGTGAAGGAGGACTTATGGACTATGCTTTCACCTACATCAAGGATAATGGTGGAATTGACACCGAAGACAGCTATCCATATGAGGCACAGGTAAGTACACAACGTCTGACTGTTAAATAATGGTTGTCTTATGCCTAGTTCTTTTGAGTAAATGGACAAAGATTGAAGATAATTATGATATATTTAACTACAACTACTCAAAAGCAGACCTTGAGGGTGCCATTGTCTCTAGCTACATCTTCCAAGATCTCGCACAAAAAATCCAGGGATCACATCTTCTATTATTCTGCACCCTATCTTGTAGACCTTGCTCCAGTAGAGATGAAGTCATTGGATTCTTCTTGTTTTTATGTTGTCTTTGGTATAATTTCTTTTTGCATCAATTGTTTGTATGTGTAGTACATCTAGACCACACTGTGCAATGGTTTCTTGTTGGGTTCAGCTCTATCGTTGATAATTCCAGTTCCCTCTTCTACTCACCCACCTCTACCCAATTTATGATGATGCTGTACAGCTTGGAGTGTTGCAAAACAATTTTTTTTTAGTTATCTCAAATTACTTTTGTGAAGATTTAAGTCACCCATCTTTGGGAATTATCATGTTGCTTATCTTTGCCTGTAAGGTAAAGTTTATGTTTAAAAGCCTCCCTTAATAAAAAGCTGTGAGAATGTCCTGCAATAAACATCATGTTATCAGTAACTTGAGATAAAAGTTCAGACTTAGTTTGGTGGGCTATAGAATTCTAACCACTGGGCATAACTTTGAACAGCTCAAAGACTTGAGATCGGTTTTGTGTGAATCAGGAAAAGATGTAATGTAGCTGATCTTTGTTGAAGGGGATTTCACTCATATAAGGGGTTTGTATGATGGACATTCATTCTAAAGTCAATTTAGAGTTATATTTTACTCTCCTTTTTTCAGGATGAGGACTGCAGATACCAACCTAGCAGCTCAGGTGCAACAGATAGTGGTTACGTTGATATTCCATCTGGGGATGAAGATGCCCTTAAAGAGGCATGTGGTGCCAATGGTCCCATCTCTGTAGCTATTGATGCCAGTCATGAATCATTCCAACTGTATGAAGATGGTAAGTACATACGAAAGCAAGTTGGTACAAGAAAGATACATTCAGTCTGTATGGTTCATTAAGACCTCACATGAACAGGGAAAGAACCATTTAGGAAGGCCTTAAATTAGCCACTGCAACTGCCCAGTACCTCTTAAATGTATAAGTGACTGAGAAGATTTTTGAAATTTGCTGTTTGGTAAAATCTCTCAAGGTAGGACACCACTAATTATTCCTCCAATTACTTACACACTAATCTGGGTCCATTTCTTGGCCGCTTGTAGAAGTTTTCAATGGGCACAAGCTACCCCTCATATGAAAGCTCACGAGTAGCCAGTGCGCCACAACTGGAAAAAAGGCTGTGGTCGTCTCGACTTGAACCAGTTGGTCGGAAACTGGGACGTTAAATCTCATCTATCTAACTAACTCACGAGTAGGCCTTTCACAATAATTTTAAATTTGTGTACCATGATCGTTGAGATTTTGAGCTAAAAGAGCTTGTGTAATAGGGTGGTGGTTTCTGCTGTTTATTTCATTCTAAATGCCATTTTACATGGCATAAGGATGCATAGCAAAAAAGTGCCTGAAACACCTTCAATTTCTTTATTTTTGCAGGATGCGTAATTTAATTCCTTTCCGACCACATACACATCACAAATTGAATACATCACTTCAGGAACATGGTCTGAACTGTCCCCCAAACATTTTTTCTAGGGTTTTAAACTTTTAGGCTAATATCCTCTGCTTCCCCTTGAATTAATTTTTCTTTTTATAATTTTGCAAAAAGAAACTGTCATGAAATGGAACAAGCCTGAAATTTTGAATTTTTTAATGTGACTACATCATTTATTAAACTTCATGTTATATTTCTACAGGTATTTACAATGAGCTGAGCTGTAGTACTACAGAACTGGACCATGGAGTCCTTGTTGTTGGTTATGGGACTGATGATGCTTCAGGAGCAGACTACTGGATTGTAAAGAACAGGTGAGATATTTTTTATTGGAGGGCAGGTTTTGAGGGAAGCATGGTATGGATGGTTTCAACAGCACCTAGGAAGTATAAAAACTCAAACAAGTGTGGGTTACCAGAAAGCTTCATTGACTTTCAATTGGTGAGGAAGGTTGAAAGTTCATGGGGTGAGTGGTTGGGGAGATAAAAAGTTATGATTCATGAGGAGGCATGATGCTAAGACCTATATCTATGTAGAAAGTATCACCTTTGGGGTGTTTTTACAGTGTTCCTGGAAGAAAACAGAGCTCCCAACCCTCCTGCTTTGAGAGGAAAATTCCCGAAAATCCTTCCTAGTTCCCGCCTTTCCACTTTGTCCTGCATGCAACACAGCTTTTATGGACTTTTTGGCCTCAATTTCCAGTCATCATTGTGCAAACAGTATTCCTATTCATACATCACAGACACTGAAACAAACGGGTCTTCTGCAGCTTCTAAAACACTTAGAAGTCTGGACATTCCGGGCACTCCGCCCACTGGACCTCCACTGGGATTTTTCCCCTGGACTCCACCAGGGGCCCTGTGGCAAGCCCCAGGATCCCACCCGTTAAGGGCTATGCGCTTCATGCACATTTCCACTTACCATATCCTTATATCCCTATGTTGAATTTTGAAATGCTGGAAGCTCTGAGAAAAGATGAAATGCGACTCAGAGAACAATCCAGTTGGGTAACAAAATGAATATAAACTTAACTGAAGGGAAATTGCATTTAATTAACATTGTCAGTTGTTTCTTGCTTAAAAATGCAACATTGTTATAGTGCACAAGAAGTCAGTTCAGAGTTCCTGCTGCATACTACAGATCAAAGGTTGTGATAGAATTTCTGCCCTGGAATGTGCAGTTTAAGTAGTATGCATGTAGTTCACAATATACAGACCTACACATAGCATGTGACTTAGGTTTCATACTGCTATGACCTATGACCAGAAGAAATTGCACATGCAGTGTAACAACTTGAAACTGGCTGTTGCTCTGACATCTTTGTTTCTATGCAATTTAACATCTTCTTTTTGTTTCTTTTTTCAGCTGGGGTGTGAGCTGGGGACAGGAGGGATACATTTGGATGTCAAGGAACAAAAACAACCAGTGTGGTATTGCTACAGCCGCCAGTTACCCTACAGTTTAATGTTTAAAGTGTTTATAGCTTGTACCTGTTTAATTGCTTCTTTCACATATGAGACAATATTATATTCTTGGCTTTATTTTTGCTCGTGGTATGTTTATGTAATTTTTGAATATTAACTCAGATCTACAAGTTGCCTTGGTTATTTCATTTGTGGTGTTTTTTGTCTTTTGTTTAAAAGACCACAAATTTCCTTACAGTGACCCATGCAGTGATGATGATTGTAAAACTCTTAGCCTTGTTGAAGTTGATGTCATTTGACACACTTCCCTAACCTTCATAGTGAGGACTGCTCTCTGTTCTGACATCTCAATATTCTGAAAAGTGTCATTGAGGTCAGTGGTAGGATAAGGGGTAGGTAACCATTAAGGTGTAACAGATACACTTCTGTGTTCCAACACATGTACCTCTGATAGTCTCATCTGTCATCATTACATCCAGTGTAGAGCTGTCAGGATATAGAAAAAGTCGGAACAACAAGACAATATAACAGAGAGTGTGCAACCTTATAGCGTGCTTCCATTGGTGTATCTGTTTAAGTGTAATTTGGGGTCTTCGTCAGTTTCATCATTTTCAAAAATATGAGAATGATCTCTTGACATTCAGTACTTTATCTAACTTGTCACAGAATAAGATAGATTACCTTTTAAGTTAATTAAAATCATTTTTTCTAGTTGTAGGCTGATGTAGCTGAAAGAGTATTTGTGCGTCTAGTATTTATTCTTCACTAGTTCAAACAAACTTCCTGCTCTGCTTTTTGGTGAGGCTGTGCAAGGAAATAATTGTTTCTTGTGCAATTGAAGGTAGTTTTCCTTTAACACTCTAAGTAGTTGACTGTGTGTTTTCAAGAGAGCTAGTCTGTGACATCTGTGGTACACTGAAATGGCAGGTCTGGAAGTATAGATGGAGGGGTCACAGGACTAAAAGTGCCTCCAGTATTCAAATTAGTTGTTTACTTATATTGTTGAAGAATCTACATCATTTCAGACAAAAGTCAACATCTAAACTTTGCATTCTGATCATCCAATTTTGCTGTGTCTTGAATTTTTATGGAAAGTTTCTCAAGTTTTGTCTGAAATGTCACAATTCCATGTATACTATAAAAGCACTTTAGTAAGTCTAAGCTTAACAGACAAGACACTGCCACCATCTTTATAAGCCTAATGTGTACAATTATGTCACAACACTCTCTGTATACCAGGTCAGTTGGATTCTCTGTCTATATTTTTAAACCAGTTGATGAATACTTTTTAGTTACTTCTGAAATTGCCTCCATTTAAAAATCTGTTTTGTTTTTCTTGAAATGTTTGCGCAGTTACTTCTTGTATAAATGTTTAGTTAATGGTTTATGCATTTAAGTTACAAGTACTAAAGGTTGTTTTTATTGTTAGGGTGTGGTAGTTACTGCATAGTACCCTCTGAGTGGTTCATGGTCTATGATGGTTTTGACAATTAGCCCCTTACCCAATCCTAAATGGTGATAGATCAATCTGCATAACTGCAAGGGTATTCTTTAGTCAGTGTGTAAAATGGATTGTGGAAACCATGGGTTTTCAACAACTTTGGATTGTCTTGTATGTGAATTTGTGCCAAAGTCTACACCTTATGTTATGAAAGTGTCCTTCTCTCAATCCCCAAATTTTTAGTAAAGATCACCTTTCAATAAGGTATTCCATGTATGCAGTTGGTGGAGAGTTTTATTTGTATACTGTCATGTGTGTGTACTCTGTGACTTGACTCAAGAGAGAACTTACATTAATGTTGTATTCAGTTGTATTTTGTTCATCAGCACTACATGTAATTTAAAACTTTTGGGGTTAGAAAATTATTTCATGTCATAATGATGGTTTATCCATTTTGTGTTTTTGTACCTAATAATAGAAGATAGCAGTATTGTTTGGATACCTCACTGAAACTTGTCATTGGTACTGTGGTTGATTGAACAATTATGTGAATAAAATAATACTGTACTACATATAAGTTATCAAGGTATCATTATTAAATGGTCATAAACTTGTGCATTCAATTGCTTTGGACATCCTGATTATTTTAGACACTGTGTCTAGAATGCAACTGTCTGTAATGACAGAAATTTTTAAATTTTGTACCAAATACGCAGTCAGGGTTCGGAAATAATTTTGTAACATTGGAGTGTAAATACAAAGGCCTGTTACAAAATGATCAACATTGTTCGATACTTTTGTCATTTTATGAATTACCTGTATTCAGGAACTATTGTAGTGTTTGGAACATAAACATTTATTAAATCAACATTGAAGAAGAGTGCAGTAACAGGGGAAATACTTCCAACCCTTAATTTGAAGATTTGAGATTTTTTTTTTTTTTTTTTTTTTGGGGGGGGGGGGGGGGGGATGGGGAGGGGGGGGGGTGGGAGAGGGGTACAGCAGGTAAATGGTTAAATTTTTGTCGGGTGTAAAGTTTGAAGACCCAAAACTTGATGGTTACATGCAAATCCTGGGGGTTGTAGTACTTGGTGATGGTACACTTGCTTATAAGCTAGTTCAATAATTCCTTTGCTGCATGGAATTGTGGGATACCTGTGGGTAAACAAACTAAACTCAGCATATATATTATGCTGCATTCCCCTATTTTCGTGCAGTTCATACATATAACGTTAAACCTAACTCTATGTGTGGCTAAAGGACATCTCTCATTTCCACAAAGCATATTTATTCATGACAAAGACTATTGCACATTCAACTAAGCATCTGATTACCACATATTTGTAACTGCATGCAAGTAGTTCCCCAACCTAAACCATCTTGCACCAAAGAGGTAGTTTATGCAGTCAAGAACACAAAACCACACAAGAACCCTCCTTATATTTGCAATGGGTTTAAAAAAGAGTGATTTGATGATTTCTAAAAAATTTCAAATTTTGGAAAGTGTATAGGCAACAGTGTGTACTGTTGTCCCATTGATATTTAGGATGTGCACATGGCCAGTCGAATAATGCACTTATTTGTGGTGGTTCAAAGTTTTTAACAGCTGCTTTAAAATTTCTTAATGAAAGGCATACCACTATCATCATAACTGGACCTCCCCTTCCCGAAAGCTTTGCTATTCTAACAATGGTATTTGTACTCAATTCTTATTTTGGTGCGCAGATCACTGAACAGAATGATGTGCATGTAAAATTGTTGCTTTCCTTCCATATATCTGCCTCTCATGGGGAGTCCCTTTCCACAATGTGTATGTTATAACAGTGTGTGGTATTAGTTTACAGTATCTTGGGCCTGATAAAGGCAAAAGGTTGCCAGAAAAAAATTAGTCTTGTACTTTTTAGCACCCAAAGCATGCCAAAACGTTTGGCCGTCTGTTGGAGGAACTCTGAAAATTTGGGGATTTTATTACAAAAATTTTTGAAAAATTTTAGAATTTGGGGAAGGAAATGGGTAAATATTTAGTTTGTAATGAAGAATCTGCCCTACTGTAGAGCAAAACGAAGTCATCGTGACTGGAAATCCTCGGGGAATATATATTTTGTTGTACCCATGAACACTCCCCGAAGACATTGTAAAATTTCCACAACGGGAGCAAGCCTTCCCTGACGGGAGGGGGGGGGAGGTTGTGGTAGAAGCATGGTCCCCTGCTTCCACCTGGTCAATGTCGCTGCCAGACTTTTCAAAGTGGGGGTACACCAACATGAAGGGCTGAGCAGCAATGGAAAGAGCTCCCCCCCCCCCCAGTAAGCATTGGGGTCCAGGCCGTTGCAGGGCCTCTGGTGTGGTTCAGGGTCTATGTTCCAGTGAGGGTACAGGGTATTTCCAAAATTGTGCTTCGAATGAAGCATTTAACCATGTCCAAATGGCATTGTATGCACACTAAAACAGACCACATATTAAAACTCTCAAATTAACCATTTTGTTAAGCTAACTCGCACTTACGATTTAATGATGGAGGGGGGGGGGGGGAGTTGAGAGTGGGAATGACAGATCATCTTAAGGTTTGCATTGGGCTTTAGAATGACAATTCCACTAATGCTGCCCCAATAGTAATTCATATTGAGACAACTAACTACCTTCTACGTATGTCACTTAAGGGGTGCCTCACATTAGAGCATCAAAAGGGCATCTATGGTGGTTACAATTTTCTTGTAGTTTCATCTCAGATAACCTCAGATGCATGACCTCTGATCTCCACCAAAAGCAATATGGTTATTTATTGTAATATGAAAAATCTATACACCAAGTAAGAAAAGTGTCCATCATTTATCTACAAGGTTTTCCATCTTTGACATCTGCTGACCTCAAATGACTGACCTTCTTTAAAATCAATAGGGTTCTTTCACTGAATCTGAGAATTTTAAAATTGTGCCAAGTGTGAAAAAGTATAAATCATTCAATAACATGTTTACAAGAAATTTACCAGGTTTTTGTAACTTCACTCCTGGTGACCTCAGATAACCTTTGCCCTCTAACAAAAACGACAGGTTTCATCTTCTGACCATAACATATCCACATTATAGTATGAAAAGTATCTGTGCTTTCTACTTTGAAATGTTAACAAGTTTTTTGGTTTTTGACCTCTGGTAACCTCAAATGACCTCTGAACTCCAAAAACTGGAGGGTTCTTCCTCTCAATATAATAAATCTAGTTCATACCAAGTATGAAAGATATCCATCATTTACATCTTGAGATATCAACACATACATTCATACATACATACACACATACTTGCCGGTGAGATTGCATAGATTCTCTTTGCCTTTGGTAAGGAATCAAAAAGGGTGGCTAATGCTAGCTGAGAACACCCCTTGTGCATGAGTGAAGGGTGCAGAAAATTCTCAGATCCAGTATAAAAACCAGAAAGCCAAAAGGCTTCGTGATTCCTTGCCGAAAGGGGGGTGCTTTGTTACACTGAGGTTCATCCATCAAATTTATACTTCTCTCCTTCATCACTTTTTATGATGTGGTCACAATTTCACCCCTGCTTACATCAGCTCATGCCACATGACCTTTGAACCAAAACTTGAATAACCAAAAAAATGAAAAAAAAAAAAGTTTTTGGACTTTGACCTCTGGTGACCTTGAATGACCTTTGACCTCTGCCAAAACAATAGGGTTCTCCCCCTTGACATGACAAATCTACATACCCACTATGTAAAGTGTCAGTCATTCCTACTTCAAAATATCATGATTACAAGGTTTTTGGACTTTGACATCAGGTGACCTCGAATGACCTTTGACCTCTGCCAAAAACAATAGGGTTCTTTCTCTTGACATGACAAATCCACACACCCAACTATGAAAACTGTCTGTCATTCCTATCTCAAGATATCACGATTACAAGGTTTTTGGACTTGGACCTCTGGTGACCTTGAATGACCTTTGACCTCTGCCAAAAACAATAGGGTTCTCCCCCTTGACATGACAAATCTACATACCAACTATGAAAAGAGTCGGCCATTCCTTCCTCGAGATATCATGTTTACAAGGTTTTTGGACTTTGACATCTGGTGACCTCCAACGACCTTTGACCTCTATCAAAAACAATAGGGTACTTCCTCTTGACATGACAAATTGACATATCAATTATGAAAAGTGTCGGCCATTCCTATCTCGAGATATCACGATTACAAGGTTTTGGACTTCGACCTCTGGTGACCTCGAATGACCTTTGACCTCTGCCAAAAACAATAGGGTTCTTTCTCTCAACATGACAAACCTACATACCAACTATGAAAAGTATCGGTCATTCCTATCTTGAGATATTGCGATTACAAGGAGTGTCACAAACACACATACACACACACACATGCACACACACACACGACATCACCATCGCATAGATTCCTTGCCTACCTACGGCAAGGAATCAAAAAATTGTACTCCAATATGAAAGTCTCACCACTTTAGAATCTCCGCTAGGGTGCTTGATTCCACCGGCCTTGACATGGACCCAGGAAAGCAAAGTTTTCCTTGCAAGTTATAAGGCACCATCATTTAAAACCAGAATGCAAAAATGCATTGTGGTTTCGATGATTCATACACGCTACAGTATCATGGAATTACAGTAGTATGAAGTGACTGCAAACTTTTTTAAGGCCAGACCCCTGATGACCCCAAATGACCTTTGACCTCCACCAAAAGTGATAGGGTTCTTCCTCTCACCAGTAGGCATCTACATACTAAGTATGAAATTCATCCAACTTCCTATGTCAAGATATCATGTTACCAGGGTTTTCAGGGTTTGACCCCCAGTGACTCGATGCAGATGACCTTTGACCTCCACCAAAAACAATAGCATTCTTTGCCTTTCCATAACTCATCTACATACTATGCACAAAATTTATCCATGCTTCCTACATCAAGATAGCGTGTTAACAAGGTCTTCAGTTTGACCCCAGTGACCCCAAATGACCTTTGACCTCCACCAAAAACAACAGGGTTCTTCCTCTTCCCATAATGCATCTACATACTAAGTATGAAATTCAAGCTTTCTACCTTGAGATATTGTGCTAACAAGGTTTTCAGTGTTCAACCCCCAGTGACCCCAGATGACCTTTGACCTCCACCAAAAACAATAGGGCTCTTCCTCTTCCCACAATGCATCTACATACTAAGTATGACATTCATCCAAGCTTTCTAACTTGAGATATTGTGTTAACAAGTTTTTCAGAGTTTGACCCCCGATGACCCCAAACAACCTTTGACCTCCACTAAAATCGATAAAGTTCTTCCCCTTTATATAACACATCTACATACTAAGTATGAATTTTATCCAAGCTTCCTACATCGAGATATAGTGTTTACAAGGTTTTCAGCATTTGACAATTGACCCCTGGTGACCCCAGATGACTTTTGACCTCCACCAAAAGAAATAGCATTCTCTGCCTTACCATAAGGCATCTACATACTACGTATGAAATTTATCCAAGCTTCCTACATCGAGATATCGTGTTAACAAGGTTTTCAGTGTTTGACCCCTGATGACCCCAAATGACCTATGACCTGAACTAAAATCGATAGGGTTCTTCCTCTTTCTATAACACATCTACATACTACGTATGAAATTCATCCAAGCTTTCTACCTTGAGATATTGTGTTAACAAGGTTTTCAGAGTTTGACCCCTGGTGATCCCAAATGACCTTTGACCTCCACCAAAATCAATAGGGTTCTTCCTCTTCCCATAACACATCTACCTACTACGTACGAAATTCGTCCAAGTTTTCTAACTTGAGATATTGTGTTAACAAGGTTTTCAGAGTTTGACCCCTGGTGACCCCAAATGACTTTTGACCTCCACCAAAAGAAATAGCATTCTCTGCCTTACCATAAGGCATCTACATACTAGGTATGAAATTTATCCAAGCTTCCTACATCGAGATATCGTGTTAACAAGGTCATTAGGACATTAGGCTATGAGATGAAGTTATTTTACTATCCTCTTATGCTACTGGATGTGTGTTAAAAAAAAGAGAAAAAAAATCACAACATTTATCCAACAAAAGATTGGATTAAGCAATAATCAATGTGAAAATAGTATTGAATTGAGAGCTCTCATGGCTGCAAGGGCCCTGTAGCTCTTGAAAACAGATGTTGAAACAATAATTTTGGAATGTATTTCCCAGTACAAACAATTGACATAAACAGATGCACATGAAGCATACTGAAAAAAAATGTAATTGTGTGGACATTTTGTGCAATTTCAGCTGAATGATTGACTAAAGTTTGCAAGGCTCTATATGTCCAAATCAATATATAAAAGGTGAGTCTGAACATAATTTTTTCAAAAACCAAAATTTTGGGGCGGTGGTGCATGGAGGAGGGACATATGACAAATGTTTGCTTGTTGGATCAAAACTAGCATGTCAAAGGAAACTGATAATTTCTGGGGTCTTGGGTTGCAAATGTGGCTCAGAGGAAAAGCAAATTTCACAAATGAAGTTTCCTTCTTTGTCTGACAGCTCACTGTTCTTATCTGGAGTTAAAATGTGTCTGTGTCCCACTTAAACAAAACATTTTCTTGACTCCTCAAGAAATTTGCCTTTGTAATTTTTTTCCATATGTGATGCACTGTGGAGGACAAGACATTCTTTCAGCATGTATGGAAATGAGCTACAAAAATGCAGTTTTTTTACAGCCTGGCTAAACCAAACCTATTGAAAATATAGGAAAATTACATTCTTATGACTTTGGTATCAAAGAAAGCTTTAACTCTGCTGTTTTTTGTTACTGAAACCTCAGTGTTGTATTCAGCTGACACAGTTCTTCATCCGTCATGGCAACTCTTGTACAATATAACCAGCTGAAAAGTCACACTAGTGTACAATTTATCTCTATGGAGGTATTCCTAGCAGGGAAGCTACAACAGACTCAGTTAAGTCTGTCATTTATGCAGGATGCACATTAGCATAGGACTGGAAAAGTGCAAAACCATACATGACTAATCATGTGTATACTGTGTCCCCAACTTTCAGCCATGGGGGGGGGGGTGCTGGATGTCTCCTATCACCCAATGACTGAAACCAATGCATATGAGAGTTTCTAATTTTGATTTTTATGTAATTTTACATGACCCTAAATTTGACATCCACAATATCACTCAACAATACAACAGAATGATCATTTCCAAGTAGATTTGTATTTAAAGGGGCTGATTGAGTTACTTCATGAATGCCATAATTTTTGTCACACCTGTTGAGTTTTAAGTCTTGATGGTAATGGTCAAACTAAGTGATTCTGAACATCTAACACACAACTTAAATGGTAATGATAGGGTAATTAACCATTAAAATAATTTCTTAAACATTCAAGACCAGACACTTTTTCAAATCATACAGTATGCAACCCATTCAAAGACAACCAATGAGTAAAGCGTTCCAACTTGATTAACAGGCTCTCAACTCCTTTTAGTGACGAGTGTTGTGATCAGAGCTTTAGCTGTATGTATATATTGTATATTCAAGAGAAAAAGGTCTATCAACCGCTTGGACAAGCAGCACCAACTGCAAGCTAGCAAGCTTATAAAAACTTATTTTTCACTTTTTCCTAACTATTGGAAGTGATGCACGAGTATAGAGGCAAATTAGTAGCATTGTCATGCAATGATTTCCTTTGAACTCATCACACAATAATCAATTTTAAGTCAGTGAGTCCCTTTAAGTAGAAGGTATTCTATTGTCTGTTTGATGTGTCTTGTGAAATACAATAACTGATCTTGTTATCTAGTTAATATTTTATGCACCACACTTATGGCCATAATTTTTCAAACGTTATGGTTTTTTTGTTACACATTTGAAACAATGAAGTCTACAACAGGTGTTACAATAATCCTTCAAGACAACTGGATGTTGACACTTCCTGAACAAAATTTAACAGACTGCCTTTCAATGCGACTTTCGGTTTTGGGATCACCGATAGGTATTTTTATTAACTAGCTGTCTCTTAGTAAAACCTAACTTGAGGTATGAATACAAATACCAAACGTCCTTGAGAAGTACTTGACATTTTAACTTTCAGGTGCCAGTAAACAGTATTGGAGCCAGCGCATAGAAACTGTTTTCAAGTACAAGAAAGAATTCCGTCACTTCACAAGTGGTATGAAGTATGTTAGTAAAATGGCATTCTTGCCATACTTACAGTACAGGTGTTAGAAAGTCTTCCCAAATGTAAAATCTAACTGGTTTCAGTTTTTTCCACTTAACCTTTCTGACCTTGAGGATTGTAATGCCTTAGTTCCCACAAAACCAAACTGTGAAAAACAATCACAATTTTTTTTGTCACAGTCTGGAAATTTCAGTAAATTGAGAACATGTTTAAGGGAGGGAATGTCAACTTCTCCCCAAATTTGAGAGTGGACACTGATTTTAACCCTTGTTAGCCAACCATCATCATAATCTAGAATAAGAAGAATTTCAGCTAAGAAATACACCTAAGGGCACTCTTTCCATATAAATATTAGCATTTTGCATTTTCACATTGTACAATTCCATCAGTTATCAGGTTTCATCTAGTGATACATGTTACCTAGAGCATAATGATTACGTACCTGCACGTACAGATCCAAACCAAGGGATTCACTTATTGACAGTTACATACTCAGCGCAGGTAACAAATACCATGCCAGGCCATACCTCCCGCATTGCTTCAAGCCATCTCCCTAATTAACATTAGCTCCTGCCAGAGGTGTAGCACGACCCTCCGGGGCCCATGGACCACAGACACTGAGGTGCCCCTAAACCAATGATATCATAAACCCATTTTCCTAAGAGCTCTCCAATCTCCATGGGGAGGAACGGGGTAAGAGTGAGACCTTGCACGTGCCAGATCTGGGTTCAATCCCATATCCCATTCTTGCCTGGAAGTAGTTCTGCTCCCATTCTTGCCTGGAAGTAGTTCTGCAGTTGTTGATAGCTTTGTGATGATTCCTTTCGAGTCTGTACTGGGTGGTTAGAGGCAGAGTTACGATTTTTTGAGAATTGTTATGCGCATTTGGTTGGAGGCCCCTTGAACCCTCTGGGCCAATGGACATCATCCACCCAGTCCACCCACTTATTACGCCTACTCGCTTGTGGAACAGGGTCTCAGTGCAACAGCTGCAAGGTCAACATTCATCTTTCTTAAACAATGGCAATACACCAACCACAGTAAATGCACGAACCTACAAGAAAGACATTCCATACACAACGAGGAGAAATAAACTGTAGTAAGAGAATAAATATTCTCTGATCTTAGTCTTCACTTTAATACACATTAGGAATGACAGAAAACCATTTACATTGCTTACCTTAATTCTTAAACTCCCATATTGTTAGTAACATGCTAAGAAGATTTAATGACCGTCAAATTGGTAACTCTATCTGGCTCACTTACTCACGTGGAGAGCCAGCGTTTTTTTTTTTTTTAAGAGACAATAAAATTTGCATGATTAAAATTATAAATGAAGCTATAGAGCTTCCTCTTCTAAGTCAATGATTGGCTAATACAGAATATTGCAAAGAAACCAAATGTTCCACAATACTGAAAGAAGAATAAACTATGTGCTCTTCTAAGCAGTACATCTATTTTAGAATCTGGAACTCAATGTTCATTGTCTTATTTATTCTGCCATTTTGTCCCTTTCTTTTTGAGGGAGAGGTTTCTCACCTGTCCCTCATAAGGCAAGTGACGAGAGCAGGATATTTTTGCAAATCCATAGGTGACTTCAGCCATACCATTCTTAAACAAGCATGCCACACAAAGCAAGCAGCACTTTTCCACAATTCATTTTAGTACTTTTAAACACACTTATGTAAAATTTTACATGAATGAAGGCATGATTTAATACAACTATAACTTCTCTGGACAAGGTCTGTTTTAAAATACAACATGAGAAATGTAAAGTCAATTTCCAGGAGCATGGGAGCAATTTGAAATACAACTGTGACTATAAAACTGAAAAACTTCCAGCATTTCAATAAAAACATATTTTTACTTTTACTTACTACTCAAGTACAGTCAATTCTCTAGCCAATGACTTGCCCCATAAGTTTCAAGAGAGGAACCTACTTACAAAAACCTACTTAACAAAGACCTACTTAATAAAGCATCCTTTTTTCCTTCTGATAGTATTCATTTACATACAACTCTGTAACGCAGTTATTCCAAATCTGATATTGTGCCTGATATGCTGATTTGCAATGTAAAAAACCCTACAGCTCTGGTAACAGCCATCTTCAGAATTTCCGATCATTTGGACACAGACAGCAGGATGGATATTTCCAGTATATTACATTACCTCTCTTTCCCCAGAGTTGGCTTATCCTGCATAATTTGCTGCAAATCCAGCCTGTAGAGAAAGGCACCACCTATGATTTTATCTGACTGTGGTCCAGGCCCATAGTCAAGGAGGACCAGGGGGGGGGGGGGGCTTCTGGAAAATTTTTTGCCCCCCTAGAAGATCAAAAATTAGCATTGCTGTAATGCATTTTAGTATGTTTCACCCCCCCCCTAGCTTTTTTGCCGCCCAGAAGCTTTTTCGCCCCCTTTCAGCACCTGGTCTGGCTACGGACCTGCTGTGGTCACAATCATACAACTCATCTACCCATAAGCATATCCACAAACAGAATCAAACCAAGCTTTACTTTAAGAGTATGAACAGAACTGCCCAAGTTCCTTCAATATGCTGTCAATTGAATTAGGCCTGTTTGCAGCTCAGAGACTCCTAATTTTTTTTTTTTAATAAATGAAGAGTTCAAAGCAATAATTCTTCCATGGTGCTAGTAAAACCTCTACAGCTGCCTAACACTTTACTTTAGTCATCCTTTGTCACGTCTACCGCCCTTCATGATTGACCTGACCCTCTAATTCTTCCAATCATCACCTCTTAACTTCCTCTCCTTTGATAACGGCTGCAACTTCATCGGCTGACAGAGTCTCATAATCCAGCAAAGCTTTAGCCAGTTTATGGTGCTCCTTGCTGTGTGCTTTGAGTATCATCTTGGCTCTTTCATAGGACTCCTATGAGAAATTCATGAAAGAGACAACTTGAGGAAAAAGAATTAAATCTGAGGGTCAATCTTTTGTATCAATGTGATTTAATTTTTGTATCATTTCCACAAGTGTAGTATACAAAAGTACTCTTTCCTTCGACCCCCCCCCACCCCTCAGAATGTCCTTGGAAAACATACAAGGGTCTTAGACCCCCTGCCTCTCACCTTCATTTTGCACTTTTGTGAAAATGATAAAAATGGATCATCTTTTACATGTCAGCTTCATTAAACACTGTCCCAACACAGTATGGAAGTACTACAGATGAGTTAATAATCACAGTACCATTAAACCTAAAATATGATAGTAAATATGTACACTTTTAAGAAATTCTTTTTACAAGTGTTTTATCAGATTTCTCATTGAGGAATACTACCCACGACAAACACACTCAAATAAATGTACATTATTCTCATCATGTTTTAAATATTTAAACTTACTATTAGCAAATACCTGAACTTAAGAAGGAAAGACTCACATTCATGACCTGCCCAGGTGTCATTTCTCCAAACATTCAATCTGACAAAATCTAATGCATACAAACTATGCATTCAATGTGGTGAACATTAGAATTCTGCCACTTTTCAAATAAAATAAGACTCCTTTTAGCCACTAATATCTCCAAAACTACAAATTAAAATAAACTGCAACTTATTCATAAAGCCTGGATTAAGATCCTCTTTAAGGCATCAAGATTTGGAGTATCATTTCTTCAACCTTGCCTCTAACCTACAGGCATCAGGTATGCCCCACACCACACCTGATCTTAATCTCAGTTGCAACTAAGTATAAGCTTTGAGAAAAGTCCCTATTTTTCTGGACTGTGTTTGACAAGCACCCATTGTTTTCCTGTACTTGACAAACAATTCAATCAAAGCAACATGTTTCTCTTTCACTGAAACCAGATATGAGCTTATGCAAGAAATTGAAACTTTTGCACTTTAAACTAGACGAACCACCCACTATTTGATGATAATCGTTCACATGACGGTGCTTGAAACAAAATAAGGGTTTGACCATAATAGGATACATTTCTCTTTCACTGAAACCAAAAATACTCTTACTCTGGAGATGAAAACTTTTGCATTTATGGACTTGGTGAACCAAATACCCTGTGACAACAGATATTCACATGACAGTGTCTAGGATAACATGTGGGTCAGGTGCTATAAAAGCATATATTTCTCTTTCATTGAAACCAAAATTAGCTAACTCAGACAGAAAATTGCTCCTTAATTTTTGGACTAGGTGAACCAGATACCCATGATGATAACTTTTTCACATGGCAATATTTGGGATAATATATGGATCGGTGACTTAAATCCTTGTTTCCATTTGGGAAAGCAGGGTCATAAAATCTATGCTACTTAACACACTGATAGCTCAGTATTCTTCCTTGTTTGTCACTTCTAAAATGAGAGTAACATGTTTTAACCGTGGTCAAACAAGTACAAGGTTTCCAAGTTGAAGGTATAAAGGCATTTCACTGACGTCACATGGTCGCGCCTCTCTTTGGATGTTGGACATTTTACCCATCAAGCTTTCATTGTGTCACAGTAGTATCTATGGTCATGCCATGCATGTTTGCTGTGTGCATCACATGAAATACCTCTATAAATACACCTCTAGGTACAAACACACTTCTAGGTACAAACACACTTCTAGGTACAAACACACTTCTAGGTACAAACACACTTCTAGGTACAAACACACTTCTAGGTACAAACACACTTCTAGGTACAAACACACTTCTAGGTACAAACACACTTCTAGGTACCAACACACTTCTAGGTACCAACACACTTCTAGGTACAAACACACTTCTAGGTACAAACACACTTCTAGGTACAAACACACTTCTAGGTACAAATACACTTCCAGGTACAAATATACTTCCAGGTACAAATACACTTCTAGGCACATATACACTTCTAGGTACATTTACACTTCGGTGCACTTTTTAAGAGTGAAAGTGTACAAAGAATATTGTGAATACATTTTGTTAATTGTGTCAGTAAATCAACCACCAATCACATTCGTATTCTATAAATGACCACATTCTACTACAATACATCTCAGTCAAGTGATTAAGAGATCTTTTTTGAATACTTGTGCAATATCTGTATTTTCTTGAAAAGTTGATAAATTATGTTAAAGATGAGATGGAAATAGCACCAAATGTTAGATTCATTTTTACATAGTTAACAGAACTTGGTTGTATCATCAGTATTGTAAAGTGTTAGTACAATATGGTGATTTGTATCAGTTATACTGGTCCAGGCAGTTCTAGGGGAACTGGGCCCTCTTTTGGGTTTTTTTTTCAGCCATAGACACTACACTTGGCAATGTTCCAATATTTTGGTTCATGTCATATTTGCAACTCGCCCCTGGGCCCCCTTCTCCCCTTCAAGAAATTCTGGATCCCCCACTGACCAGAGATACATCTTTTCAACAATGGTAAATTTGAAAGGGCATACCACACAACCTCTCCTTTATTACACTATCAAATCCTTTCTATTTAACCACCCACTACTTCAAGTGCAACATGCTCAAAACAATCTGAATAAGCCATAGTTTGATAAAGGTAAGAAGCCACAACTTGATAATAATCTATACAGTTATAATAATAATCTGAAAAGATACCTTAAGTAATCTCCTGATTTCATCCTCAATGAGAGATTGCGTCTCTGGACTTGGTTTGCCTGCTTCTCCTCTGGGAAATTCATTGTCTTCTCGATATGTCATTACCCCAAGCTACAGATGAACACAAATTTTATTGTTATGATTCTATTTCAATACCAGGAAATTCTTAGAAAATGAAATTAAATACAAGCTCAACATTCTAAGGATTATGAAGGCACACCAAGATAACTTTGATCATCAAAACTGCACATACACATATTCTATCATTTTCACAGAAAAAAGTTCTAACTGGGTGTCTTACCAGTTGAGACCAAACGAGGATGAAATCCTGGGGGGACTATCAACTTGTGAGTGGATATGTCCTCCTGTATGTCCAGAGGGTGATTACTAGCAGTCAGAGGGAGAAAGCAGTCACCCCCAAGTTTATTTTCAAAAGTCTGTTAAATCTTACAAATTTCCTCTTATTTCCCTCAGAATTATTTTTCATTAGGTTTATGTATAAAAATATTGAATATTGAAGGTAAACCAAGGAGCTATTCTGCATGAATTTAACAAATAACAAAAATATTGTCACATGATGGATAGGAGCCATTCCTGAATTAGGATGCTGGGGTACACTGGCTGTACTTTCCCTTTAAAGGACCAAACCAAATGAACCGGATCGGAACAATAAGAAGGAAAGACAGGGTCTGATCACAAAAATGTGATTACTGACACTGGGTGCACTAGGCTCAATACTAAGTATCAATTGACAACTGCCAATTGTAATAACTGGAATAATTACAGTACCTTCCTTCCTTTATCCACTCATTTTTGAGACAAACATAAATGGAAGTATGTCATAATATCCGCATTCAACTTCAATCAGATACTTTGATGAGTAATTAAAACCAAACTTGAGAAATTATATCCTTGTATTCATCTAATTTTTGGTAAAAATAAGACATACAATAACAATTAGACACCACTTGGCTTCCCAAGGTGAGGATTTAACAAGTACACATTTTTATGTGGTAGTACAAATTGACCTTCCTGACTTCTAAGCTTGGTATCTTGAGACTACTGGTATTATGTGGAAGAATTAGTCTCTTTAAACTGATAGAGCATGACAGAGTTCAGGTATGTAACTGAACTGACAAAAGTTGAAAAGGATGCAATTATTTTGGTATCAGAGCCTTAGCACAAAGTGTGCAAGAAAATAGATAGGTGTATTGCTTCTAAACAGAGGTTTGTGAACACCAATCCTGAATTGTTTCTCTGGGTGTATGTGTGCCTTTCTAATGCAATTTAATTGATACCCTTCATAACAATTCCCCTCCTTACAGGGAACCACAGTGACTATCTACTGTAAAACATTAGGAAGTGTTGGGTTGACTTTGTACAATGAAGCCATCAGGTTAAACATCCTACCCCCTGCTGTCATCCTCCAGGCCTCGATTTTAAAGAATTTTTATGGTTGTCCGTCGGACAACCAAGCTGCCCGTTTTGGTTGTCCGGAAGGAAATTTGGTTGTCCAAAAGGGACTTCATCTCATTCCCGATAATCTTCCCGTGCCTTGCATCTGTTAAATTGCACTTTACACCAAAAACAAGCCCCGCGATACGTGTTCCTAACAGTACATCAAGACGCGCCTATACCAGATAACGAAACAACAAACTGTACTTACTGTACATTTACCCAGCCAATCTCCTTGATCGTCAGAAGACACCCCGTAAATTACAATTTGCACTCAACGCGTGTGGATCGGGAACTTTGGAAACTAAGGCCGAGAATAGCGTGACAGAAAGTGCTGGAAATCTTAGTACATTTCGTTGCCGTATATAATACATACACGGATAGGTTTATGTCAATTGGCTTGACTTCCATCTTACTCGATTCCATACTTATAGCTTACATTAAGATGACATGCTTTCATTATCTAAAGAAGTAAATTTTTGGTAATGTAGTTATGTATACATAAGCTATGCACATATTTTTATCCAAAATATCATTCTTTTGTATCACATCAACCCCTAAAACTTTGTATTTTTAGTGGAGATACTTTTTTGGAAACAAAAATTCACTTCGTCCGCTGTAGCATCGTACACATTCTTTCAAGGGATACCTTACGCCGTGTGAACAGGAAAAAATCTTCTATCCCGTTACTTCTATCCTTTTACTCCCTTAAATATTAAAATGATACCGATCTTTACGTTGCTCATAATTTTTCATTGCTATTCAAAGTATTTGCAATTTTTTTGCGTCCAAAGTTTCCAAACATATGGCAAAAAAAGAGCAAAATATTATCCTCATTTTTTTTTTTTTGGTATACCCCATTGCTAAAGTGGAGCGTGCCAAAGTCACGTGCACTGTTCGGCACAACATAATTATCGCCAGGGAGCCCAGGCTTATGAACGAACGTTCGTATGTGATAACGAGATGCACAGTGTGTGCCGTATCGTACCGCACGTAGTTACCGGTACTGTACGTGTGAAATCTCGGCCCAGGAGATGCATCAGAAATATTTTTACTGTCATTATCACGAAGGCCAGTGTGTGCAGTAGTAGATACAGTAGTGGATTTTTGATTAGAGTAGCAAGAAAGCAGTTAACGAGAAATTTCAACACATGGTTGAGATACTTTACAGACAAGGTGCAGTGACAAAGTTAACGTTATTTTTTTGGTTACGATGCACACGTTACGGCACACTTGACCCAAAGGCACAGTAGGTAAGGGTAGGACTTGTATGATTTTCAAACTCGCGATATTAAGCCTAAGAATCAACGGCACAAATAGAGTAACTTTACTAAAGCATTGCGTTGTACAGTTTTTTATCAGATCGATCCCGATCAGAGAAGAAAAGGGGCCAATGTGTCGAGTCACGAACTGTACGTACATACAATGCACTGAAGTCAGATGTTGCAAGGTTACGTTTGTTTACGTAAAATTTCGATGTACAAGAGAGAGAAATGTCAAGTAGTCAATGTTCCAACAAAGTTTAATAAAAATTGTTTTTCAAAATCGGGATTAGAAAGTATTAAGTTAATTTCCTTTTGTGAAAATCAGTCGTCCGACGGACAACCAACCAGATGACTTTTGGTTGTCCTGTGCAAATTTTGGTCGTCACAGACGATCGGACGACCGTTAAAAGTCGAGCCTTGTCCTCTTATTAATCTGGTCAGAAAGAATGAACTGAGAACAGAAATACAGGTCAAAATGGCTCTCAGAACCAGACTTCTGGGCCTGGTGTGTTTTATAATCAAATCCATTCAGGTTAAAGCTAACAATAGTGTTAACTAACACTTGGATTTTTTTAAAACCTGCAATAATAACTGGAAACTTGTTGGCTGGAGTCATGCGCTGGCTGCTTCAGGGTGCAATCATTCCAAGAAATCTCCATATTCCTTGCTAGTGCTCTTATACAGTGTCATATTGATTACACATGTTGCTTTTGGCAGAGTAGTAGTCTCAGTATAAAATCTAAACATAGCTTCAAACTTTAGAGAAAGTTAATCAGGTTCATTTATGTTTGAGAGTTCATGGTACTATACTTCCACTTCATTTCACAATTTTAAACTGGATGCATATAAAGTTCCTTTTTTTCTAAAAATGACTAACATATTTAAAGCAATTAATAACCCTGTCCTAACTTAACTTTCTATACTGACTATGTCAGGGTCATCAGAACCAGAGGAAGTGAAAAGCCTCATCAAAATTTATAATTATAGCCCAAAGTCACCTTTCTTTAGTTCTAATAAGTTGTGTAATTCTCTTCTCATTGAGCTTCTGATTAAAACAGCCTTCATGCTTTTCAGGTAAAATCAAAGAGTACTTTATTGACTTACTTTTAGAAAAAAAAGTCTTATCTTGTTTATTCTTGAGCAAATTTTAGTTTCTTGTTTGCTTCGAGATTTTAGGATATGTGAGTTTCTCTTCTGTGTTCTTTTATAGTATCGTATGTATGTTTTATAACATGACAATAAATGTACAGGCACCACAGTGGAAATAAGTCTGTTGGTCAGAATATCATCCTACATTTGTGTCTTTATATGTTTTACATTTTGGTGTTCAACAAATCAAATCAATCAATAAGTTAATCAATCAATCAATCAATCAATCAATCAATCAATCAATCAAAGGCCCTGCATCTAAAACTGGACAAGCTCATAAGGACATTGTCTTTCTCTAAAGTAAGCTAACTGAATTCTCTCCTGTCCTGAGCATGGGATAATAACTTAAGTTTTCAACTAACATGATGTATGCATAGTTTTCCTTTTTTGACTTTATTAGAGGATGCTATGCAAAGTTTAAAACCTTAATGAGGCAAGGCAAAGGGAAAACTAAACAGGAGTGGTTAGAGTTAGGTTAGTTTGTTAATATTTCATTTAAAGACTTGGAGAAAGCATGAAGATGGAGGAGCCTTCCTTCTCTAATCAGGAAAGATGAAAAATGAGAGACAGTGTGAGTAGAAGTGGTATAAACAGTGCATTTGTGGTTTGAACTTGTTGAGCAAGTTATGTGAGAAGGAACAAGCTGTGGTGGCATGACAGACAGCAGCTCCATATAACAATGAGCAAAGAAGTAACGGTAGAAGATGGAAAGGACAGCAATGCACCTACGATGGGCAGGAGTTTGGAGGGAAGCGGTGATAGAGTCAACCCCAATAAGTCGGACGGCTTTAGACTGAACCTTACCAAAAGAACACCAAGAACAGAGTGGGGGACACCTCTACATATGTGAAAGCAATATTCCATTTGAGGGCAGATTTGAGTCTTCTGAAGTTTTAACAAATGCTCAGGGTCAAAAAAGTCACATGAATGAAAAGAAAGTTAAGTTTCTGAGAGAAATGTTTGTACTTCCATGGTTTAGCAACATCTACAATATGAGTGTTCCAGCTCAGATCATGGAAGTACTCCGAGATAGTACTTTTATGCTCAGATCAGGAGTCATGTTAATCCAAAGTTGGACAATACTTTTAGTACTATCTAGCATTCAGTACAATCTAGCAAGACTGATGGGAGGGTTCTATCCAGTGAGACTGATGAGAGGGTTCTATCTTACTTCCAGGTGATAATATGATAAGCTGCTCTTTCTTATTGGAATTAAAAGCTACAAGGTTGTTGGAACCCTTGTGAGATACAGCAGGGAGAAAATGACTGAGAGTAGTAGCATGTGAGTACATGTTGAAGTGAGTTTAGTGTACATAATAGCCTATAGCATGTACAAAGTCCTGCAACCCAGCTAACATTTAACTCTGACAATAGAAGAGTATAGTAAATCATGGGATACAAATAGCTGGCACAGAACAGTAAAAAGAAGTGATCAGCACTTATACAAATAAACCAACCTTCAGCATGGCAACAATTTTACTGTGAACCAAAGACTATTCAGCTCACAGAACATAAACACACAGATGGGTGAACTAGAAAATGATGTCCTTTATCTAAATGGCTTAGACTTTTCACATGTGGTGCTAAAGACTGTAAAAACATTCCTACAGAAACAGTTAATTACTAGGCCATGAAATCAACAATTTCCTTATCAGAAACGTGCAGGCTAGTTGTATGTGCAATTGAGAAATCTGATTACTTTGGAATAACATAATTGGTCAATGTTTTCACATCTTACTGATGTGATGGTTAGTTATCAGTCTGCTTTCAACAACCTATGTTCCTGTGCTGTATTCATACATGTAAGGTAAAGATAATCATTTTGGACATTTATTTAAATTTCTATCTTCCTATTGGGCAATATCTAGTGGAGTATCAGATATGATACTGACTGTAAATTGTGAATGCTAAATGCAATTCTCTTTACAACTTGCCATAGTAGAAGAAGGATGATCAACCTAAGGAATTTAATAAGGGAGTTGGGAAACTGATACACAATGCATGCTGGGAAGGAAAGTGTACCATAACTGAGACTGCATGTACAAAACAGATATTTTGTGTAATCACGCACAATTTTCAAGTTTACATTATGGTTCTCTAGATATCAATCACGGATCAAAGAGAATTTCCTTTGGACAAAATAGTTATTTTTGTATTCTCCTTAACGTGGACTGAAAAGGTTGAGTGGTATGATGGTAAATTGTGGAAGACAAGAAAACTCTCACTTGAAAACTTCATATCCATACGGAAATATCCATGGACTTCATCTGTTGTACTACATGGTGCAGCAAAATCCAATTTCCCAACTCATCTATTGAAACTCCAGTCATTAGAATATCTTTTATGAGAAGAACAGCTTACCTTTTCACTCATTCCACACTTTGTGACCATAAATCGAGCTATATTAGTAGCTTGTTCAAAGTCACTGGATGCCCCCGTGGTTACATAATCAGTGCCAAAAATGAGTTCTTCAGCAATTCTTCCACCCATACATATATCCATCTGGGCAAGAAGCTGTGCTCTGGTCTCATTCCACTGATCTTTTTCTGGTAACAGTGAGACCTGAGAACGATAAAAAGTATACCACTTAAGGTTGTTCCAAGGTTCCTGCAGTTTAAGGGCAGTAAAATTACCATCACCTTTCCAAGACCTTTTTTTTTTGGACCTTATTATGGAAAATCCATGACTATACAAATTTTCTTGGGCACAAAAATTGGAGATAAGAAGATGCATTAGACACACATTTAAATGAAATTTACACTTTTCAAAATTTCATGACATTTCCGTCAATTGTATGACTTTCCATAACCAGAATGCAAAAATGCATTGAGGTTTCGATGATATATGTTCTATTCCAAATAATGCCATGATGTCCCATATCTTTAAGTCAAATGCTATCTTAACCTTTGGAAAAATACAGTTTTGTGTTCCTATTTTAATCTTGGGAATTCTTGGGAAATTTGCGGTTTGACCTCTGGTGACCCCAGATGACAATTGTGGGAAATCTTGTAAAATTTTGCTCTTTGACCTCTGGTGAACCCACATTAAACTCTTGAGAATTCTTGGGAAATTTTGCTTTTTACCTCTGGTGACCCCAAATGACCTTTGACCTTCACCAAAAACAATAGGGTCCATCTTTTCACCATAACACATCCACAGAGTAGGTATGAAATCTATCCAAGCTTCCTACCCAGAGATACGAGTTAACAGTGTTTGACCCCCCATGACCCCAAATGACCTTTGACCTCCACCAAAAATGATCAGATTCTTCCTCTTACTGTAAGGCATCTACATACAAAGTATGAAATTTATCCAAGCTTCCTACCTTGAGATATTGTGTTAACAAGGTTTTAAGGGTTTGACCCCCGGTGACCCCAGATGACCTTTGAACCCCACCAAATATGATAGGATTCTTCCTCTCACTATAAGGCATCTACATACAAAGTATGAAATTAATCCAAGCTTACTACATCGAGATATCGTGTTAACAAGGTTTTCAAGGTTTGACCCCCGGTGACCCCAGGTGACCTTTGACCCCCACCAAAAACAGTAGGGTTCTTTCTCTTAATATGGGGCATCTATGTACCAAGTTTGAGAACTGTCAGAGCTTCCCTTCTTGAGATATTGTGTTAAAGAAGTTCTCAGGGTTTGACCCCCATGACCCCAAATGACCTTTGACCTCCACCAAAAATGATCAGATTCTTCCTCTTACTGTAAGGCATCTACATAAAAAGTATGACATTTATCCAAACTTCCTACCTTGAGATATTGTGTTAACAAGGTTTTAAGGGTTTGACCCCTGGTGACCCCAGATGACCTTTGAACCCCACCAAAAATGATAGGTTCTTCCTCTTACCATAACGCATCTACATACAAAGTATGAAATTCATCCAAGCTTCCTACCTCGAGATATCGAGATAACGAAGTTTTCAGGGTTTGACCCCCGGTGACCCCAGGTGACCTTTTACCCCACCAAAAACAGTATGGTTCTTTCTCTTAATATGGGGCATCTATGTACCAAGTTTGAGAACTGTCAGAGCTTCCCTTCTTGAGATATTGTGTTAACCAAGTTCTCAGGGTTTGACCCCCGGTGACCCCAGATGACCTTTCACCTCCACCAAAAATAATAGGGTTCTTCCTCTCACCATAACGCATCTACATACAAAGTATGAAATTCATCCAAGCGTCCTACCTCGAGATATCGTGTTAACGAAGTTTTCAGGGTTTGACCCCCGGTGACCCCAGATGACCTTTCACCTCCACCAAAAATGATAGGGTTCTTTCTCTCACCATAACGCATCTACATACAAAGTATGAAATTCATCCAAGCTTCCTACCTCGAGATATTATGTTAACAACGTTTTCAGAGTTTGACCCCCCGTGACCCCACGTGACCTTTGACCCCACCAAAAACAATAGGGTTCTTCCTCTCAATATGGGGCATCTATGTACCAAGTTTGAGAACTGTCGGAGTTTCCCTTCTTGAGATATCGTGTTAACGAAGTTTTCAGAGTTTGACCCCCGGTGACCCCAGATGACCTTTCACCTCCACCAAAAATAACAGGGTTCTTCCTCTTACCATAATGCATCTACATACAAAGTATGAAATTCATCCAAGCTTCCTACCTCGAGATATTATGTTAACAAGGTTTCCAGAGTTTGACCCCCGGTGACCCAATGTGACCTTTGACCCCCACCAAAAACAATAGGATTCTTCCTCTCAATATGGGGAATCTATGTACCAAGTTTGAGAACTGTTGCAGTTTTCGTTCTTGAGATATCGTGTTAACCAGCACAGTGTCACAAACACACATATATACATACACACACACACACACATACATACATACGTACACACACACGCCATCATGAATGCATAGGTTTCTCTTACCATTGAAACCAATAATCTACAAAATTCTTGACCTGAAAAGTGGAAATATATTTTCATAACTATTCCAGGCTGTGGTACCATATTCCATTATACTATGTTTGTTATTAGAATGTTCTGTGGTCAATAAAAACATCACCTAGCAGACTGCACATTCAAGGAAAACGAAGTGGAGTGATGTTGCCAACGTTTTTTCAGCATAATTTATTTATACAATTGAAATGATATGTATGGAATTATCTCCCAGAGGAAGTCTGAATGAAAAATCACATTGATGTTTGGATATCAACATTACAACAGCCATGCTTGGTCAAATACAAAAGGGCAAACATTACATACTTCAAATTTCCCCCAGTTTTGGTATTGTTGCAATCCCTTTGCCATGATCTCCCCCCCTCCATTCTTTTGTGCCCCCCTCCTCCACTTTCTCTCTACCAATCATATGAGTAGCCTTGGATGCAACATGCATGTTCAAACAGTGTCTATGTCTTCAAACTGACCATCTTGTCTTTATTTAATATAAAAATCTCAATTTCCTTCATTTTTTGTGGTCATGCCTTACACAGATACTGGGAAACACAACAAAGATGTAATACTTAAACATACTTAAACAAGTAAGGTGACCATATCCAAATTCCCAAAAAGGAGGACATGACCGCCTCCAGCCATGTCAGGTCGCTGTCACACCCTGGCATTGTGAACACAGACACTGTGTTAGATGCCCACCTGGCTCTACATTGTGCACTTCATGATCAAACTGACTGCATATGTAAAATTATAATATGGTCATCTGCAAATGTGACTGACCAGTACTGCTCGTATTTTGAAATACATCCAGCTTTCTTCTTTTGTCACACAAAATATTGCATGTGAGCGGAATAAATTTATTCCCGATTTCTGCATTTATAATTTGCAACGTTTGTCACTGTGACCTCACAGACCTTCACAAATCCTGAATCAAGTAACACTGGACAGAGGACAGGGTGATGGAAAGCATGGCAATCCCTCAAAAAGATGGATGTATGGCTACCCTAACTGTAAAATGAATTCATCTTCTGATTCAATCAATGGGTTTTCATAAACATAGTAAAGGTTTGTACTACCTACCACTAACATCATAATTTTTTTAGAATGAATTAAAAATCCTTTTTTCAATACTATCTACAAACTAGACAGGTAAACAACCTCTCAAAGACCATCATTTTTGCACTTTTGGTAATCTTTTGGCAATTTTTTTCAACCAAAGCCCTGAGTGGCTTCCCTCTCTGGACCTCAAGCTTCGAATATTTTGCATGCAATGATTTGCACAACTTTTATGGTAAAACACTGACCACGTAAGTCAGGGGTTCTGAAGTATTTTGGTCAACAGGCCACTTTAACTTATGTTTCTCCTTATAATTTATTGCAGTAGACAGGTCTTTATTCTGCAGCTTGTTTTATTATTAAATTTTGAACTCCTGAACTCTTGCGCAGGAAATTTTAAAGAATGTCTCTGTCTACGAACGACCAATGGGTGGCCACTTGAGAATCTAGGATTTCAGCAGTGATTAACACACAACAAGAGGTAACTCACATGACCCAGTGTTGGTCCTCTGGGCATAATCGTGGCTTTGTTGATGGGTCTAGAGTCCTTAGTAAAGTAGGCAACCAATGCATGTCCTCCTTCATGGTAGGCTGTAATTTCACGATTCTTTTCATCTATACGAGCACTCTTTCTTTCCGGGCCTGAAAAGACAAATATTAGCACATTTTTAAACCTTGCTTTCCCATTACATGTATAAATTAAAACATCTTAATAAGCACCTTAATAAGCAAATCTGAAACAATAAGTATACACAAAACATACAAAACAATGACTTGTCAGAAAAAGGGAGGTAGTATTCCTGCAAAATTCATAAACAGAAGCATTTGACAAAAATTAAGAATGACTCAAACAGTTCCATCTTCTGTGATAATTAGTATTTCCATGCAGCCCTTGAAGAGTAGAGTTAGATGAGGTTTTACGACTCAGTTTCTAACCAATTGGTTTACGTCGGGCCGGCCACAGCCTTTTTTCCAGTTGTGGCTCACTGGCTTGAAGCCAGCCCTTGAAAGATATTAAAGAATTTTTTGTTTCTTTTCTTTTATTTTGCTATGTGGCATACTTCCTTTTCATATATTGTATCACTTTACATGAAGTTTGGGCCATGGTTGATTTAGAAGAGGGCCTAGTGCCCTAAAATGTGTAAATTAACACAACTTTATTTATAACAACTATCAGTACAATATTTGACTAACATGTGTTTTCAAATATATTCATACTCTGAAGACATGCCTTTTCACATGTTCTAACACTGTTACATTACATGCAATCTATTCTAGAAATTAGTAGCTTTACAGTTTAGCTCAGAAATGGCAAATATTAAAATTGAACTGATTAATTATTCAGAGCCCTCCATTCCTATCAGCCAGGGCCCTGTGTATCCTAAATCTGCCCCTGGGTTTGGGTCATTAAAATCCCTACCACTCTTTGAGACAATAATGGCTTCTGGTGAGACCACAGTCAAATTTGCTGACATAGGCTTATGCTTTTGCCATCACATATTTAAGTACCTTCATTTAGGTCGAAGCTCAACAAAGGGTTTAAATCAAAATCACTGAAACATTTCATTTACCCATCAATATTTTGTCTTTAGCAAATTCCATGTCTGACATATCCACACAACTCTTTTCCTTTCTCGCCGCTTCAAGTGCTGCTTGGTTGACCAGATTCTGAAGATCAGCACCTGTGTACAACAAGATATAAACCAGGTCATGAAACATCAGGTCATCCAAAACATTTAGAAGGTACATGAAGTTCTAAAATGTAAGCTGTATTCAATAGCTCATCTCATTATCCTAAAACTGAGATAATAATGAGACCACGGACATTATCAAAAGTAATATTATTGTTTTCAGGATCTAAATTCAAATAAATGCCACAGACTTCCTGTCCTTAGATGAACTTTACTTCATAAGGAGAAAACAAATCTAATCCTCTTGCTTTTCCTTGAGTAAAGTTCAAGAAAGGTTTAAAAATATAATATCCATGTACCGTGAGGGCCTTGAGAATGAAGCATATAAACAAAATCACACTGAAGGACTTTTTGAGCTTCAGTTTGAACCCTGAAACATCCACTTCACAAAACAAGATGAGACTTCACTACCACTAGAAATACACTTTTATGACACATTTCTTCTTGGAATTAAATAATTGATGGCAAATTATATGAAAGTCATAGCAACAATGCTCACTTCAATAGACCCTATGCATATGACATCACTTAACATTAAGTGTGCCCTCAGCTGAGGTAAGCCCACCAATATGGGATACATTACAACTTACACCAACAAAAATACAGCTAAGTTTTGTAACAGTCAGCAAACCACATTGGTCTAAATGCGTGTGCATTGTCCATGTACGTCTGCCAAGGCTACCTCATGCACACAGTATGTGTACCAAAGCCATGAGCCTTATCTAGCTAGCTAGACTGTTTGCCCCTTGTTCTGACTTCAAGGAAACATCAATGCACAGGGTCTGTAACCCAGGTTCTCAAGTGGCATCCAGTGACAAGCACAAAAATGCCCTGCTGAAGATTCAAGGAGCCCCACATTTTAATAAGAACAAAAGCTAATGATCAATGCCCTGGTTACTAAAATAAATTTAAAGCAAAAACTGAATTTAAAGTGGCCAGTGGCTCGAAACACCTGAGAACCCCTGGTCTATAGGAAGCATATGAAGTGGTGCTATAGTACACAAACAGCACCATCTTAAGCAGTAGGCACACTAGTGACATGTAACCAGGAACAGAAGTCTTTTAAGTTTGCACCCAAAACTGGTCAACAGGCTACAAAACCAAATTTCAGTGCTTTATCCACTCCCTTGCATCTGATGAGAGGATAAAGAGAATGCTGCTACCACAAGGCACATACAATAGTGGAGAAAGAGAAAAAACAGCTACCTTACCTGTAAAACCTACAGTACCTCGGGCAAGAACTTCAACATCCACATCTATAAATGAATTAATCATTTGGAAATATAATAAATGCAAGTATTTCATATTGATAGTTGAATTTTGCATAGTTAATACTGGATACTGGGCCTTTGACTATTCCTCTATCATTAATGATTCTCCACTTGTGAGAGTGACAAGGTTCTGCTGAAGATTCAATTTTGACTGCTACTTGCGATGAACAGAATTACTCCATGTGGCCTAAAAGTTCCATTATGCTTACCAGATCCAGGTCTGAAATTTTTTAACCACCCCCCCCCCCCCCATTCAAAAGAATGTATGATAGCAACCATTTTTATCACATACTCAAAACAAGCTTTCCAGATCAGAACACACAACTTATTAACCTTGACTGCCTTTTCAAATATAAAACAACATGGAACGTACAAAAACCTTTGTACAAAGATTATCTGTACAACTTCAGGCCTGGGGAATGCTTTTCCAGAACTGAATGAATTTGTAGAAGATTTAATGCTTCAGGGATTGCCATAAATAACTGAATAAGAAAGGAAAATTTACATCTTATTTATTTCAACATGAAACCATCATCTTCCATGCTTGAACTTTCACAAAGTAGAGCAATATTTTCATAAAATTTTTTAAATATATGTTTCAGACTTTCACAGATACATGATAGCAGTAAAATTCTCTATGCATGTCCCTGTCAAGTGATAATTTAAATTACAAAACAAGCATCACCCTGATTGCAAAACTTACCAGGGCCGACTTTGATTTTACCCAAATACAAGTCTAGGATCTGTTGCCTTCCCCTTGCATCTGGCTTTGGGACAGTGACAGTCATATCAAATCGACCAGGTCTTGTTAGAGCTCTGATAAAGATAAGTTTAAGTAGATGTTTTATATTTTATCTACAGTACATTTTCAAAATGACAAACAGACATAAGAAATGGATACAAAGGCTACTTCAGATACTGCCAATCTTCCTTTCTGTTACATCTCTCACAAATCAGTGAACCTGCTGTGATTTGGAACCTCACAAACTCCCATCTTTAAGCAAAAAAGCCAAAAATAAACAAGATAAGAAGATTAAGACAACTGTAGACAGTTACAAAGCTTACATAGTATCTCAAGAAAATGTGATTTTTGTTTCCACTTTTAACAAATGAAATGATACTTTCTAACATAGTACCCCCATTTCCAAATGTACCTTCCCTCTTCATTCTACTGTGCCTATAAAGCAATGGCACTTACACTAATCAGACTTCCATACCATTCTAACAGTGGAAACTGTTTGCAACAATAGGTAGTAGACAGTTCACAGCTTTACACTCTGCAAATTAATTCAACATTCCATGTCAGCTAGGAAACACACATCCAGCTGAAGTCACTAATCAACACGTTACTTGCCTCACTACAGCTATGGATAACTTTCTGTAAAACTCTCGATTCAAACACATATTCAACAAAGAGAACATAATCTGGCAGAGAAGACAACAGTTAAGCTATAAAATGTTTTCCGTGGCCTTGGAAATGGTAATGAACTTGGGAGGAACAACGTTAAAGATATCAGAACTGCAAACAGAGTAACTATTCTTCACAAGCTAGAATACAACTAAAAACAGCTTCTGACGACCTTCATTTTGAAGCCTTTCTGGAGCTGTTTTCCTATTGTCTGGAGCTGTTTTCAATTTTTCAAAGAAACCACTGTTCCCTGCATGTAACATTCTCTGATTGTCTCCCAAATGTTTATACTTTTTCATTTAGTGAAAGAAATTCAAAATAGCAGACAGGAAATAAGACAAAGAGCATTTTTTGGTGCAACACCAGACAGTGCTACTGTAAGCATTATGTGGTCACTCCATCTCCAAAACACTTGGAAGGGGCTGGGTGCATGCTAGCCTACAGTATGGCAGGTTTAGATTGACCTCAATGGCACCTTGAATGTGGAGAAGGTGGGGGGGGGGGGGGGACAGGAGTTCATAAATTCTATTGCCTCATGCATCTGGCGCTATTATCAGCGCCACACAAATACCCACTTTTCCGTTTTTCTGGCGCAGTTGCGGCAGTCTCTAGCCCTTTTGCGCCAGAGCGCCAGTCTATTTTCGAGCCCTGTGACTACTTTGTGACAGTTATCTTTCACAGCTACTTTATATTCCCCTTTTGGGAAACATCTCGGATATTTTAGGGGAAAAATAATCATTATTTTCGAAAGATAGCTCGAAATAGGACCATGAACAGCCACAAAATGACAATGCTATAAAGAATTTTGGCTACAGCTAGTGACTGGCAAGTGTGGCAACGTCTCCATACATGTTATCTGTTGAGCTAATAATTAGTTTTCACCCTGACAAAAATTTTTAGTTTAATCAGCTATGTCCCAAATAGCTCCAGACCCTTATTTTCTTTCCACCCAAAAAATGTGTACAGTACTTTCTGATAATATTTGTAACACCAAATCTAAAATTTCATAACATGCAAGGTACAAACTTACGCATCAAGAGACTCTGCAAAGTTTGTGGCTGCCAGTACCACAATACCCTCATTTTGCTTAAATCCATCCATTTCTGAGAGGAGCTGGTTAATCGTCTGTCTAGCATATGGGTGCAATGGAGAATCCACACGTTTGCCTCCGACAGAATCCAGTTCGTCAATGAAAATTACACATGGGGTGGTAAGTTTTGCTTCAGCTAATGGTAGAAAAAGGATGAAAACAGATGTTGACACATAGTTTCCAAGTCCAAGCAAGGTTACATTCAACAGCTGAACGTTACATTTGAGGTTTCTAAAGGTTTGTGAAGTAATCCTATTAAAATAAATTTTTAGCATGCCAGACAATGCATTTACAGGGTAACCATTATTATCACGATTCCTTATGATACTGTAATTCTGACCTCGACATGACCTACAGCACTGTACATCTCATGATCCTTGTGAAACTATGCTTGATATATAACCATATCAATATCCTTATGGTATCCTATTCTTCATTCTCATGAAATTGTACTTCAGTCAACTGTATTGATATTACCCTTTATGTATTTTTATTATTCACTTCACCCACCCTCTTTGTATTTGTATTTCACTTTATATCATTCATGCTGAAATCACTTTATTGAATTCACTCTTGTGATACTAAAATTTACTCTCAGGACACTGTAGTAGCCTCAGGACACAGTAGCAGGCCTTTTTATGCATGAGTCAACTGGTATTCACATTGCATAGTGATAGATAAATCTCGAGTACTATCCGATTTGGACCCAACATCAGACATGAACGAGTCTCATGATAAAATACTATGGTCCATCTGCTTGGCCAGGTAGTTTAGTGAATTCAGGAACAAGAAGCTACATGGGGGAGGGAAAAACGCACAGAAGACCTTGTATTGAGGAGTTGATCTTAGACGAACATATTTAGAGTGTATCGGGGCAAGAGTGTATTTATAGCTCCTTATTCTACTACCATGACTGGCATTTCATGTCACCATCTGACAGATGAGACTGCATCTTCATTCCGTAGCCAGCTCAAAAGCTTTAACAAGCCTGTAGCTGAAGTGGACCACTCCCTGAATTGACACAGAAACACTATTTATCACAATTCTGAAATCCCCTCAGCACCACTGTTGACAGCTTTGTCAAACAAGCAATTGTATTTTTTTAGTCCTGCCACCTCTCAAATGTAAGCCGTAACTCTCAACCACCAAGCTGACTTGCCACCAAACAACATTTAACAGGTCAAGGAGTTATGCTGGAGAATTCTGATGAAGGAAGGTATGTCATGGTAATCTAGTAAAGAGATGATGAGTCTGATACATTTTTGCTAATAAGGCCACAAATTTTCAAATCACTGACTGGGACTGAAATGGACTACCCTTTCAAAATGACATAGAAAACAGTGAAGATTTCATCTGCCTTTGCAGTACATTATCTAAACATTATGCTACTGCAGCAGCTCAGAGGCTGAATTGTCTGCGGTTCCTCCTTACTTAACCTGCATTTTTTTACTCCTAAACTTTACAAAATCCTTCAGGGCATCAAATGGTCTGTGTTCAGTTGACCTATCAGAATTTAGGAAGAAATGCCTAAGTGAAGCTGTCTAAAATTTCCCCACTTAAAATTATCACTCTTCCATGGAATACATGCACTCAGTATGTACAAAAAATGTCTCACAAAGCAGAAGTGTAACACCCAAAACTACACAAATGTGATAAAATGATTACATCAAGGAAAATAATACTCCTAAAAATGTGACTACATTCTACAAAGCAAACAGCATGAAAGCAAGGTAACTTCGTTCATAATTTATATCTCCACAAAAGGAAGTCCTGTACAGAGAAGTCCAACTGACATACTGTGTATAAATCATTAAACATTTTTCTGAAGGGTTCCAAGGTCACGTACATACTACCACAACCACATACACACGCACACACCTACATACACATGCACACATGTGACTGAGACTGCATAAGTTTCTCTTGTCATTGAAATCATCTCCTAAATTAAACCAGTAATATGAACTAAACTGCAGAAATCGGTGGTACAATCTTCAGGAAAGACATGAGTCAGGGAAATTTCAGACAATGAACTACCTTGCTCATTTTTTGTTCACCATCATTATTTAACAATATTTAAAGCACCATATTACTTAAAATATCCATATCTTTTGGAAAGCACATGACTTTCTCCTTACCAAACACATCCCTGACTCTTTTGGCACCAGAGCCTACAAACATGTTGTCAAAATCTGATCCAGAAGCATAATAGAAAGGGACATTAGCTTCGCCGGCTACTGCCCTGGCAAGAAGAGTTTTACCAGTACCAGGTGAACCAACCAGCAACACACCTATGAATGTGGAAGAAACCACAAAAGTGATTTTAAAGAAAATTCTAATACTAGCTGTTTGCTAATGCAGAGTACAAACAATGAAACTGTTCCCTTTCTATTAATCAACAGAAACACAAAGTAATGATGTCATAAATACATGTACAAATGTGAAATGAAACAGCCACATTAGCTTTTTCCTTGTATGTCTCCTGTAACCAAAATTTTCAGAACTGAGGAAAACTTCTGAGGTAAACGATGACCAAAGAGTGAGTTTCTTCTCAACACAACACAGAATAGAGAAGATAAGGGCACGGCCTGGTGGGGACATCTTACTGAAGTGCAAACACTATGCCAGGATCTAAATTTGCAGGCAATTATAGACTACATGTGTTTATAGGAGTAGGGCGAGGCAACACAGATTGCATAATTTTAAAAACGTTTCATTGTTAAGGATGATGTTTTAGCATCACCAACTTAAGTACAAGTTTCAAGAAACAATGTGGCAAAATCTTTTCAGTATAGTGGATTTTATACAAATGAGGAAAAAAGTAGCAAATATGTGCAACCAATATGAATATGGCAATGACCAATTCTGGATAACACTGTACCTTTGGGAAGTTTTCCCCCTAGTGAAGTGTACTTTTCTGGGTCTTTTAAGTAATTTACCACATGTTCCAACTCTCTTTTGGGTTCATCAATCTAAGAAACATTTAGAAAGAAAAGAAGGGATTAGTACATCTCCAGGTATATTCGCCTCCTCTGGGACCATATTGGCTCGTGCTTATCTTCACTTTCCATGATGGGCAGCAAAGTGAACGACACACCCCAAGATGGAACGTCAGTCCAATGGTTGGATGACCCTTTAGCAGAAAGTTGTGTAGTAACCTCTTTCAGCTGGGTGGAAAGGAGCATGTGAAGTGAAGTATCTTGTCCAACAACACACCACAGCAACCCAGGAAGGATTCAAACTCACTACCTTTATGAGTCACAAGCACTACCAACAGGCCACTCTGTATCCACAGTCAAATTTTAGACTGCAGGAAAGTTCATGAATTTTAGCCCCATAGAAGTGTCAGGAGAATACCACACCCCTCAGTCTGAACTACCCATTTTCCATCTCATTTATGACAGATTCTAAACTCATACTGACTTGACCACAATTTTCTTTATTTTAAGTACAGAATCTATAGTTGCTATGAACATAAAATAAGGACATCCTTGGCAAAAAGTATGGAGGGGTGTCTAGCACTATGCATCTGTTTATCAAATACTACACAGCATTGCAGCATGAGCACTTCATTGACACAAACAAAAGGGCAATGTCTTGATGTATAAGCAAACCATAAAAATATTTTATCAACATAAAAGTAATTATGACTTGGCTACCACTTGCATTTCAGTTGTAATTTAAGACAATTCTAGGCTTTATACAGAAATTTTTAGTACACCCACTCCAAAGCTAGTTCGTTTCCAGCACCATCATCCCTTAACAACAAACGAGCATGATACATTAACAAAAGTTTGTGAGTCACACCAGGTATTGCCAACCTGGTATCAAGCTTGCAAGCAAGCAAACAAGCTTACAAGCAAGCAAGCAAAGAGACTATGACAAAGGACAGACCAACCAGACAACTTTCTTCCTGTTTGCCGTTGTGCGTGATGCTCCGCAGAAGCAATGGAGTAAGGGAAAACAAGCCAGTGAGCCACAACTCGAAAATCATCTAAATAACTCCACAGAGCTAGGTTTTCCAAGTCTCAATGAATCACAATGGCATTTCTGGCAATGTAGCCCTGTGCAAACACACTAGGTCAGATAAGTGACAATCCCAATATTGGGACTCCTATCTAACTCCTAAGGCAGATTATTTCTTTGGAAGAAACATTCTAGGTACTGAGTCTGGCCTGGGTCTTTTCTAGTATTTCAAAGGTGGTGAAAGATCACTTTTGGTACATCCGGTGAACATTGTGAATTTCTGTATGCTAAATGAAGATGTGGAACGTCGCTTTCTGTGTCACCAGCAGCACAGAGTTTTATTCAAGACTAACAAATGCTTTGTTTGTAAATTTTATTTCTGAAATACACCCTACTTCCATTACTGCCCATCAGCAGAATTTAAAGCACAACTATCCTAAATCTACACCAAGAAAATGTACCACTCCAAAGATGCAAAACTTACCCCTCTAACATCACTGAACGAAACATCACTAACATTGATAGTGTCAACACTGGAGGAACCGATGATAGATACTCGTGCTATAAAGGAAAAGAGTGGAAACCATGAACTGTTCATCTTTCCTTAAACCCCTTTGGTGATGGATTTTGGTTATCATTATGAAGTTGGTGCTAAATCAATTTACAACAACCTTTGAAATTTCAGCGACCATCCAATCTGTTATTGAAAGGTGTTGAAGATCAAACTTTAGAGTAAACTGCATTTACCAAGATATATGGAATACAGAGGGTAGGACAGAATCTGCAAAAGTCATCCTTCGGATTTAATATGCACTTAAATGCAGAATTAGTCCTCATGTCTTAAACATTCATGTTTTATGCACTGAGTTGTTCAGTAAACAACCCATGCTTTAATTTAGAGTAGCTTTATACATAAAATGGGCAGACTAAATTTATTTTCTAATCACTCAGAGGTGAAAACCTTAAAAGGCAGGTAGTCTGAAACATGCTAATAACCAATACCTAGAGACATGCATGGCCTTATATAAGTACACTACTGCAGACACAGGCACAGTACTACTACCTTTACCAAACAGACTTAGGGTTACATCTCTGCATCTACATCTCATTCTGTTAAATCAATTAAATGAATTCAACATAAAAATCATCACCATTACTATCTATGTGTGAAGTGCCCCCTACAATTAACCACTTCTAGCATAAATGACCAATGTTTAATGAAAGGATGTTCCTAACACATCAGTGAGACTGTAAATCATGCTTAGAATAGATTTATGGCCATGTGCAGCCATATTAAATTTGTTTCGTATCTGGTCATTTCAATTTTGTCAGGTTAGGAGAAAGTCTTTTTTTTTTTTGTTGTTGTTGTTGTAATAGAATTAATTCATAAAAGAAGTCTAATAATTTCAAAGGGTTAGACATTCAAGTGAAGTGAAAAAAAAATGTTTTCAACTTATCTTACATGTTCATAAGTCCTCCTAATGTATGATATTAAGTATTTACACAAAGTTTGGACAAAATAATAATCTTTACACTTAAAATTTAATGTATTCAATGTTTCAAACGAGAAAACAATTGAGGCCCTGGCCACTACCTCAGACAGGCAGGAGTCACTAAGCAAGTACTATTTTTGAATGGGATGACATAAAATGCACCCTCCTTTTTTCTGTTAAATTTCCTTGTTAAAAAATAAGTAAAATTAGTACCATTCCACAAACACTACAGCACCTAAGATAAGAAAAAGTAACTTACAGAATACTGACATCATCTTCAGGTAAATATAACCCAGAATACCAATGACAAAAAATGTTGTCCACCCCTTCCATCGCTCAGATTTCTTAGGGTCATCCTTTCCTTTCAGATACCCCTCTAAGAAACCAGTTTTGAATGAGTTTTGATCGGAGACAAGTGATTCGCTTCTAGAGAGTGCATGGTCCACTTTGTCTGCAAGTTGCTGAGGAGGTTCCTTGTGTCTCCACTTTTGAAAAGAAAAAAGAAAAGTTTAATTTGAAGTCAAAAATATACAATCCAAATTTTGGCATTCTGTCAAATTTAGTAGTGTACTTGTTTGTCCAACGAAGTTTCATAAACATAAGAATTATAATCATCATGATTCCTCAAGAGAATGTGAACAAAAATTGTAACTGAAAATGCCTCCACTATATCATAGCTGCAAAGTTAATGGTCAAACTGTATCCCACACAAGAATGCTTTGGAATGTAATGTCCTTCACATATGTTACCCAGATTGTAAGCGCTTGAGGCAAAATACTCCACACGACTGAAGACTCTTTTTGAAAAGTTACGTACAATGTCAGGTGCCCATGCTGGGTGGCATTGCCCCTTCCCCCACCCCCACTCCCTGACCTAGCACTAATGAAACAATTGTCAATCCCATCCAGAGCTTTATTTCCATCTTCTAGAGACAAGTCTTTAAAGTATAACTCTTACCCAGAGATCCCTACCCCCTGGAATGGCAATCAATGTGCCCAAACCTCAGAAAGACCCTGGGACATTCCTCAAATTTTATGATCCAGTCACACTCCATTGTGTTATTCCTTAAAATTCATTTGTTTTTCAGGACTATGATTTGATGCTGCTGAAATTTTGGAGCAAAATTCAGAGATACACGACAATATGAATGGGGCCATGTACAGTTTTTACACACTCCATTTTAGAGATGCAGAATCTGTGTTGAATACAATTTTTAGGAATGTTCCATCAATGCATCGCAATGAAAAATACACATTTTTCATCATGTTAAGTGGAAAAAGTTGGATAGCGTGTCACTTACACTGAATAAAGCTGACAAGAAGCCATCTTGTTCTCTGAGTCTAGTGGATGTTAACTGATTCTTGGTTGTTGATCGCTTGGTCTTGAAACCCCTCTGAGGAGGTATACCTGAAATAGTGATGTATAAAACTGTGAAAAACAGTTCACAATTATATGAAATACTACAGCAAGATGGCAAATGACAGTTTCACAAATGCTTTATAAGGCAGCAAAGTGAAAAGTAACTTGTTCTCTCAAAACTCACACAAAAGGTTCTCTAATAACATGTTTGACCAAGTACAGTCAAAAATCTCACACCAATTTTTCAACCATATGACATTCTCTCGTACTCTTCTTTGCACAAACAGGAAATTTTGTCACAAAACATGTTAAAAAACATATGATATTCACTTACACCATAATTCACTAAATATGGGATGCCCCCACACACTATACACAACCAAACAAAAGGTTCCCACATAATCCTTCTCCAACTATCTAAATACAGGAAGCTCCCTGAAACCGCAATTTACAAAACACATCAGGTCTCATCACTCCACTAAAGACCAAACACATGACTTTCTCTCAAACCATACTTACCCAAACACAGGACTTTCTATCACTACATATTTAGCCAAACATGGAAGGTCTCTCTTACCATACTTAGCCAAATACAGGAAGTTCTCTCATGCCATACTTAACATGGCATTTACTAATACCATACTACCCTAAATATGAGATGTTCTCTTAGACCTTTAATAGCCATACACATACACAGGAGGTGTTCAATTCACATATTGGGGACTTTATTTTCCTTGGTGGTGTCAGTGGGGTTGCTCCTTCAGTAACAGTAAGAACTTCTTGGGAAAATTCACAGAGTTACTACCTGCCTTGCCTAACAAAAGTCTGTAACTATACTAAAACTGGAACGAAAATGGATGTGCAATGTTAACATGGATAATTTTAAATGCAACTGGCAGAGAGTGTCAAGTTCTTGCACTATTCATAAGAGGCTTACTACTGATGATTTGTGTCTACCCTTCCTCAGGTTTAGGTGCCTATACTGGTTCAGCCATGTGAAGCTGAGTGACATTTGGATAATAAAGACCACAAACCTCTAAGTAGGTAGTTGCTGCAGAAAGTAAGAGGGGCCAATTTAAAACATTACCTTCATTTTTTTTTTTCACTTTTTCAAAAGGCTCCCTGACTTTTAAGGAAGAACAAAGAGGAACAGGAGCACATCAGCAGCTGGCTTGAATTCTTCCTAATTACTGAAATTTCATTTTTGGGTCATTATTCCAGAATACACATTCCTGAGAGCTCATTACAAAAAGTATACTTGCCTGAACATAACAAGCTTGATTGCCCCCTAGAACAGAGAAGACCTCTGCTATGGAGTGGGAACAAATGTGACATGCCTTGGTGGTAGTTTGAGTGCCGGACTGATCTTACTTCCATATCATTTTGGTTTCCTGCATAAAAAGGAATAACAGCAACAAAGTAGGCTGTCTGAAATCAATATTCAATATCAATATAAAGCACCATCTGTCACAATGGAATTATTTCATTACCAGTGAAATTAACCCCTAACTGTGACTAGCTCAAGTGATATTGCTTACTCACAAATGGTACTTCATACATGTAACCTCTAAATATTTAACAGCAATAAATAAAATGACAAGTCCAGACATTTCAACTTCTAGAGTAAAACTCTGCACAGATTCATGTTTATGGCCTATCAAGTTAACTGGTGGGAAATTCATCAGGGCTGACAGTTAACAGTCATCCAATCATCAGAGATGAGTAAACATTGCAATAAACAACTACTTTTTGTCTTTGAGCTTGTCTGATGGGCAAGTAGAATTTATAATTTAGCAGTTTATTACATCAAGCAAGAAAGTATGTCACAAAAAATTCCCTTCAAATGAGCTGGTCATTTGTCATTGAAATATGAGAATAGAAGAAGAATACAGTTTGGTACTTCCCACATTAAGGGGGAATTTGCACAAAATTCTGATGGTGCAACTTAAAAGAATACTGTTCCATTTCATGAACACACCAAAACATCCTGCATGTGATACAATGACTGCACATAAGGAACCAGCACTGTGTGTACATAAGGAACCAGCACTGTGTACAAAACATCACTTAAAACTTTGAAAGTTGATTGAATGTTTTCATCATAAGCTACAGGGCAGTAAATTTTCTATGTGGGAACCTTATTCCTTGAAAACAATGTTACCACCTACTCACTTTGAACTGCCTATCATTCTAAAGGTCATAGTTTTAAAGCTACTGTATGAAGATATTCTATATACCACGAGTGCAATACTTCCCTTTCAACTTCAGAATAACAAATACACAATGGAAATTACAGTATGTCGGGAAGAACAGAATCACAGAATTTTACACATTTTAAAGGACAATGTCCAGACAATACAAACTGTATCAAGATACATGAGGTTATGAAAATGTACTTTGTGCCCAGTACTGAAATCTTTGGGAGTTAAATATTAAAGCATCTTTTACTTGAGAAGGGGTAAGGGGGGGGTTTATATAAGTATTACTTAATAGTTGTATGATCAAAATTACAGTTACAGAAAGGAAGTCAATGGAAATTACTGTTGTAATGTGGACCTTTGGTAGAGTGTGTACCTCACAAACAGAGTGAGATTTTACAGTACATGGGTAAAACAACCACTGTAATTCATACTGTATGTTATTCCTAGGCAAAATCTGACATTAAAATGTAAAATTTGGACAATGTTGATACACTCCAACACTTATCATCAACTTCTCATCTAAATTAAGATAAAAGTGTAATGCAAAATGCAGAATTCAATACTCAGTACTGTGACAAATAATAAATCAAATTTTCTTTTTTACCTGATTGGCTGTTAGCTACAGCCTTGGTTATATGATACCAGTCCCACAGTTGTACATCTTCATGAGGGTTTGGAAAAATTTCACATTGGGTGAATGTCTTCAATACATCCCTGGTGATACCTAACTCTCCCAGACAACAAGCCACCTTTAAAAAACAATGAAAAAACCTGCACTTGATTTTCAATGAAATATATAATTTTTCTGATTTTTGTGCACAGCATTTCTAAAAAGACCAGTATAAACATAGAAATCCCTATGGGACTAACTCGATCACTATGGGATATTTCTCCAAATACCTACTGCAACGAAGTTTGCCAGAGCTCGAAAAATTTGTTATCACCTACTCTGTATATCTCCTTCCCTCACTTGGTATGTCTCTTATGCACATAACACAATCTACCATACAAGAACTTATCAAAAACTTTCGAAATTAACTGTACCAAATTTAAAGCTGCACTTTTTCTTGAACTATGATGTAAAATTAACCTTCAAGTGAATTTAAATTCATATAGCAACCATGATGGCACATAGGACACACAGACTGCCCCCTTTTACTTACCTCACCAATAGACATGGTTAACAGACCACTGAGTTAAAACTGTACTTGATACTGCATGCATCAGGCTTCGACAAATTCTTTTTGCATTAATAGTCCATCGGGCTAGCTGTTCTCTTAGTCTACTTGTCCGCATGAATATCTACTTGTCCACTTTTAATATGCCTTTGAACTCCTTTGTGGAGGAGACTTTGCAAGGGTACTTGCCCAGCGGGCTATGATATTGAACAATGCACTTGCCCGAGTAAGTTTTTACTTGTCCCGGACTGTTGGACAGGGGATTTGTCGAAGCCTGGCATGCATGGTACACTGTAAATCAGTGATTTAGCCAGGTCAATTCTCCAGTGCAACATTCTAAATGGATGGTCTGAGAGAGAAGTCTAATGGGAGGGGACACTCCCTTTCTTGGTAAAGATTTTCAATTTGAAAGACCAGTACCAGCTGTAGATGGCAAATGGTGCAGTATGTTTGATCCAAATTAACCTTGGAAATGAGGTGAATAGTACTGATCCTTTGAAAAACTGAATCAAGGTAGTTTCTTTGCAATAAACACTTGAGCAGAACTGGCTCTTCGATTTTTTTATTTTTTTTTATTTATTTGTTTACTTTTTTTTTGGTTACATTTTTTGGTGTTGTGCGACAAACACAGGTTGGCTTTAATCACTGCTGTAAATTGAATATGGCATGATACTGCTGTAGGTATGTGTGCAGCATATTTAATATACACAGTCAATTAAAACTGGCCTGAGCAGGATGGGGCTCAATCTACTAGGCAAGAGTCCTACAATGAATATAACTTCCTTTCTCTACATCAGGTTCCTACAGGAATATTTAAAGAATAGATCAGACAGTTATGAAGCATAATTCCCAATCATAATTGGGTACAGTAAAATCCTCTTTATCCAAACATGTAGGGACTGAGAATACTTCACACAATCAAAAATTTTGTAATACAAAGGATTTCAAGTGCTGGTTTCCAGTGTAATATACTAGCAATGGACGACTCCACCAACTTAGAGCCGGGTATTCACAGCCTAAAGTAAAACGTCATACTCTGAATGATGATGTGACTTCTCATACTATAAATGGACATCATATTAAATGCCACATGACCATTTTTTATTGATAATAATTGATGATGATTGATTGCTCCTGTTAATATCAAGAATTGCCATAAACAATGATTATTGACACACAAGTGGGTGCTTTTAGAGGTTTTTCTGTGACTAAGGATCCAAACTGCCAATCTCAATGGATTGTTGTCAGTTGAAGGAACTTACAGTAATAAAGACAAAAAACTAGTGATCAATTCTACAAACAATGCCACGATTTTAACAAATTTTTCATTAAAATATACAAACTAGAGCACCAATGGTGCTGAAGCTCATACCTTCATCCAATTAAGGGTCCCTGGCTTCTAGTCTTTGTTAGTGCAAGCATCATATGACTTTAAATGACGTCAAATGGCTTATGACCCCAAATCTCACATACCCTGATGGCACCTTCCTAAATGTCCCAAAAAAAATTTGTCATGCTACTGTATCTTTGCTTTGTAAGTTGTTTCACGAATACAATTTAAGAAAGCAAAGCCCCTAGGGCCCATCTTCGGCCTTGGACCCCAAATTTCAGGTATCATTATGACAAACCATCAACACTGTACAAGAGAATCTGTAGTTGAAGATGCACTTTTGCACACTTCATAAAAGAGCCATAGGGTCCACATGGGCTTTTGGACCAAATTTCCACAAAACCAGAAACAGATCACTAGCCAAGGATCATTATAACAGACCGTCAACTCTGTTAAACATTAACTGGAGGAAAAGTTAATCACTTGCAATACTAAACAAAATGGACCCTATGGTCCACCTTGTGCCTTGGACCCCAACTTGTTAAACACCCTGAAGGTACCACTACCCGAATATAATTATGACAAACCATCAACATTGTACAAGAGAATCTGCAGGAGTAAGCAATTTGCAAAATGTCATAAAAAGGGCCATAGGGCCCATATGGGACCTTAGACCCAAACTTCCAGAACACCATAAACATTAAATAGATCACTAACCAAGCACCATTATGACAGGCCTTCAACTCTGTTTAACATTAACTGGAGGAGGAATTGACCATTTTGCAATATTTCACAAAATGGACCCTAAGGTACATTGGGCCTTGGACCCAAAATTTCTGTACACCCTAAAAGAACCATTAACAGAGGGTCACTACCGTCACTATGACAAACACACCCACGTGCTCTGACAATGCACACACAATGGAAATACCCAATGGAAATCCCATTAAGCAGCTCCCTTTAAACTAACCTAAACAACTGCACAGGATTGACCTCTTCTACACAGACAGTTTTAAAGAGGGTGCAGTACAGAGAAAAATAGGTAGTAAAGTGATTTTGTGAGACTGGTAAAATAGAGGGGTGGCACAAAATTGGTTACAAAGGTATCAAAAGTATTCTTCATCCCAAATTGGAGAAGTAATTTGTAAGGACCATTAACAGAGCTTCATTATGACAAATCATCAACACTGTACAACACAATTTGTAGGAGAAAAAGTATTTTGTAAAATTTCATAAAATGAGCCATTGGGGCCCACATGGGACCTTAGGCCAAAATTCAAGAACACCATAATGAGATCACTAACCAAGCATTATAATGAGAGGCTGTTACCTCTCTTTGAACATTAAATAGAGAAGAAGTTAATTACTTTGCAATATTTCACAAAATGGACCCAATGGTCCATCTTGGGCCTTGGACCCAAAATTCCTGAACACCCCGAAGGGACCAATAAGAGAGTAACATTATGGCAAACCATCAACATTGTACAAGAGAATCTGTAGGAGGAGAAGCATTTTGTAGAATTTCATAAAATGGGCCCTAGGGTCCACATTGGACCTTGGACCAAAAATTCCTGAACACCCCAAATGGCCCACCACCCAAGGAACATTGTGCCCAAGTTTCAAAAAAATCCACGAAAGCATGTGGGAGGAGAAGCATTTTGAACAAGTGTGGACAGATAGATAGATAGATAGATAGATAGATAGAGTGACGCCGCGTGATCACAATAGCTCACACCAGCATGCTGGTATGAGCTAAAAATGAAGTTAACCACCTTTTGCAACACAAAAATATGACTTGCTCATGTTCTTAAGTTTTGAAAATTCCACAGTAAATGAACTTCCAAGGAAGTGGAGTTGCTTCAAGATTCCTGGCAAAGAGAGTGATAACCCACCAAATCCTACTATGTGAAAAGTTGCTAAAAATGTGTCAAGAGATTGAAAAAATAAATCTGATATTTTTTCAATTTAAGCTTTTTCCCCAGCTGCACATACTGTTGGTAGATAGTTTCATATACCTACCTCGTGAAATCAAGATCCCAACATTTATTGTTTATAATTTAAAGGGTTTCGAATATATAGGGTTTAACTAAACAGTTTAATCACTGGTGAATGTAGAGCCCACAAAGCACATGTTCAATTCTTCAAGCTCTGTAGTAGAGTGGATAAAGGTAGTGGCATTTGAATTGATGAAGGTTGGAAACCAGGAGGCTGGGGGTTCATTACCCATCCAGGACAAAGTGAGGTTGGTTTTTCATCCAAAAGCAATCTAAGGGTTTCCCATCTGAATTCAACTTTGAAAAAAACCAGAATGCAAAAATGCATTGAGGTTTCGATGATATATGTTCTATTCCAAATAATGCCATGCTGTCCCATGTCTTTCAGTCACTGGTCAAGTGCTATCTTAACATGCTGGAAAAATAATTTTAGGTTCATATTTGATCTTGGGAATTCCTGGGAAATTTTGCATTTTGACATCTGATGACTCAAGATGATGATCTTGGGAATTCTTGGGAAAATTTGCTTTTTACCTTCTGGTGAACTCATGAGACGATCTTGGGAATTCTTAAAATTTTGCTTTTTGACCCCAGATGACCTTTGACCTCCATCAAAAACGATAGCTAGGGTTCTTCCTCTTACCATAATGCATGTACATACTAGGTATGAAATTTATTCAAGCTTCCTATCTTGAGATATCATGTTAAAAACATTTTCAGTGTTTGACCCTGTGACCCTACATGACCTTTGACCTCCACCAAACATGATAGCATTCATCTTCCCACCATAACACATCCACATACTAACTATGAAATCTATCCAAGCTTCCTATCTTGAGATATCGTGTCAACATGGTTTTCAGAGTTTGACCTCCGGTGACCCCAGATGACCTCTGACCGCCACCAAAAATGATTGGGTTCTTCCTCTTACCATAACACATCTACATACTAAGTAAGAAATTTATCCAAGCTTCCTAACTTGAGATATCGTGTTAACAAGGTTTTCAGCATTCAACCCCTGGTGACCCCAGATGACCTTTGACCTCCACCCAAAACAATAAGGCTCTTCCTCTTACCATAATGCATCTACATACTAAGTATGAAATTTATCCAAGCTTCCTATCTTGAGATATTGTGTTAACAAGATTTTCAGAGTTTGACCTCCGGTGACCCCAGATGACCTTTGACCTCCACCAAAAACAACAGAGTTCTTCCTCTTACCATAACGCATCTACATACTAAGTGTGAAATTTATCCAAGCTTCCTAACTTGAGATATCATGTTAACAAGGTTTTCAGAGTTTGACCTCCGGTGACCCCAGATGACCTTTGACCTCCACCACAAACGATAGGGTTCTTTCTCTTACCATAACGCATCTACATACTAAGTATGAAATTTATCCAAGCTTCCTAACTTGAGATATCGTGTTAACAAGGTTTTCGGAGTTTGACCTCCGGTGACCCCAGATGACCTTTGACCTCCACCAAAAACAATAGGGTTCTTCCTCTCAATATGGGGCATCTATGTACCAAGTTTGAGAACTGTCAGAGTTTCCCTTCTTGAGATATCGTGTTAACGAGCAAAGTGTCACAAACACATACACACACACATACACCCATACACACACACATACACACACACGCACATACACACATACATACACACATACGCCATCACGAATGCATTGGTTTCTCTTATCATCGAAACCAAAAATGATTTAAACTGTTGAGATGGTTTGCCACCTGATGTAGAGTTGAAATCCATAAGCCGCAAGCTTCTCCCACATTCGTGGTCACTCAGCTTTGTAAAACAACTGCCCCTCAACTTGGGCCTGAATAATCTAAGGAGCATGGCATATCTCAGGATGTGAACATGTAGCAAAACTACTACATGATTAATTCAAAATTTTGCAATTGCTTAGCAATTCATTGCAATTATTGCTTGTGCAGTGTGCAGAACCTCTGGGACTATATTTTTTGGCCTACCATATAATGTTTCATGGACATGTTCAGTAGTTCTAAATTGTGTTTGGGAAAGGTTGACATAAAAACACTGTAATTAATAGATGGTATTAATGAAACAAAAGCGATTTGTGAGAAGAAAAGATGTCAAAAATGGAAAAATTCACAAATACTGAGTGAATATTAAAAAAGAAGAGAGAAAAACCCCTCTGCAATTAATCTTAAGTAGCTTTGTAGTGAATGTTTATTCCACAAGCAATGGTTTTGTGATTAATCCCTACAATGTCACAGCCCCAAGGCATATCCATCTACAAAAACTACAACGAATGAAATTCAAGAAAATATTTTGTTGCTTTCTTGGTATCTGGTACAAATATCTGTCCCCTTTTTGGATAATAAATGAGTTTGGTAAGTACTAGAGAATTGCAATGAGTGCAGAGAAGGATTGCCCTTTTACTGTAGCAATGACAGAGAACGTCTCAATTTTGTATAGTACACACAACCTTCACATTATAACCATGCTTTTCCCAATCAATTCAGGGCTAAAGTGATTGGTAAATCTCTTAAAAATTGGACTGGAAAATTTGAATGGGTAATGCTTTGTAGTAAAGAAAACAGTCACTTCAAGTATGTGTATACCTTTTTTAAAAAAAATCATAGAATGGATTTGTGGCTACAGAAAAATTTCTCAGCATGCATTGTCTTTTATTTACTGAACTTGTTTATCCATCTTCTAACCCAAGCTTACCTGATCCAGCTTCTCAGATGAAAGTGCATCAAGACTTGGTTTTGATGAATGGTTGCTATGATTGTATGAGGCCACTCTGTTTACAACTCCCTTTAATGACTGAAAAGATGCTGCAAGGTAAGGAAGGGGCAACAGAACCTATATTGGGAAAGAAAACATAAAACTTTACTCTAAATGTGCAGAGCTTCAAATATTGGACTGAACACAGCTGACCAGACTCCCTCCATTACAGTACACTCAGGGCCAAGTCTCAGTCCAGCAAAAACTGGACTGGAGTCTGGAATTAAGTCTATGTCCAGAATCGGGCATTACAGCCAAGGGCCTTCAAGGCTCTACATAATCTCACCCCAGGCAAAAAATTCTTCCTACTAAGTTAACTTCCACCCCTCCTCCAATTTAGACAAATACTCCTGTCCAGAACACCTCCAAGACGAAGCCATAGTAGCCTGCACAGAGCTTGAATTGAGAAAGGCTGTATTGATATATACATCTGTGTGTGAGCTTACTTTGGGACACATAATTGACAACAGAGTGGAGCTATTGTTTAAATGAATGTCAATCAAAGTGCATTTGTATTTAGAAGTATAGGGCTATTCTTAAATATGTTTGGGGAATGCCACAGCCACTTTTTAAGCAATTTAAGCTCAGTACAAGCTAATGTTACTTTTCCTGGGAGGTGCACTAGACATGTAGTTTTTAAATTGGAAGCATGGCTACTGGCTAGAAGTAAACTTACCTGGGCCAAATTTTTCTATGTGAGATGCGTTTCTTGACCATAAATATTCAGCAAGTTCAGGCTTCGACAAATTTTTTTTTTCATTACTTGTCCATTGGGCTAGCTGTTCTCTTAGTCTACTTGTCTGCATGAATATCTACTTGTCTACTTTTAAGATGCCATTGAACTCCTTGTGGAGGAGACTTTGCAAGGGTACTTGCCCGGCGGGCTGTGATATTGAACAATGCACTTGCCTGAGTACGTTTTTACTTGTCCAGGACTGTCGGGCGGGGGATTGTCGAAGCCTGCAGCAAGCATTTCAAAATGCTTGGTTCTTGGACTTGATGAATGAATACACGTAGAATTGTGAATACATGTATGAATGAATGCATGTATGAACAGTGCCCTAGCTTCACTGTTTCACAGGGGCGGCCCGCCCCGCCCCTCTTTTCGCCCGCCCTGCCCCTTCTCTTGACTTCCTATCCCCGCCCTGCCCCTTCTTTCAGCCGCCCTTGTAATTTTCCACTCTGCACTGCGCCAAATTATTAAAACGGCAGAGACAAGACAGCTGAACACGTTTATATGTCAGTGGTTATGCTTACTATAGAAACGTACAGCGTGTTCTTCACATTGCAATCTATTATCGAAGCACCATGCATTGACCTGCGATCCCAAAGTTGTTTGTTCAGCTTGTAGCTACGGAATACGACAATGTTGTGTGTCAGAAGCCCGGAGATCCGCTACGCAGGCTAATTCAACGACCAGCCTTCAAAAATTCCCTATATATACAGTGTGGAAAAACGCTCGCATTTGAGCAAACTTTCTCACGGGCTGTACGTACTGTAGGTTAACGGCTGTTGTCTCAAACTCGAGTCTCTCAACTGCACTTGCGCAAATCATACCGCTGTTCGCCGTACGCCAGACTCAGCATCTTATATTTAGGAAAAGTTTCTCGCATATTTATGGCATAATTTAGTAAAGTTACCTACGCGATTTTCTGGGAAAAGGTTGCAAGAAGCTAAGCGAGGTCTATACAGTATGCACTGGCTTGACATGAAGTAGTGAAGTTGCTGGGCGGGTTTCGTAAACCAGTTCAGTGTTTATAAAGCTTGCAGCTATGCTCGCGGACTACAACCAACCAATGAGTGCGGGCAGCTAGGCTAGCTGGGGCCCAGCAGAAGGCTACTCATTACATATGTAAAACGTAAGATGGCTTCGCCAAATGCAGGCGCTCACAGATGTAGTCTGAGTTGCATGGTACACGTGTTCACATAGTACACAGGTGAACATCGTTATCAACAAACTATTCAGTGACTTGATCGCAACACTGCTCCGTTATAGCGAAGTCACACATTGCAAATGGGTCAACACAAATACACAAATACCCCTTGTGCCTCCATTTTAGGGTGGGGGGGGGGGAGGTTGAATGCAGCATAACGGAGAGAACGTTCATGATGGGAGATAAGATGGAGGCATAACTGAGCAACAGTTTTATATGCCTGAAATTTAGAAGTTGAATGCAATGTATACTTCGACCGCCCAATTGCATGATGATCGGGGCTCTTGTATAAAGTTTAATTTACATGTGAGGCATTTTTACAGCACTCAAAAACTTTCATACAAAGCAGTAACTGCATCTAATCTGTATACACCAGTGACTGACAAATATAAATGGCGGACGTTGTGGACAGCTACCTGACCTCATATTTTCCAAGTTTACAATTAGCTTACAGCAGTGCTGGTATAAAATAAAAGTATGAAAATACTGTAGAGTCGTGGGAATTTCACTTTTTATCGTCTTTAACAAACGCGCCATAACTTCAGCTAAAGCAAGCTACTGAGTTAGTTATTAATAATCAGTCCTGTGAATGACAACATTTTACTGACTGACAGATTATGTAATCAATCATGGACCGTCATAGATGCGATCCCACTTTCCTCGGCTGTGTATGCACTGAAACAATAAATTCTGGTCTTTCAAAACTTTTGCGGTTTCGCAAAGGAGTAGGACTGCTGTAATATGACATTCCACAAAATGAAACTGGCTGTCAAGTGAACACTTCTGGGTCAGCGATCACATGGGTAAAACCTGGGTTGCCATGTAAGATCCAGATAATTAATGGGTGATTTCTTAATCACAATCACCACGTTAGGGGAAATTGGTAAGAGGTGAAAAAGGGTTTAAATATAATTCAGTGGTTTCATGTTGAATTTTTGAATCGGCTCGTTTGTCTCAAGAATGTTCGTATGTACGTGTAAGTCAGTAACAACCAGTGTCTCTGAAGACACATGAGGACCTTAAAACAAAATGTACTACAGTACGTACTTTGGCTATCAAACATTGATATATTCCCAAATGCTGCTGCTTCAGTTTGATGCTGCTACACTTGATAATAATATGACTTTAAGGTCATTAAAATATGTTGTTGTTTTCCAGAGAAAAAGATTTCATATATTTCGTGTAAGCTAACAAAGGATATTTTGTATACTAAAACTGCACATCATTTGCCAATAACTAGAGGGGGATGTGTAAGATAAATTTCACTTTCAAAACCACATGCCCATACAAACAGTATGTAGTCTGTAGTATTAATTTAGTAATTAATATGCAGTCAAGAAATATTAAAGGTAAAGACAAAATAATACATATATCTATCATACATTCACATTTTTCACTTGGCTAAAAACTTAGGGTCTGGAATCTGCATATTCTGTGGCTCAGATTCTTCCAGTCTATGGGTGTTGAAAGGTAAAACATACCATACAAAAAGCTTGCAATTTAGGGTTCCTTAAGTGCGCATTCGACGGTCAACACACTATACTGTAGTTGTGATGCTACAATGTCGCTTGTCTATTATGCCAACTGCTAAGTAGAATTAATTGAGGAGGACATTTTTACTGTAAATCTACAATCTCGTTAGGCTTGAAGTGTGTAATGTAAATGGGACAGATATTTTTCAGCACTGTGATACTTCCTGCATACACACTTTTATTTCACACGAGATGTACGATATGGTGCATCTGACATACGGATGTAACATGATACACATTGTACAAAGGATATACCATAAAAATATGGGTGGGGGGACAGTTAAAATGTTGAAATATTTCAAAGTTTATGTGTCCTTTCATATGTTTTTACGATATTATTATTACTTCATGATCATTATTACTTTGGTTTGTACAGCTTTTGTTCTGTTTTTACTGTTTTCCTTAAAATGTTTGCAATATTTCTGGTATTAATTGAAATGTTTCAAGTGCTGCTTTACATTTTTTCATTTCTTTGTATCAAACATAAATTTTGCAGGAATTTCCCCACAATGAATTACTTTTTAGTGGGAGTCTCAATTTTTTTGCGGGAATCCTGCAATCCCGGGCTCAAGTGTAAACACTGGTGTACTGTAGCTACTGTATCCATGTGGTCACAACGCACGTCAGTGCTGGTACGTGTGCTATGACCACATGGATAGCTACCCAGTAAATCACAACTGTGCAAAGTTGTCAAGTCGAAATGACCTACCTTGTAGTATATATATATGTATAGTGTATTATACACGCAGGGTTTTCGTTAACCCAAGCTCCCGGGTCTCAGATGCACGACAAACCGCCTAGACGCTTGGAAGAAAATCCTGTGAGTCCCCTGAACGCATGATATTCAGCCTTGTACGCACAAAAATTGTAGCTCTAAATGTTGCAAAGTTTCTTGGCCAAAAATAACTAAAATGTGCAACAATATTCTGTACCGCACACTTGCAGTCAAAGTTCCTTTGAAGCTTCAAGCCTGCATACTTTCCAGCGAATTTTTCAGTTTATGCCGACATACTGTACTACTGGAAGCAAATCAAGCAATGTAATATTGTAGGTCCGTAAAGCACACCAATCATGGGATATGCTCCATTTACACGTAAGCTCGATACAGATGCCTGTCTGAAGGGGTAGCATATAGCTCCATATCTTGTGCATGCAGGTATCTGTATACGTTACAGTACAAGTACGGGACCCTTGGAAAAATTTGGAAACCCTTGAAATTTTTGGGGGACGCTCGAAATAGAAAGCTGAGAGTTTCGGGACTCTTGAGATTGGAAGCCTTATGAAAACCCTGATACATGTATATACAATGCTCCGAATGCCTGTGCTCCAGCAGTTGATGGGCACCCTATTATACCAACAGTGTGAAACATATAAAAGTGTGTTCACCGATATCTTAATAACATTTGTGAGGTTAGGCCTATATCAATACTGTATGAAAGACTTGGTCTTTGTACTGAATATGGAAGAGACTCAGTGTACAATTTGATAAGTTCTGAATAATACAATTCAAAAAAAGGGTTTCACCCTGTTGGTACACATAGCATAGCCATAGGCCAAACAAGATAACTCGGGCTCAATCATAAGTATTAGCCTATGAATAGAGGTGCAATAATCATAGGCCTAGATGAGTCGTTCTCAAATTACATTTCGTGTGTGGGCTTTGTATCTTTACGTTTTCCTAAACACAGCTTCCACATACGGGGTATTTTGCAATTACTCCGTGCGAACTAACACCTATTAACATTAGGCCTAGGCCGAGGTACCATTGGCTAGGAGGTAGGATACAGGTATAGAGTTGGATACAGGAACAACAGTGAGCACTTCTAATGCCATGTACGTAAATCCACTGTGATTGCATGGGGTACACTGATCTACATGTAGATCAGTGATGGGGACCCGATGGGGATGGGGGACCCAACGGGGATGTGCGCCAACAAAAGCTTTGCGCCCGGACGTGGGGTGCAGGGGTTTGGTTCTTTCTGGATTGTGTACTAAGCTTAATTTTTTGAGTGAGTCTTGAGCATCTGGATTTCGCTTGCACCGCGCCGATCTTTTGCTTACTTCTTTGTCTGTGTGCCACACACCAATTATTGAACCAAACTGAATTATTGCGCACCGATTCATCACAAAATCCGTAAAAAAATGGAAAATGCGCGTGGAAGGAGTTTTGCACGACTGACAAACTATGCAATCCGGGCTACGCGGCAGTTGCGATTCACAACACTGACGGGCGTTGTGATTGGTGAACGACGAAGCCCACATCTGCAAAGCGGACTTGCCTTCTGCTGAGCTTTCCTTGCATGCACTGGGCCTAGGCCCTAGGACTATGCGTTCTGTGAGAGAAACCGAATGGATAGCTACGCAGGTTATCACAACTGCCGCGTAGCGACCGTTGAAGCCGTTCTAGGCCTGCCTTGTTAATGTAGAGCTTAGTGTCTTTCCGCCATTGGTACATTCCGCCATAACTTTCCACCATCATGGGTTTTGCACCTTTCCACCATGGCGGAAAGGTGCGAAAACATGGCAGAAAGGTGCAAAACCTAGGCACTTTCTTAAAATCTGAGAAATAAAAGGACTTGTTTTCCTTGCAAAAATATTTTGAAAGGGGTTACTTTGAGAACTAAGCATTATTCACTATTAAAATAATCATAATTAACACTTTACTGCCATGGCGGAAAGATATATTTCCTATGGCAGAATGAACATATTTTCAATGGCGGAAAGTACCTAGCCTATGGCGGAATGGCACGGCCCCCATTAATAATATATAGGCCTAGGCCTAGGCCTACAGTAGGTACTTGGGTTCCGCGTAAGCCGAGACAAAAGATCGCCGATCGTTCGTTAAAGTAAAGTCCCGCCGAACTCAGTTGGAATGGTAAACTCACCGACTGACGTGCTTTAAGTTGTAAGGTTTGGATCTCCTTTTTAGCCTTTGCTTAATATACTAACTTGAACGGACTTCAAGTAGTGTGCACGTGAGTTACAATGTATGGACCCGAGTTCCGCGTAAACAAAATGGCGGTATACTTTTCACATTTTCTACAAGTTAATGACCATTTTTTGTTAAGTGTAATCAATAGTATGATGAAAAAATCATATTCAAGCAGTATGAGTTGATTTTGTAATCAATTTTGACAATCATTATGTGCAAGTAAGGTCAAAATCCCACAATGTAGGCCTGACATTGTTAAGTGTGTAAATACAATATACCAGTTTAGCGAAATTATGATCTGCCGTGTGTGGGGTCGCATAAACTAGTCATACCAACGGTCTAATTGAAAGAAGTGTGGGATCTTTTTGCAGGGATGTGGTTAAAATTGTATTTTTAAGTAACTATGGAGATTCCGTTGACACAACTAGGCCCAATTGCTGGTTGTTAGGAGGTCAGATGATCTTGCAGTTTACTGCCAATAGATGCACATCTGACTTGTTAGTCAGAAAATGTCACCCTGTTGAATATTGATAGTATTGTTTAAATGGGGTTCTGCCAGGTGCTGCTTTAGGGATTAGGTTGAGGTTAGGTCAGCTTAGGGGCAGGTTAAGGATAGGCTAAGTGGCCCTTAGAATAAGCAATCGCCAAGTCCAAAGGGCAATTTGCAAGTTTATCATACAACTATGAGGGAGTGCTATTTAACCATTTTTGGGGTTTGAGGAAGTCACTCTCACCTAAGTTTGACTCATGTTTTTTTAGTAGCATTTTGAGTCCTGAACAAGGATAAATTTCGAGTAGGATTAAGGTGAGGGCATGGCTAACTTTTAGGGTTTAGGTTAGTGTCAATAAGGATTGATTTGGAGTTGTTATTTGGTCTAGGCCCAGCATAGTTTAACCTTTGATGTAGTCTTCTGATATAGTGAACCCTGCCCAGTACAACCAGACAGTCATTGGCAAACTGCAAAGAGGCAGACGGTGTGTGACTAGGTGTCAAGTGAGAGGCAAGTACTCTCTTTAAAATTTATTCTTAACAAACAGTTTGCTGCCTTTGGAGAGATATTAATTATCGGTAAGTTGCGTTTTGAATCGGGCTTTTAGTTTACAGTAATACCTTAGCGACTTAAATGCTAACTGATAATAAAATGGGGTTGTTTTGATACAGAATGCGGATAGAGAAATAGCCTGGAGAGAAACATTAAAGTGATTACAAAAATTTTAATTATTAAACATCCATTTCTCTCTGTTGACGAAATAATTTCATTTGTGGTATAAAATTTCAATATTTTGTGTAATAACATTCAGATCATTTCATTCCTTACATGTCATATGAAAATGACTTTGACAAAATATGTAGAATATAATTAATTGCAGATGTCTAAAGGAGAGCAAGGTACATCATGTCAGACATGGTGTTTTAATACTGTACTGTATATCAAAACTCTTAAACAATCTTCAAAAGTAGCAAGTCGCATTAATGGCAGCTAACAAAATATTTGAAAGGGTATATGTACATTTGTAAGAAGTTTCAGTAGGAAAACAGAAAACAATAGACTCACAGTATAAACTTGCCAAATGAAAGGTTCGTGGACATGAAAATGTCATTTCTACCTACGCACAGTAAACAGCATTGAAATGTTAAATATTTCTTAGAGTTAGAAGTGCAGTTTCCATCAAAATCCATGAGATCATATTGACCATTTTACAAGACTAGTACTGTACTGCACTTAATTTCCAGACCCAAATTTATTTTTGATCTATATAACACAGAGAAACTTAAATAAATTCTAAGCATTCTGCCGAAGTTTACATTCAATTCCCATGTTCGGTTCTGAAGATATTAGCATTGCTATGTGTCTAAAGTGCATGCTTTTAATGTACCAGAATTTTCTCAGACTTAAAGTATTTTCTCCAATCTGCATAACAAATTTCTGTCATGTGAACATATTTTTAATTTTCTAATTCAATAGATATAAGAAAATTTATTGAATCCAAGTACAAAATGAATATTATGACTTAAAAATTGAACAACAATCAGAAGGTACTTTGACATTACATTTAATACCGTACATTGAGCTATGCCCATACAAGAATCACATACTGAGGTGAATATGGATCATCTAATGAGCAAAAAGTATTCTTTAATTTCTTATTTGTAAAGTAAATACAGCTACAGCTTTTAGACATACATGTACGAGCAGACTGGTGCCAAAAGTGAGTTTCCAGAAAAAATGAAGTAAGGGCATGAAGAGCCACCAAGCCTACAGAGTACACAGCTGCCTCCAAAATGGGTTTCTACCCCCCCCCCCTTCCCCATCACTTGAAATAAACCAAAAGTATGTGATTTTCAGCTAAAGTAATTTTAATTTTCTTAAGAGTGCAAAGCTTGCCCAATGATAATGCAAACTTTTTGAGGTATAAAAGAACCTTACAAAAGCAAAACTATTACAAAGGGGAGATATTGTAAATTACAGTACCTCCCTTGACACCTCTTGCCAGGACAGTCTCTCCAACCCAGGGAAGAATGAAATTGTGTGATTTGTATGACATTTCTATCGGGCCTGTAGCCTGACAAGGTACTGAAGAAGGGGGGGGGGGGGTTATTGCTTTCAGTTGGGAGAAATATTTTTCCCGGGGATGGTCAGATACTTGAATTGCATTGAGACAAAATGCCACCCTCCGCTGCTAGGGCTTGATTCCTATGTATTTGACAGGTTGAATAACCTAATGTTAGTGAATTAATGTAAGACACGTTTAGCACAATTTTGCATATTCTGGCAGACATAAAATTTAACTTCACCTTGACAATTTAATGTCTACTAATGCTAATACTAATGCTGCTCACTAATTTCAACTGTGTAAACAGTTTTTATATTATTAAGCAATAGATAATTTCATGGCATCACCACCCTTAACTATTGGGAGAATATTTTTTACCCTGCTAATCACGTCCCCTATTTGGTTTGGTTCGCAGTATATTTTGTATTTACACGGTATTACCACCCCACCCCCTATCTCTGATGGGTGAGGCCAAGGTGAAAAGCTAGGAATAGGTTTTCCTGTTGCTACACATGTTAAGAAATATTTCTCATCTAGAAATTGTCTAAATATGGCAGCTAAACCTCTTGGGACATGTCCAATGATAAGAGGAACTGGGTTGACAAGATCTTTTACATATAAGCCCTGCGAGGTCTTCTGCTTCAAAATTTTGTCATCCTTGATTTGTGGCATCCAGACTAAGATTGCATCCTTGTCATGGATGTTCACATACTCCGGTTGGAGAACCAACTCCAGGGCCAAGGGTGGAGCAATCTTATACTCATGGTAGCCTTTTATGACACTGTCTTCTATCTGCACTATAATTTTTTCTTGTCTTCCTGTAAGGAATAAAGTACAGTCTACAGGTATCTAATGGGTAGTTTCACTTGTGCTTGTCCATATTGATATACATGTAGAGTACAACATTGAAAGAGTTAATTTATTATCCTCAGCAATTACATTACACATAAGGACTTTCTAGTAGACAAACACCCCTCCTGACAGTCTGGGGCAAGTAAACAGTTGCTCGGGCGAGTGCACTGCTTGAATCGTAGCCCACCAGGCAGGTACCACAGCGAAGTCTCCGCAAAGTAGTTCTTGGCACATTAAAAGTGGACAAGTATATCATGCAGACAAGTAGACTTAGAAAACAGGTATCCAGATAGGCAAGTAATGAAAAAAGAATTTGTTGAAGCCTGGGGAACCCCCACCCCCTCCCCATATATTGAGCCCTAGGTCCAACACTGGTACGTAATGTACATTTCCCTCATGGACTTCACCAGTGTACATTTACCATACTTATACTGACTGCAAGAAGATCTGGGTGATCATATTGCTATGTACAGTATACACACTTGATTTTGATGGCATTTGGTGTTTGGAATCCTGTTTGAATGTAAACCAGGTACAATGAGGCCAGAAAATATGTCCTTTTTGTCATCATTAATATTTTTCCTTTTCAGAAAATGATCATAAACTTGCTCAATTAACTGGCCTGACATTGCTCAAACAAACTTTTTGTGCAATAGATTTTATTTACAACTTGAACAAAACCATTCCTTTTTTCTTAGCATTTTAGCTGTTACAATATCTGCTGGCATGCAAGATATGTGATACCATTGGTTGCATGAGTCACATCCAACCCACCCAACCTTGACACTATCTTCATATTTTTTTCCGCAGATTGGACATCTACATTCTTGGGATTCATTTTTGGGAAGAGGGCATTCAGTTCCTTTCCTTTGGAGGTACCTTTTCTTAGCCAAGAGTTCCTTCCTCGCTTTTGACCTGCATTTGCTTAGTAGGCTGTCCTTTATTGTATTGATTGCTGATGGACTTGTACAGCAATATGGCAGCTCATTACATAGCCTGCGTCTAGCTTTCTTCTCTACTCTCACTGAAGGAAGTGCTGTTGCTCTTTTTAAGTGAACAGATACTGAGCTTTGTGCCTCTGGTGTTACTGGTGTATGTGCTCTAGGTGTAGATGACCCGTCATGTGCTGTGCTTGTAGTGTCAGATTTTTCTTCACTGAAAGTCAAGGAAGGCATTGTCTTATCATCAGTGATGGCAGCTCTGTTGACAGGAAAAATCCCTGATGATGCAAAGCTCTTCCTTATTAGACATGGCCTCTCCACATCTTCCCAAATGTTGCCAATGATCCGGCTGACATTCCTCTGTGTGATTGTGTCCCCAGGATTATGGGCTACCCATTTTCTGAGATATTCCCAGTAGGACCTTTTCATGTGTCCAAACACACCAACATCCAATGGCTGCAAAATGTGTGTAGCATTTGGGAGAAATCGGTAAAGGTGGATGTTGCTTTGTTCTGCTTGCTGAAAGAGGTCATATGCAATATGCCCTTCATGCGAATCTATTAACAACACCACTGGTCTTTCGTTTCCAATATTGGGGAGAAAGTGGTGTTGAAACCAGTATTGGAAAGCGGCTTGTGTCATCCATCCTGACTCTGTGAAAAAGGCTGCACTCTTCAAAGGTGCACCTGCGAGGGGATCCCAAGAACTGGGTTTAGGTCCTTTGAATAGGAAATAGGGTGGAAGGAGTTTTCCATCTGCATTTGCACATACACCTACTGTCACCTGTTTCCTCCCCTCACTGGATGTCATTTGTGGCAGTGCTCCTTTAGTGTGTTGAGATCCAAGGGCATACCTGGGTGCTTTCCCACACATTCCAAACCCTGTCTCATCAAAGTTGTAAATTTGGTGTGGTTTGTCTGAAAGATTTAGGTCAGAAATGAAACAGTCAAAGTTTCTAAACCAGTCATCAACTGCCTCTTTTGTTACCTTTGCTCGTGCCTTGTTAAGGAGTTTTGTTGGCTTAAGTTTGATTTCTGGATTTCTCTTTAGAAAACCTGTATACCAGCCATTGGAGGGTCTTCCATTTCTGAACGGCGTCTTTCTACCATCTTTGGAAATCATGTCTTGTACAGTGTCCTTCAGTTGTTTTGGGGTTACTGGAAAGCCCCTATTCCCCATAGTGACAACCCAGCGTGAAAGATGCCTTTCCTCACCTAGGGTTAGGTATGGTTCTGGACCATTTCGTCGATACCATTTTACATTCCCTGTGGCTCTACGTTGAATCTGATCATAGTGTACTCCATTGGTGCTAGCTGCCTCACTTATTGTGTTGTATGTACCATCAGACAAACCTTCTAGTGCAGTTCTTATTCTTTCAGTTCGAGGTGTGTTAAATGTACCAGAATCTTTGTCAATACCCTTTCTGCGATAATTTTTGCTGAATAGAGCTAATTTGGTCTTTCTGTTTGTAAGATGGCTTTCCAGGCTTTTAGATTTCTGACAAACTGCATTTCTCTTGTTATTGTTCCAATTGTTTGCCCTGGTTGGAATAGACAGATCAATGTCTTTCCACTTACTTTTTTTGTTGGATGGGCCACCAGAGTCTTCATTCCGTTTTCTTTTTGATGATCTGTGGTTTAAAGTAAATTGAATTTAAAATTGTAAAGAGTGTGTCAATGTGATATGGGTAATGTGTTAAGTACCAAAGTGTGCAAATGAAGTCCCATAATAGGGATCAGGGGTAGCATCAGAGGGGAGCAGGGGGCCCTTGCCCCCCCCCCCCGCTTTGGGGGAATTTTCCAATATCATCAGGAGCCAATGAAATAATGAAATAGGCAACCCTGACGACAATTAGTCGCCCAGAAGGTCTGCTCGATTTTGCTATCAGGAATGGCATGTTCTACAATAAAAACTCAAAATGTCATATGTGTCTGCAATAGAACCCTAAAAGTTTCTTCTATAAATCCAAATTCTTTAAATTTGTCCAAGAAAAACCACAAATTTTGAAATTTGTGTAAACAGAAGCCAAAATTTGTTATGTACAGGGGTATGACATACTTTCAGAAACCTGTCACCCATTGATCTTTGGCTTGCTTGCCCCTCTCTCCAGTTGGGATCATATATATATATGTGTATATATATATATAATATTATATATATACATATATATATATATTATATTATATTATATATATATATTATATTATATATATATATATTATATATTATATATGTATATATATATATATATATATATATATATACTATATATATATATATATATATATATATATATATAGGAATAACAGCAAGAGATAACACTGAAATCCAACAAGTATTAGTAGCACGTAGGTGTATTTACGTTTCGATCTCCCTGAGATCTTCGTCAGAAATGATAAATGATATATATATATATATGGCTTCTGTCATTTTGTCATTAGCTGCTGACAAAGAACGAGGCAGTGCGAAACATATTGCTTGATTCCTCTATACTGGATTTTATGAAGGCATCACCCTGTTGTTTTTTTTCCTTTTATGTCCATTTTTATTTTTGATATTATATATTTTATGATATATTTTGTATTATATATTTATTTATTATAATTTTACTTTATTTCTTTTTTTTTAGAGTGTACCAGTGTAATTTTTCTCTACTTTAAATTTCTTTTTTTCTTTTCTTTTTCTTTTTTTTTCTTTTCACTTTTTTTCCAATAGCTGATAGTGCAGCCATTGGTGATGCCCTTCTTGTACAACTATCATTACCTGCTTTTGTTTCCTTTTGAAACAGAAGTCTTTATGTGATCTTGAAAAAGTGACTGAGTGACTCGCAAATATTAATGAGCATATTCCAAGTGCCCACCATTGAAAAGGTGGGAAAACATGTTCCTTATTTACTACACTTTAATAGGAAGTTGCCCCACAACCCCACTTCCCCACATATTAACCTCTTCAAAAAGGGTATGGCAGGGAACTTGGGGGTGTTGCAAATGCACCTTCCAGGAGAGCACCACTGTTCACATGATTTCAGTGGTATACAAGAAATTTGAAATGGTTTTAAAAGTAAATAAGAATGTACAGTATCACTTGGTTTGGAGGTCTTGTTCCCATTTTGGCTAACACCAGTACTCCAGGGCAGGCCCGTAGCCAGGATTTTGTCATGGGAGAGGTTTTTTGAGTGTGACATGGGGAAGGGATCAAAGGGGGAGGGGAGTCCCCCTCCCCTTTGGAGAAAAATTGGGTTTTTTGAGGTCTCCAGATGCATAATGGTGCAATATTTGTGTCTCAAACGTACTTAAGCTTATAGTGATCACCTTTTTGTCATTTTTAGGCATTGTTTTTTTCAAACTTGGGTCATGGGGGGTTTCAATCCTCAAACCCCTCCCCTTGGCTATGTACCTGCCCAGGGGTGTAGTTGTGTGCATAATTGAAGAGAGAGCTGGTGAAAAAACTGGCTTACCTCATTTTCCCAACACTTTGTCTGCTGTGTCCCTGGACTTTTTAAGGAGATTTTTGCTGTTTTTTATTGTGAAATTTTTGTCTGTTCACCTGAAAAATAAAGTAAAGTATGTTTCATATAACATTCTCTGTACCTAACTCTTAATGAAGTGCATCTTAGGGCAGTCTTGTGAACTATATCCCACTGTAAGCCTGCACCTGCATTGTATATTCATCAAACAACATCACAAATAAGCATTCGTTCATTTTTTCTCCTACTCAAAAGAAAATTCACATAACTAAAAACTTGCAATTTAGTGTTACTAAACGTGACCAAAGCAAATTAGTGTTACTAAACATGTGACCAAAATATCTTTAGTGAAGCTTTCATGCCAAATTTTGATAGAAAAAAAATTACATTCACTTTGTATATTAATGTAGTTATTCTTAAATTTGGTAATTTGTAGCTGCTGCTTTTCTGTAGTAACGAGATTGACTCAAAATACTGCCACCTTAAATTTAAAATTATTCATTCCAGTATAGATTGTTCAATCCAAGCCCCAGGCTACCAAAATATTGCACAGTGAGTGAGATGCATTAAAAAGATTACTGCAGAGTTTCTTTGTATTCAACTTATTTGTATATTTTTACTGTCACAATGTTCTTTAAGTGATTGACTCATCTTAACCCCGTTGTACTGCCTACTTATTTTCAAAGCTCAGTTTCTATGGATTGAAAATTTTCACAAGAAGTCTCATCCTTTTTACATCACATTTACCTGTAGCCTCTCTTTACCATCCAAATGATACCCCAGGAGAACTAGCCTAGAAGAAAATTCGAAAGTGTAACTTGGTGCAATTCTTAAAAGTTGCAAAAATTTCATGACGACGGGATTCAAGTAAAGAGGGAGGAACTAGACTAAAAAGGAAGAGTAACACCACAAAAGTGGAAAAAATACATGCTTTAACGATTTTAATATACTCGGTGGTTCTAGCGATGCCAAGCTGCCTGTGCAGAGAAAGGGGCTTTTCCAGGAAAAGTAGTAACACCTAAAGTAGGTCATAGCGCTGTCAGAGGTCGTGCTTATGCTAACACGGTGTCAAATGATTAATTTTAGGCAGTCTTTAAAAGTATTGTTCACCCTGCCCTTCAATTAAAAGTTAAAATTAAATAAAAAAAAAGAAGATTATCCTATGAAGCATTACAGCAATATAATAATATAATGAAGAAAATGTTATACCTGTAATGTTTTGACCGGAACACCAACTCTTTCGACTTCGACATCGAAGAACGTACAGTTTACTATTGTTCATATTTGTTTCCACGGTACGAGAAATCGAAGGAGCTGTGAAGTTGGAACATTAAACTAACAAAAACTACGCGCCAAAATGGACTGCGCCGAACAGGTGCACATATCTGAACAGGTAAATTAAGGTTACCTAATTGTAGACTATAAGGAAGAAAGTAAAAGTAAATTATAAAAATCGTAGGTTGGAAAGGTGGTTAAAATAGTCCTTTGTCTACATTGTTGACTCTAAAAGGAGTGTCATTGTATTTAAAGGTACTCAATAATCCTTGCAATAATGGAATCGGCCTTAATTTAAACATCCATTAGGTACAGGTGCGTGCGGAGTACGTACGTGCGTCATCTTAGTGCGAAGTGATTAGACCGGCGCTAGCCCGAGGCCCTGTACGCTTACGCGGAATTCAGTTCATTTTTACGTGTAACTCGGGTAGAAGCAGAAGGGATTTGGAAGAGAAATATTCCCAATTTAGTGGCCTCGATGGATTAAGCAGTTATTGGAGGGGATACAAAATGCACTTAACTTCACCTGATCGTTTAAAATTGGTCCAACGATGGGGCTGATAAGATAAAAACAGAAAAAGAGTGGAAAAATTTCCACACAAGCAAGACGCAAGTTACCGTACAACCTGTTGGATCACAAAAAATGTTCGTTTTGGATTTGTTATATTTCATCAGCGGAATCATGCATAACCAGCAAACTTTCAGAGAAGTAGCATAACTGTATGAAATTTATAGACGGTAAGAGGTGAGTGATTCTGTTGTGTATCTTCGGAGATACAAGCAAAAGTCGGTAAACCTTACGCGGAACTCGGTACTCGCGGAACCCATGTACCTACTGTAGGCCTAGTAGGCTATAGTATGTATGATGGGGTGACCGTCGACTGCGCGGACCCGTCGAGTGTGCATCTAGCAGAACATATCATACAAAAAGCTTGCAATGATAGGGTTCTTAAGTGCGCATTGGACGGTCAACACACTAGGCTAGGCCTAGCCTATATATTTATACATATAGCCTAATGCTCCGAATACCTGTGATTATAGGTGGAGGAAAGAAGCTGTGCTGTGCGCGAGCATGTGTGTACAAACTGTATGGGCGGCCGAGTCCCCATGCGATCACAGCAGCTGTTTCGGGGAGTGAGCACTCTAACTTTAGTTCCTACTCTGTGGATACAGCCTTACAGGGATAGCCTAACGTTACTACTCCGCGGTAATCGTGCAAACCTAACGCCAGTTCGTGTCTATGGCTATGCACATTTTCACCTTGTCTGAGTGTGGAATACGAGATAAAGTGTTCTTACTTGAGCAGAATTAACAGCCATAATAAAACTTTTTCAATCTCTTCGTCTGGATCTGGCAGGAAGCGATAAAGAAAACCTGAAGCGTACGGCCTAAGTTACATTATCGCTTGGACTATTTTTTATGTAACACCTGACACTTTCGTGCACATTCATAAAGGTAAACTCAGTGCTTCCACACTCTACTTTCATTCTTTCCTGAAATGGAATCCTAAATTTCCTGAAATCGGCTTGGTATTTCTTGATATTTTCAATAACACTTTATCCCCCTTCCCGAAAATTTTCCAAATAGCACTCAAATTTCCCGAATTTCGGGAAGAGTAGAAACACTGAGTAAACTACTGTAAGTACTAAGAAGTATGTGCAGTTCTGCACACAAGACCGAGTCTAGGGGGAGGACGTCATCCAATACTCATCCTGCTCTAAGTGTGATGTCCATATCCTCAAAGATATTACAAGCATAGATTCCAAACTTAAAATGGCGCGTTGATATGGCAAGCCGTTTTACTTTTTATTCGATATTTGATGATATCAACAATTAATTGGTGATATCAGCAATTAATTGTTGATATCAGTAAATAATTGCTGATATCACCAAATTATTTGGTGATATCAGCAAATAATTGGTGATATCAGCAAATAATTGGTGATATCAGCAATTAATTGTTGATATCACCAATTCATTTGATGATATCATTAATTCATTTGCTGATATCACCAATTCATTTGCTGATATCACCAAATATTTGTTGATATCAGCAATTATTTGCTGATATCAACAAATAATTGGTGATATCAGCAAATAATTGATGATATCAGCAAATGAATTAATGATATCATCAAATGAATTGGTGATATCAACAATTAATTGCTGATATCACCAATTATTTGCTGATATCACCAATTATTTGCAGATATCACCAAATGGGACATATCACTAATTCATTTGCTGATATCAACAAATCATTTGCTGATATCAACAAATCAATTGTTGATATCAGCAATTGATTTAATGATATCAACAAATGACCACCACATATCACTAATTCATGCAATTGTTGATATCAGCAATTCATTTGCTGATATCAGTAATTCAACCGTGACGAGAGGGAAAACACGCACCATGTACGTTAAGCTCGTGTAGACTGTATACAGAACCTAGCACTATCACATTCAGTACACCACGGTATACTGGCAATGATTCACGTTGGCTGAGTGATCGTTCCTAAATGCGGTAGCTGAAGAAGCACAGGTCGTTTTAGACATAATTTCACATGTTCTGGGCAAAGTATAGAGGCTCTTATTAACTGAATTATTTTTTTGGAGAGTCGGCCAACGCAATTTAAATGTTACTTGCTTCTCCATCTTTGATATGAGACGGTTCTGATTCAGGGGCGTCTCTCAGGATCGATGAGTGGGGGTACTGGACATTTTTCCCGACAAAAAGGGAATTACATTCCCGACAAAATATGTCCCAAATGCCTGTGTCAAGAAAGGTTACTTAATTAGCAGTTGGGTTGCCAGAATTCTTCTCACGGGCGACGGGTGGGGACATGCAGTGTGTCGTGTGATCGCCGGCCTGGGGAGAGGTCTAAGGGGAGGAGACACTAAGGGGAGGGGTGCCCTTCCCCTTTGATTTTTTATTTTGAAAAATTAGGTGCCACTATATGCCATCTGGTGATACATACCGTATGTTACTTTTTGAGGTAAACTTTGGGTTAAAAAATGTACGTATTATAAGAACTAAAAAACATTTGGCATCAGTGAAGGAACGTGGCCCAGTGTCAACCATGAATACGCTACTGCTCATAACCTTCTTTGAAGGTAAATGAAAATTTTAAATACAACCGGTGGACAAGAAACTAAGGCAAAAAATTAACTGTGTAAATGACATTAAATACGCATTAAACAGACCAGGAAATCCGAGTCTTTTCAAAAGAGCTTAATTCGGTCTAACCCCGGTCTAGTTCTTTAATATGCACCGGGTTGTAGGTGAGGAGGGCGGTAAAGTTTCTGTGAAATTTCGCAATAACTATAATTTGTTCGATGTAAAGTAATGAAAGCACAATAAGAGAAGATGACTACGCGCCGAAAACTTGGTTGTTTGCAGTTTGCCTTCATTTTACATAGCAATTATATATGCACAAATAATACTGAACACGCCCTAAATAAACCTTAAACTTAATTGCAGCCTGCGATTTGGTTTCATAATAGCCACGACCGACTTACTGCAATTCGATTTCTTTATGACGCAGCAGTTTGAGGGTTGGGAAACTAAAATTACAATTACAATTAATAATTCGACAACTGGTGCACATGAAAGATGTGTGTGAAGCGCGCTGGAAAAAAAATTTTTAAAGACCATTCGATAATGTTTTTAGGCATTGCACCTACAGAAGGAGTCAGACGGAGTGCAAACTTCTTTTGCAATCGTCGGAATACAAAGTATACGCACTTCCAAGTTTACAGCAAACGCGAACGCTCCCGACTTCATGATTTTAGTAACAGTAGCGTTACTTTGGTTCAGGGTGCCGGAGGCAAGAATGAGTTGGGTGCCCCTGACCGTAATTACACGTGTGCATGGTGCTGGTACAGACAGACAGTGAATTAAATTTTGAAAGTCACTGGCACTTACAAATGATACTTACCTTTTCAATTGATGGCGCACCCAGGATTTCTCTCAAGGGGGGGGGGGCATGCAAGAGGCCTATGTTATGTGATCGTCGGCCTGGGGAAGGGGTCTGAGGGGAGGGATGTCTCCCTCCCTTGAAAATATTCGAAAATTTAGACGTCCTTGCATGCAATCTGGCGCCACATATGCTACATTTTGAAATAAAAGTTCCATTTAAAAATTTACGTATTTTTAGGAACTAAAAAAATGGCGTCAGTGAGGGGGCCATGGCCCAATAGCCCCCCCCCCCTGTGTACGCCACTGCTTCCAATCAATTTTATTTATGTTCCAGACTAGCACAAAATAACTGCATCCGTCCATTTTGTCTCTCAAAACGTGGATGTACCATTCGTGTCAGCCAATCAGAATTGCGTATCTCAAGGTATTCTCTTGCATGTCTATATATCGGGCTGGTAAGCTAAAGGTTAATACACCGTGACCCTATAACCAGTATAGCACAAACGCCTCTTGCCAACATCGGCAGTAACAGTGGCGGCCGAACCGGGCTTTTGGGGATCAGCCCCCATGAGAAAAGTGGAGGGGCCAAAGCATGTTTAGCGCCCCCTTTAATATTTGCCAAGTGCTCCAAGAAGTGGGAACCGCGGAGAAAATTTCTATTGGGTGTTGAACATATTCTTGATCGGTTTACGTGTGTTTTCGCCCTCAAGAGGACAAGCTTTCTAACGAGAACCCAGACTTTTCGGCGCGCTACGCGCGCTGTAGAGTCAGTTCAATCCAATCTCTTCAGTAGTTCCATTCCACACAGCTGGATAGCACGTACAACTGTCCTCCTTACCAAGTAACATGTAGGCAGAATACACAGTTTGTACATATGTCATAAATTTGATCCTATACGGCAAAGCCTATAGTGGCTGATCCTTGTGTGCAGGGGTAAGCGACTCAAAGTTTGGTTATCTCATTGGGTAGTCCAGGGTGGTTTCGATACAGTGCATGCAATCCCGGATATGGTCTACAACCCCTACCGTTTTTCTGTTTTTCCTTTTGTTCTTTATGATAACATATTTTTTATGCGTAGCCTACCAAAAATTTTCGCGCCCTTTGCGCGCTTAACAATTTCGAGATTCACATTCAAAAGAACACTAACGGTGTGAAACTCGTTTCTTGACGTATGAAGTGATATTATGTAAAACATGCCCTGCAAATGGCATGGGATGGTTAGGCCCCTTAACATCCCCTTCTCACCACCCCTCGGCATAGGGGCTGTCGGAACTTGGGATTGCTGGTATTGGCCGGTCCTCTGTCGGGGAAATTCTTTTACCACACATGATCGGTTTACTTATGTTGGCTTTCAAAAGGGTTACTTCTGCACAGGGCCGTCGCGACCGGGGGTGTGGGGGGTGTCTCCCCCCCCCCCAAAGTTCGTCAGAGCGACGATAGTCGGAAAATCTGAAATGCCAGTTGGAATTTCTGATATCTCAGTCTAGCACATTTTTGCGACTGAGCCTATGTCAACTTTGTATATACTTTCCAACTAGACCAAGTGCGAATAATACCAAACGTTATTTTTCTCACGTAAAATCAAATCAAAGCTGTCCTTTCTTCGCAAATTCTTCTCAAACTCTCAAAATTTTCGCGCGCTCCGCGCGCTTCAAACCTTATCTCAGTGTTGTTGTTATGATCAATATCATCCGATAGCAACTTTCGGAGAAGCACAACAGCAGAAGTTGAAAACTGTTTACAAATTACCAGGCATAAGACTGGCTTTTTGAGTGGCATGTTGGTTTGTTGGGCAATTGAAAGTATCTCGATGCAGATTCTGACTGCAGGTTTTATTATGGAAATCTTATTTTATGAAAATCTGGGCGCGCTTGGCGCGCTTGCGTCACGATTTACAATCAATCTCATGAACTTTTTTAAGGATATTATACCAGACACAGTTCTATGGCAGCTAGGGCGCTTTAGCCCCCCTCTCCAAATTTTTCCGAACCTCACAAAATTGCGCAAAATTTTATATAGACTAATATTGGTGAAGACATAGATATACTCAGAAAATATTCCAAACGTCTATTTATCAGGCCCGTAGCCAGTAAGTTCTGTAACGACATAACTGTAACTATAGTTCTATCTAGTGGTAACGCCCCCTTTTCAAACATATTGGATTTCAACGTTTCCACGAATGTTGTTCTTCCGTGTAGGCGTGATTCTGGAGAAACACGAAAATGCATCGTTGCGAAGTTCTTTCCTTTTTTCCTCACTTTTGGAAGATTCTTTCTTCAGCCTCGCCATCGTGGCAAACATATTTTGTAAGAAAAAGATCTTTCAGTTTCGTAGGAGATCCTTAATGGGTAAGATGAAGAATGTAATCCCCGACGACGACCATGCAGTCACACGAACAAATTTCTTGATTTTGTCCAGATTCTTCAATAAAAGCCCAAACTTTTTCAACTTCCTTAATGAAAATTCAATATAACCCCAAATTTTTCGGCACGCTTCGCGCCCTTTATATTTTGAGTTTGGCAACCCATTGCATCTGTCGGGACTTAGAGTAGCTGGCCCCCAGTCAGGGCGCTTCCCCCATGTCGGCAAATCAAAGCACCACCCCTGGCTGAGCCTGCGTGCAGGTTTTTCATTTTGTCATTGAAGTATACCCCCAAATTTCGGCGCGCTTCGCGCGCAATTCTCACGATCCACTTTGTATCAGTTATGAACATTGTAAGCACAACGTACCAGTGAACTTTTAAAGCATAAACTAGGTGTACATTCTGAAAACGCGCTTGTTAATCCTAAACAGTTTTGCTATATCTGTCTGGGAGGTCTAGTAGCCTATCATTTTTCTGCACCTATACTCTCCCTCCCGCACATCTCCCTCCCGCCCATTCCCCATTGCTGAAAGCTGTTCGTCTGGATTTTCGTTTAAAATTAGTAAAAATACGATAGATGTAAAGTGCTTGGCGTCATACTCTATATTATTATTTAGATGCCAGGTAATAAGCATTATGTCATTGCCTCATTTTATATAATTAATCCAGAGCTTCCAGGAGGCCTATACAGGTATATGCTAGCATTAGCTGCCAGAATAGAAGGCATTAAAGTAGTCAAAGAGGGGGGGGGGCTTCAGGAGGTTTGTTGACAACGTATTCTTCTCTTAGACAACATACTTTCCACTTTCACCTAACCAAATCTTAGTATTCACTAAATTATGGACATTTTCCAGCCATATATGATCAGTTCCAAAAGTATCCCAAGATAGCACCATTTTGCATCTAAGCAACCTTACCTTAACAAAAATTTCTCAAAGGGGAGGGGGTGTAGGCCCCTCCCCCAGGACGACACCTTTATGAAGTGACAAAGGAAGGATCCCCACTGTTGTATCGTACAAAAGTAACGCCCATAAAAAACGAAAATGCAATTTACGGGCCTCCAATCATTTGGAAAAAGAATCAAATCAGTCGGAAAAATTAGAATTCATTTAATTATGGACATTTTCTAGCCATATATGATCAGTTCCAAAATATCCCAAAGGTAGCTCCATTTTGCATCTAAGCAACCTTAAATTAACAAAAATTTCTCAAAGGGGAGGGGTCAACCCCTCCCTTAGACCCCTCCCACGACCCCACGACGGCACCTTTATGTAGTGACAAAGGAAGGATCCCCACTGCTGTATATCCATCCAGTCGGAATTTGGGACCTTCACACCCCCTCCCAAACATATGACCCTAGCTACGGCCCTGCTTCTGCAATATACCCCGAAATTTTCGGTACGCTTTGCCCACTATTCCTCAGTTTCACTACTTTTTAGCTAAATATATCCAAACCCTCTTACGAGTTACTCTTACATGTAACTTAAGTAGAATACATGGATTTATATAATGTTGGGAATTTCATCTCATTTCGCAAAACCTAGTTCATGTTCTCTTGCGTCTGTCATGCGGTACGGCTAGTAGTGCAATGTAGGTAGTTTATGTCCGATAGGGTCCAACTTTTCCCGGACATTTGGCCTATATAAAACTTTAAATAAGTACAGATTCTTTTAAGTGTGGGCTTATCCCACCCACCCACCCCCTTCCCAAAAAGATTCCGGGAAAAACATTTAATCAGCGCAGAACTATGTTCCTTAAGTATATACAATTTTAATGCAAACAGTATATACCCGGCAATGACATGGTATAGGCCTATAGTATGCAGGGTGTTTTCAACCCCCCTCACTAACCCCTCGATGGCATCGGGGCAGGCTGCTGGTCGCTGGTTCCCGTCGGGCAAATCCTGGCACCACCTCTGGATTCTAGTATCATCTCAACTCATGTTTGATGTATTAACATTTTTCATAGACTTGATTTTTTTCTCATCAATTGAGGAATTGCAGACATGAGATTCATATTTCAAGGTTGGGTACATGTAGCTTAGAACGCTCGGAAAGTGCCGTTTCCGACCATCTGGAGGGTTTGCAAAGCCAATTTTTTTTTGTCCGCTCCGCATAGATAAATCTTGATGGCACTCAGCCCCTCCCGGATATTTTTTGTTCGTTCCGCCGCGCCTGGGGAGTGCCCCTACTCAGCGTTTGAGCTACTGTACATGTTTGGTACTCAGCGTTTGAGCTACTGTACATTTTTGGTATAACACAATCAGTATCCTATAGCTCATTAACATTTACCATGCACACAAACCTTATTCAATCTGGCACACCTGTCGGTCCAGCACATCGCGTCGGGGTAAGGTTATACCTAAAAGGCTATCGTATCGTGGAGTTACCACCTACTCCATGATTGTATCGTTGCTCTTCACAGCCAGCTTCTAACAACTGTATTGGCCTGCACCGGCAATCTGAGAGCTACCAGGCGCGTGTCCAAAGGGGGGTCCTGAGGTTCCGGACCCCTCTGCTCGGGCCGACCTTAAGATTTTTTAGAGTTTTCTTTAGAGTTTTCGACCCAAAATACCCGCCCCATTTGAAAAGCCATATCTCAGAGCCCCCCTCCCTGCTGAAAATCCTGGACATCAGACCCCTCCTCCCCGCTGAAAATCCTGGACAAGCTCCTGGCTACACTTACTCATAAATTTTACTTGGGTGGGATCCCACCGTGAAATTCTAAGTATAATTTTTGATAATAATCGTCCTTTCTTGAAAGTGAATCTGACAAACACTGCCTAAAATTTTAATATACTGCTACTGCACTACTGATGAGCACCGAAAATGATTTTTCGGGGCGAATTAAACGTGTTTAACCAGGGATTTACTACTGCTTGATTTAACAATAGCATTCCTTGATATGGGTTGTTGTTAAGAAGGTCACCAAAAGACATTATGATCTCAAACCTGTGGGTATCCCATGAAACTTAATCAAAAGTTGCCGAACTATTTTTTGCTCCAGGGTAATATCCTCCCATGCACATGACACAATAATTTTTTCAGGAAATTCAACAGAATAAACGTATCACCCACCACCGTTTAAATTATCCCCAGTGTATCTCGTCTGCAAGTTATTGAAGAGCCGGTCCTCTCAATCACATCAGGGAGGTGTTTTTGGACCTTATAGGCCCAATTAGATCTAATAAATTAGGTGCTAATAACACTGATCAGATTATGGGCGGTTCGCTGCATGGGCGGATTTAGGGGGGGGGCCCAGGGGGCCCGGGCCCCCCCTTCCAAAAATTTTTGAAGTTTTTTTCAACAAATGACTAGGCCCTATTTGCAATTAAATAGGCCTTTGTGATGTGTCAGAGTGAAATTCAAATTTGTTCATTATTTAAATTTCTACCTCAGAAAATCAGTCTTATATTAATATTCTGTTACTGACCTCCGGCTGATAACATTTTGGCTTATATTGGTCACAATAACGTTTTCCGGGCATTGCAAGGGGTTACTCATGAGCGCTGCATTGGACTGCTAACTTCAGTCTATTACCGGCCGGGCCCACATCATTGGGAACACTGCTTCTACTTTCAAGGGAAATTCAGAATTCTTTAATATTTAGAGGAATATTTTCAACAACCTCAGGCTCTTAAGTTAACTATAACTTGCTGCAACGTTAGCATCTTCTTTAAGCTTTGTAATTTACTTTAATGAAATATACTTCGAATTTAGGGTAATATAAGGGCAAAGGAGACTTCAATTCGGGAAACTGCCATCCTAATATGTGGACAACAAAGGCAGCTTACTCTCTTCTTTCAACCAACCAAACTTTAAATTTCACTAAATTATGAGCATTTTTCAGCCATATATGATCAGTTTGAAAAATATACTAAAGACATCACCATTTTGCATCTAAGCAATCTTAAATTAACAAAAATTTTCTTAAAGGGGAGGGGACACCCCACCCCTTAGACCCCTCCCCAGAAAAGCATCTTCCACCCAACCAAAAATTAAAATTGACTGAATTATGAACACTTTCTAGTCATATATGATCAGTCCAAAAAATATACCAAAGACATTGCCATTTTGCATCTGAGCAACCTTAAATTAACAAAAATTTCTCAAAGGGGAGGGGACACCCCCTCCCCTTAGACCCCTCCCCCAGGACGGTGAACACTCATCACATACTTTACCTCCTATCAAAATACCCTGGCACCACCCCTGGCGCACCGCTTCCCCCCTTAGATCCCTCCCCCAGATCGGACTTTTATACAAACCACTATGACCTGGGCCCCCCCTTCTGCCAAATCCTGGATCCGCCACTGCGCTGTGAAGTTTGATCAGGGAGGTGTTATTAGCACCTAATAAACAGCCTTCCTACTGTACGCAATGAATGGGTTTTATCTGCTGTATTGTGTGCATCTACACGGCGTAATGTGAAAGCACATGGCTATTGTATATTGGGTTTGGTGATTTAGCGGGATTTGAATGGGGTTGAAGTGATGGCGCTCTTTTTCAAATCGTTACTGAAATTCTTCGTTACGCTTGAATTGTTGATATCAGCAAATGAATTGTTGATATCAGCAATTCCAACATATCGCTAATTCAATTGTTGATATCAGCAAATAAATTGGTGATATCAGCAAATGAATTGATGATATCAGCAAATCATTTGATGATATCAACAATTCTAGCCCTCATATCACCAATTAATTAGTGATATGTTGGAATTGTTGATATCACCAATTCATTTGATGATATCATTAATTCATTTACTGATATCACCAATTCATTTGCTGATATCAGCAAATAATTGATGATATCAGCAATTAATTGCTGATATCAGCAAATAATTGATGATATCAGCAATTAATTGCTGATATCAGCAAATGAATTGGTGATATCAGCAAATGAATTGCTGATATCAACAATTAATTGCAGATATCAGCAAATAATTGTTGATATCACCAATTATTTGCTGATATCATTAAATGATTTGCTGATATCAGCAATTATTTACTGATATCAACAATTAATTGCTGATATCACCAATTAATTGTTGATATCATCAAATAGCGAATAAAAAGTAAAACGGCTTGCCATACGTTGACTCCCCATAGACTCTTTTCCCAATAGGAATTACAAAGGATTGTGGGATAGAATTTTGGTGTGCATCGTTTTTTTGCCACAGCAAAATGTCATTGACAACAACATCGCCTACCAGAACTCCATCCCACAATCCATTGCAATTACTATGTGGAAAAGGGTCTATGGGGGTAGTTCTCACGTGACGTCATAGGAGCTTTTCACATGGAGCATTTCAGCCATGTTTGAGGGCAATCCCCATATGTACTCACAGGCCTGCCCTGAGACATGGCGGTTGCTAATGCCTAGTTGTGACGTCACTGAGAACTATCTATATAATCTATGCTTATAATGTCTTTGGCTGAAGTGCAATTTTATGTAATGTAGTGGAGCGCCCCCCCCCCCCATAATATCTTTAGTTAGATGAGGTTTAACGGCCCAGTTTCCAACCAATTGGTTCAAGTCGAGCCGACTTGCGTCCGGCCACGGCCTTTTTTCCAGTTGTGGCACACTGGCTTGTTTTCCCTTACTCCATTGCTTATGCTGCGCAAGTCGAGAACATCGCGGTGGCGTGAAATCTGACATGCCAGTTTTCCCACCCCTTTCATCGGTAAACATGCATGGGAAGGAGAAATCAAGATACGATTTCTCCTTACCATTATCCACCGATAATGTAGAGTGGAGAAAACCAAAGTTAGTGAGGGGGTACTTCAAGAAAAGACCATTACATAGTGTCTATTTTCGAACACCCTGTCCATAAATGGACGCGCCCGCACATGACACTGATTGGCGCTATATAACTTTGGTTATATTATTACCAACGTGGGATGATCCCATCGTGGTACGGAGAAATCGTCTATGAGCGAGCTAGCTATGTTACTTAAATTGAAAAGAGGATCGATGGGCATAGTCATGATGATCAGCAACAATAAAGTCCTGTCCAAGTATTGTAAAACGTTCACAATGTCAGCTTAAGTCATTTATTTGAAGGCTTTCTTGTGCCTGGTTGTTGATAGTAACCATTTCTTTCCTTTGAGAGTAACTTGTACCAGTCACCTTTCAATAGTATGTTTGAGTTCTTTTTATGACTTTTTTCAATGAAAGGAAAATTTTTGTTGAAGCTGCTGTAGTTAAGTCCCACGACCAGTCACCCCCCCCCCCGGCAATTCCACCTGAACATTTTCTCCCAGATAACACCATCCAGGGCAATTCCCACCAGATAATTTCCCACCCGACTATTTCCTTGCAATTCCTTCCAATTTCCTTCCAATTCAAATTTCCTCCTTATTTGATAATTGGATAATTCCCACTTCCCACTGGGAAAATAGTCAAAATACCCACCCGTAATAACTGATTAGATTTGATGCAATATATTTTATCACTGACAGGGGATAGTTAATCTGTTTTTTGCAGTCACTGAGTATAGATTGTTTTGGTCTCGATGAAAAGGAAAAATATGCCTTCATAATGATGTATGCATGTATGTGTATATTTGTGTGTGTGTATGTGTGTGGGTTTATGTGTGTATAGGCTATGTATGTGTGTTCGTGTCGCTTAGGTCGTTAAGACACTATCTCAAAGAGGGAACTCCAATAATTGAGTGGTACCGTATATTTCAAAAGCTTTCTCCCAAGCCCCCCCCCCCCCCGTCGCTATCCTTTCCGCAACCCACAGTCTTTCTGCCACTGCTAAGGGTTTTCTGCGCCACATCAGGGAGCTTGCCCCCCTGTATGCCAAATCCTTGCAACACCCCTGCTTCTTGCAATCTATGGCTGTAGCATTACAGAATAGTGATACTGCTATCATTGCTGTATAAATTAGTGATGATACACTTATTTGAGAAGAAAATGAATTTATGGAGGTGCAAAGATTTGTTTCATTTGTGAAAACAGTGATTTCTAGATGATTTACCTGACATTTCCTTTATTCACAATCAAAGAAGCATTCGGATCAGGTCGATCCCATCCCAGTCGCATAGGCGTCAATCCTGGGGGGGGGGGAACAGGGGGACACCCCCCACATTTTGGAAATTCACCCATTGACTTAAGATTTTTACACAGTAAATTAATTTTTGACAGAAGTGGCCATGCCCCCCCCCCACATTCGAGTAAAGATTGACGCCCATGCCCAGTCAGGTCAACGGAAGGTGGTGTTTTTAATGTTTCGGTGGGGGTGGTGGGAGGTGGTTGTCAAAGTGAAATGAATTACACTTTTGGCGAGATTCAATCTGCTGGAGAGATTCCTTGCCCTAAAACGTTTAGCAGGTGTATGGCAAAATAACGTAGCGTAAATGCCTCTGATATGTATACTTGGGAACGCAGGCTCTCACGGGCTCATTTCTGAAATTGATGCAAAGCGTGGTTATCGAAGAAACTACAGGAAGGTTATAAAAAAGCAACAGCATAACAAGCGGTGCAGACAAGGTACTGACGGAAGGGGCGAAAATTTGTAGAAGGGGCGAGATACACTAAAATGCATTCAGGAAAGGGCATTTTTTGTTTCCTAGCCCCCCCCCCCCCTTTGGCTACAGCTGCAGGCACTGCTGAGATCAGCTTTGTAGTAAATATTCGAGGCGTTTCTGCTGTGCCGCATACTAGTTTACTTTACGTAGGATGCCTACGGAAAATTCATGTTTTCAAAAAATTTTTAAATTTGTTGCAAAATCATGGTTAGGGTTAGAATTAAGGTTAGGGTCACGTGGATTGGGAATATTTGACCTGTTCTTTCATAATCCGGTGTCAGAATTACGAAAAAGGGTCGAAAAGCCGTTATTTTGGAATGGGAGGTGAGGCCTATTTTGGCCTATTTCTAAGAAGCTGATTGGTCCATTGACATGGATCTTCCATTTCCATCCTACGGGGAAAAAAAAACGTGTGCCGCATCATGAAGTGAGCTTTTTGCACCATTCCTTCTTGAATAAGATAACAGTGGTTACCCTGACCTCGTTCTTGGTATGGGGGACCCAATACATGACCCCCGTTTCTACGGAATCCACCCTTTCACCCCTCGAGATCCTTGCAAGGGCAGTAAGGTTCTTTTGACCTTACGGAATGTTGTCTTATTGTCAGCAGTCGCGACCGCTTCCGGTCCCCAAAGAATTCCAGCTTCGTGGCCTCCAAAACGTACTCTTCGCACCCTCTCTCCCACGAGGCTGTTTACGCCACTGGTCACAAAGGACCTTAATGGAGATAAAATTCCTCTGTTATCCTGAAACATCAGAAAAGTGTGACAGGTACCATTACAAGAAGGCTTATTCGACAGTTATTCTGAACCCCATTTGGCACTGATCTTCAAGACCTTACCCAGGAATTTTCAAGGGGGTCAGAAACTAAAAACGTGGACCATACTTTCATAGTGCCTCTGAAACTCAATATGTGGACTGTAAAATAAATATGTAATGCACAGACATAATGTCAAGTTTTTTTTCGGTAACGCGTATGCATAGTGTGCATGGTTTTTGTATGTGGGGGGGGGGAGGGGTCGTGAACTCCGGCTAGGTGGGAAGAATGGACCCGAATTTGTAATATGGAAGTGTTATCTAGCAGACATCTATAGCTATTAAGATCAAGCAATCCGTCTTTAGTTGGATGTGTGGTCTGTCAGGAGATCATCATAATCTATGGTCCTGCTGCGTATGCGTAATGTGAACGTAGAACGCAGCTACTGCGCATGAGTCAAATGTGAACGTAATAAACATAATGAAACGTAATGAAATTAAGTGAAAAACCTCTTTAGTTTAGTCTACGCGGAAATGACTTCATCATGGACTATGTTACAGTTTCACTATAGGAAAATATCCTATTACACGTCATTGTCAGTATATGGGCATGGCTATTCCGTGGTGGGGCCAAGTTGACGAAGGGGACTGATCCTCCCCTCCTCTCACCCCGACCCCCATTGAGGTAATTTTCCAAGTTCGTTGGGTAGCCTTGATCAGTTGATGGGCACCATAAAGCATGTAATCCCGACGGCGAACAGTTGCTCCGGCAGATTAGGCCTGCATGGCTTTGCTCTCAAAGAGGGCAGATTCTTCATAAAAATCCCACATATTCAAATTTGCTCTAATGAGAACCTTTTCTTCAATAGTAACCAGAAGTTTCAACGTTTTCTTTAACAAAACTCAAAGTTTTTTAAATTTTCTTTGGTAAAAATCCACAGTTTCGGCTGGCGGAGCACGTCGAAAAATTTTGCTTTCACGATCTTTCCGGCAACCTGTCACCTTTGTCGGAGCTTTGGGTTAGGGCCCCCGTCGAAGCCTTATCATGGTCCCCATCGGGCTGATCCCTGCGCTACCTCTGGGTTGTTTGCGTTACACGCTGAAAGTAACTCGTAATAGCTACAGTTATCGGTAAAATGACCGGTTACAGTTCATTCATTACTAGTTATTGCACAATACTGAAAAAGTATTACTTACTTGAACTATAATATACGATGCGGTAACTCGTCCGAGATAGATGGGACATTATGACATATGGGATGAGACACATGAGAGGACAGTAACATCTTGCATTGTACTAGACAGTTTGAGGTGTTACACCAAGACAGAAAATTATCCTTGATCTTCACTGAGGACCATGCCAGACAGAGGCTTTTTAATATTCAAAAACGCTGCAATGAATCTAATGAAGGCTTTGTCATAACTTATTAATACATACAATTTGTCACGAGAGCCGAGCTTTGTTTCCAATCAAAATGTTCAATTCACAGCAGTGCTACTTTGAATTTGGAAATCGTAGAATCCAATCGCATGTAACAACCCCTTTACAGGGACCTCGGAGACAAGGAGGGCTAGGGGGCTTTAGCCCCGCACTTTTTCTGCCGGGGGCATTTTGGGCCGCCTTAAACTGGGATGATAGGCTTTTACTTTCTTGAACATATATACATTGGGCCGCTTCGATGAGTAGCCCCCCCCCCCCCACTTCAAAATTGGCTCCGCGGCAGCTGAACTTTAAACACGGTCACACAGCAACCACTTTTGTCACAATTATTATCGACCACAGTCAATGTCTTACATTTATGCTCTTCTGCCATAGACGTGATTATGAAGGAGGAAATTTTTACTCGTGAAAAAGAGGAAATTCACTTTTGAAAAGATAAACATCATATGTGAGCCCATTTTTAAGCTAGTGTCTCTAGCAGTCTAGAGAGTTACCAGGCATTGATAAATCAGACTAACCTTCCTGACAGACCCATTTTAGTTAGAAAATTGAAGTTTCTCAAAGCACTGTCTGAAGGCAAGTTTAACCATGAATATGATGTCTTAAATAGCAAATTTTGGAACGCTCGCGCAAAGTTGTACCTCTTCACACCTCGAACCTGACTAACCTTGTAATGAAAATAAAACATCATTACTGGTACGGCGAAAAACATTTTTTGAAAACTTAGTGTACCTCTCATGCTAAATGGTAGGCCTATGTAGTATGTTCAAATTTTGAAAAAAAAAAAACTTAGATTCGCTCCTGGACCTCAAACAGGTTCCTTTACACTAGATTGTGCTCAGTCGACAACATTGCATTTCATAAAATATAAAATGATATAAGATCTTTTATACAGAGTAACTGAAGCTTTTAACTGATTTTGCTTTCTTAACATGTAAAATTGCGACAGCTTCCCCCTGGAACCCCATCCAGGGGCCTTAACACTGGTCCCTGGACCCATAGGCGTAGGAAGTTTTTCGAGACTGGGGGGCTGAACCTTGTTTCGGATCGTCGTCCTGGGGGAGAGGTCTAAGGGGAGGGGTATCCCCTCCCCTTTTGAAAATTTTTGGGTATTTGAGGCTCCTCAGATGCAATTTGGTGCAACATTTTGGACAAACTTTAAGGAAAATTACTGCAAAGTTTTGACATTTCTTACAGAAGAGACAAATAAGGGATTTTTGCCCTTGGACCTTGGATCTTGGGGGCGGAAGCATACTTCAGCTACCTCACATTTCCCCCCCTAGCCCCCCCCCCCCACCGCTTCCTACGCCCTTGCCTGGACCTCACCTGTGCAATCTTACGCTAGTCGTCGGGGTGCACCTTTGGTCTACTTGACATTACTCATCGTGGGCCACTGACAATTTCTTGATCCCCACCTGCCGATTCCCGACGATTCTACTTTTTTTTTCAAAAATTCAAATCTTTTTTGCTTTCATTAAAGTTACATTTCTCGATTGTAAAATACTTTAACAATGATGTAACCAGGGACTTAACAGGAATTTTCCTTCGCGTTGTTCAATGTTGCCCGCCGGCGGACGTGTGTTACTCCTGGCTGCAGTAATACAGACGTTAGAGCAGGGAGGTGTTATTAGCAATAACACCTCCCTGGTTAGAGTATGTACGGGAAAAGAGACGTACATATTCGACAGCTGCTATGAAGGTAGGTATGTACAGGGAGGTGTTATTAGCGAATAACAACTCCCTGGTATGTACGTGAAAAGAAGCGTACTTATTCAACACCCGCTACGAAGGTGAAGTTTAGTGTGGGCAACATAACTGGCAAGCGGTTGCCAAGCTGTTGTACGAGCCAGTATCCTGCGATCAAACAAACGTGTTAGGTCACCGTAGACCGTCGACGGAGACGCCACCCACTTTGAGCTAATTGTCGGATATCTGGAGGAAGATCAGACTGAACTTTGGAAAACCTATAAAAGTACGTTAGTATACGAACGTTTAATCTGCGGAGTTACTTGATTTGTCCTGGGAACATTTGGAAAACCCCAGAAAGAATCCCGATCTACTTCGACTTTTTGCACCGTAAGATTGTCGAAATACCCTTGCTCGCCGTGCCCTCTTATCCCTCACCAAACTCACCATCTACTACCAGTTAAGCCAGCCGTACACTACACGACTTTGCACACCGCAACTCAATTCGATCGTCGGATCTCCATCAGTCGTATAGTGTGCATGAGTTTATGACTGCGACTGGAAGTTTTAGGACCAGTTTTAAGTCCCGCCGACTTCAGTCGGGAAGAACGAACATGTTGGTTCTTCCCGACTGAAGTCGGCCCGACTTGAAACTGATCATAAAACTACCAATCGCAGTCTTAAACTCTTGTACACCTTACGACTGTTGGCGACCCGACGATCGAGTTGAGTTGCGGTGTACTAAGTCGTGTAGTGTACTGCTAGCTTTATCCTTCTCAAACGCTCGTGGTCTCTTCCGTGTCTTTGGAGAACGAGGTTAGCGGTGACCACCGCTGCTAAGTGCAGTTGTCAGTGTTTTTTTTTTATTTTGCCATGTTGGTTGATAGTAAAATGTTGAAGGTCAAACTTTTACTAGGATATCTACAGAAACCTGCTACAAGTTACATAGTGTGGACACTATGGGTCTCACCCCGGGCCTCACAACTAATATCGCCAGTACCTCATCGTGACGAGACGGACCCCTCTCAGAAAGTCGCACAGCATAATATGGAACTCTAGGGTCGTCAGCATAGTCGATCGCTATTGAATGCATGTTATGATACACTCTTAATAACCAGATTACCTAAATAGATACAGAAGACAATGTGCAGAGCCATAGCCTGCGGGATGGGGCAGTTGCCCCCTCCTAAGCTTTCCAAACCCTAAATGAGAAATGACCTACTTGAAAAAAGTATCGACAATGCTGAAAATTCAATTGCCTTGATTGTATCTTAAAGGCCCCAGAACCTATAGGAAATCGCATTTAAGGGTCCCCATTTTCCAACTTTTCCGGGGATGTCCCGGGACCCCCATTTACCGACAAGCTATTATACCTGTAAATCGCAATGCCAATGACCCTCCTTCCTCATGCATGATGCATACAAAACAGCTGAAGGCTATAAGTTAAATATCTTTACTATTGCTTTTCACGTTGTGCCACAGCATGCGTATATAATAAAGCATTACCTTTAATGACCTGCTAAAAATCAACTCTGACCTTATAACATACCTTTTGTACCTGTTTTCTCCAACAGCGATTTTTTTCTGAATAAGTTTTTCAAGTTTATCATTTCATCTTGCAGTCTTAGTTTCTAAAGCATGATGCCATGTAGTCTGAAAATGTTTAGATTCAACTTCAAAGGTCTAGAAAGTGTCAATTCCTCCGATCTGGGAGGCAAATTTGACCAAAAAATAGACCTATGCTACGCACCAATCGGTGGTGGCCCTCCAAGTTGCACACTAAGAGGGGAAAGGTTCCCACCGGGTACCAGTACAATAAACAGGCCTAATGAGAATTTCTAAAACATTTAATCAACTCAAAGCGTTGTCAAAGATAGCATCATTTTGTATGCAAGCAAGTTGCAAAGGCAATAATTTCTCAAAGGGGAGGGGTCTTAGACAGCACCCGCTCCTTTACACCCAGCTGAAAAGGAAATAAAAAGGCACTAAAAAGCGAGAATTTCTAAAGATAAACACAGTTCTAAACTTCCCAAAGATAGCACCATTTCCCCCTTGGCCATCTTACATGCACAAATAGTTTTCAAACAGTAGGTGTGTCACCCCGGGCCGCTTCGACAAATCCCCCCCCCCCCCCCGGCAAAAACTAGAAGGAGACCTTAAATAATGATAATTACTAAACATACAAGCAGTTTAAAGCCTTGCCAAAGACAGTGCCAATTTGCACCTTATCGATCGATCTTACATAAATGTCACGTTCTCCCCTTTACACCCCTCCTATTAAATTCCTCCCTCCGGGCGACACTGGGTGACAAAAAGATCCGCCTGGGCATCAACTTTATCTTAGGTACTCAAACGGACGCTGTCATGAACTGCTCTTCCCTAGAGATTTTGCCCATTTAATAAACAGACATACCTTGAATTTCAGCTTTCATACTTGATCCAGGAGATAAGTTAAGGTCGACAACAGGGGCGGACTGAGCAGTCGGGCAACCGGGCACTGCCCGATAGCCCACATAGTAGGGGGCCCACGCTGTCATTTGGAAATTTTAATGAAAATATTTTGTTGATAAATATATATAATGGAATAAGTGGTTAAATACTTGCTAATAGTTGTTACTTGTTCAAGTCTTTAATGTATATATACCGTTAGTAGCATGCATGTATAACAAATGTGTATTATGTTTAATTTAAATCATATTACTATAATAATAATTGTATTTAAACATAACATGATCTGTTTACTTTAATTAAACATTAAACTTTTCTGAAAAGTGAGCTTTTTTAATGTGAAGACTGGTATTGAATTGGTAACCTATGTGGGATAGGTTGTGGCCATTATAAGTATTGTCGGTGAGGGAAAGTTGATTCAGGTTGGGATGGAGGAGAGTCCCATGCCCATTTTCCGAGGGGGCCCAGTTAATTGTCAGTCCGCCCCTGGTCGAAACTGTGGCCAACTGAGCATGCAGGCAATAACGTTGTTTGTTTCAACTATATGGCATTCTAAACATGGATTTAACGTCTTCCGCCCTACATAATATTACCTTAATATTGCATTATATTTCAAATGATGCACTTGACGACTGTTTAATTGTGGTGTCAAATAAGCAGAAAAGAAAGGGTAAGGTGCATATCAATTGTTCTTGAATCTTTTATTTTTAGAAGTATGGAATTTAGGAACCAATACATCATATCCTGAAAGTGATATCCCTACCCGCAACAGTTCACAGAGATGCTGTAAAACGGATTTCCGGAAAGTATAGGCTCTCGATACGAGGTTGCTCCTATATATACTCTAGCAAAACTCGACAATAGGAAGTAGAATAATTTCCTGTAGGAAGAAAAAATGTTTGCTTTGAATCCTAAGGTTTTGTCTAGTTCCTTCTTGCAAAGTTTGTTACATTGAACTGTTAAAGCTTATTTTAAACACTGCTAAGTTACTCCCGTCTATCAGAGACGCTCTGAATTTTATGTGCAGTCTATAGCTTGGCAGGTAAGGATTTTTTTCTTTTATTTTCCCCTAAAAGTGCATTCAGTCTTGTATTTTGTTATATATGCACTGTTACCCTTCGGTCTAACTCAGTGAGTTGCTAATTGATAAATAGTTCCGTTAACCATGGGAATTGCATTACTCATCTAATAATATGGTTTGTGACAGAGACGTGGATAACCTTATGCCGAGTACAGATAATCACTGAGCTGAAAACAGGGATGTGTATCTTTCCTTTCCCATGCACAGAGGCAAGAGTTATCCAATCCTCAACATGATATCATGCATGTTAGCAAGTCTTGAGAATTGGTAAAGGAACCTTATTTCATGTCTCTAACACAAACCTAACAAAACGTGAGGACAGGGTGGCAACTGTACACTGCCACTAACAATCTGCATGTAGTGGTCATTCCGTTGTTCCCGTCATTCATATGGAGAGACCATAGAAATTAAGTAAGGGAGAATGACGTCAGGCGACCGGGACTGAAGTCAAACAAATGGGCTTTCAAAGGCCATTTTGGCAAACATTTCCAAAATGTCAGTGGATGTAATGGGGGTGTTTCATGAAGAGGCTCTCTGTGCGGCAACAAAGCAACTTAGTCTGGTAAATTTTGATTTGTTGGGAGGGGGTGGCCAGCACCTTCAAAATGGCCGCCATTTTGACATTTTGGCTGATTTAGAAAAGCTCTTTCGCTCCAACACTTTGGGGTTTAAAATGTTTTTAGGATCAATAGTGGTAAAATTAACCCAGTGTCCCACAATATACTAAAGTTTCTGCCCAAAATATTGACTTTTTTATTGAATTGTCAAATGTGCTCTTTTCGCCGAAAAACGGGCAGTAGTTATCTGCTTTAGAGCCATACGAGATGTTCCTTCCTCGCGAAATGGATATTCAAGTGCCTCAGTAGTACCCAGGAAAAATTAGAATCGCAAATGAGAACAGAGATTGAATAATTGAAACTCGTTGCGTTGCACTTTCAGAGATATTAAACCCATACTTTTTCAATAAAAAATAAAGAAGTTGCAATATCTGAGTTTCAATTATTCAATGTTCCGTTGTCATTTGCGATTCTAAATATTTTCTGTGTACTATACAGAGGCACTTCACTTCCAATTTCGTGAAGATGGGCCATCTCGTATGGCTCTAAAGGAGATCATCACTGCTCAAACTTATTTTTTTATGAAAAATGATAATAAAAGGTTTTAGGGACTTACATCAATGGAAGATGGGCCTAATTTTAACATTTTTTAAAATTTATGTGTGTCATAACAATCTACGTCATTCTTAATACCAGAGAGATTAGTACCTTTAGTTATTCAACTTATATCAGTCCGGGAGATTCTCCCGAGTGGGGGAAAAATTATGCAAAACATTGCATAGGCTTGCTAGCCTAATTTAGACAAGGCTTAGCAAGAACGAAAATCACTCAGAAACTTAAGCACCGGTTACGACGTAGTTTTTCTGTAGCTACAAGAAACTTACCGTTGAATATACATTTAATTCCATTACATTAGACCGAGAAACTTTGCAAGGGCGTTTCAAACCTCATTCGCCACTGGCAATATACCCACTAGGACTCTTGGAATTTTGGGTAAAATAGACAAAATGGAGGCCCCAGTGATCAATTTCCCCCCGATCGGGCAAAAATTAGATTCTCCCAAAAGGGGAAATCTCCTCAACCGTATATTGGGTCTAAACGACGACAGATACCAAACTTTCAAAGAAATTATTAATAGTAAGTACCATACCTTTCTTATAGGTTTAAATGTGAGAGTCTAAATTTTTCTCAAACTTACTTAGGTATCTGGCTATACATAAACAAAAGATAAGGTCATATGGTTACATACATCAGGGGCGTATCAAGGAGTTTTCAATAGAGGGGGCGCAAGGTTTGATTGATCGCCGTCCTGGGGAAGGGGAAAAAGGGGAGGGTTGTACCTCTTCCCTTTGGAAAATTTTTGCTTCTGAAAGAGGGTTTGAGATGCAAAATGGTGCTATATTTGACACAATTGGAAGCATTTTCTTTTTTTTTTTTAAAAAGGGAAATAGGCCTATTGCGTTTAAAATGCACCAGCATGGCATGCAAAGAAAATACCTTAAATCATTATTAAACAGTTCAGTCTCACCAATAAACACTAGAAATACCTTTATCTCCTCAAAATATTATGCATTACAAGAATAACGGATGTTGCATTATTTGAATTTTTGAAAGTTTGGGTGAACAAATTACTTTTGTGCAACAAATAGCCAAATTTCTTCCTGTGAGAGCCTTATTTCTTGAAAAGAAAGCCGCCGTACTGTCTTATTTTGATTTGTCTATCACTCTGTATCTATAAATATTGGTTTAAAAGCATGAAAATTTTATGTAAAACAAACGCAATATTTCCCTTTAACTTTTTTTTTCACGCATGACGACCAATAGGGGAGGTGCGCGCCTGTTGAGCCCCCGCCTGGATCCACCATTGTACTTTGAGAGAATTTGGTACTCAAAAAGGGCCCCAAGCGATAAAGTTGTCAAAATTTGCTGTTTTCGGCAAAAAGTGCCACATCATTGACAATTCACTACAAAAAAAATATATATTCGGCAGAACTTTGAGTATATTGCGGGACACTGAGTTCATTTTACCACTACAAATCCTAAAAAGGTTTTGAACCCCAAAGTGTTGGAGCGAAAGAGCTTTTCTTGAGCTTAATCAGCCAAAATGATCAAATTGACGACCATTTTAAAATTGCTGGCTCCCTTCTTTTGAGATAAAATGGAGTACGTACTTTCTTGATTTTCTGATGTCTTCTCTACCTTATATCAAAGTTTTAGCAAATAGGCTATAGCAGAAAAAATGCAACAGGCAAAAAGGTTCCATTTCGGCCGGACTAAACGGCCGTAATACAAACACTAAGCGTTGCTTTTGCCCAGTTATTGGAAGAGAAACTATAAGTATTCCAGTTAGGAGTATATAACAAAATTCAAAGGGCGCTATGACTTATCTCCGTGTCAAAATTACTCCTAATCTTCGGGAAAAACGGATGAAATGACATTTTACTTTTGAAGTTGAATGCACATTATACGTACGGAGACACCCAAATCATGCATCTAGCTTTTTGCCGTACAGGGGAAGCGCCCTTGCAACAATTTTCGTGACTTCACTGGTTAAATACACAGCGATGCACTGTGTCAGCGTTCTACCTTAGTTTAATTTCTATGGGAGACACAGACTTAGTTTCATTGTTGTGAAGCAGAAGATATACTTGTAGCATACAAGGCATGCAAGTAGCCATGTGTTGAAGGGGACGGGGGAGGTATGGGGAAGGGGGCTTCCAAGGGGTGAAATATTTTTCAGGGTGCGAAGTATATTGAGATATGTTGGATCAATAATAGTTCTTATTAGCTTCCAAGGAGCAAAAATTTTTGTTGGGGCGACGACCTTGGCTCTCCCTGGACCAGTAAGGGGTGTGAGTATTAAGTACTTCATTCTTCTCGTTTCTAGATTTATGCCTTTGTTCTGAACTGATAAGAAAACGAGGACGATGAGCCACAGTAGATTTTCAATGTATGTATATAGATCCACTAGCCCAACATTACTTTGACCTACTACATAAGGAGACGGTAACCGTTCCTTTAAAAATTGCCTGTAATTGCCACATTTTATCTGTGTCAAAAACGGTATAAGATGGGCCAGCTGGATAGGCTCACAGGTTATTTTATGAAGAATTTCATACTACAAAAACTCATAGCTATATAGCTATTTAACTGGTATGAAACACACCCCTGTTACCGCCCAGGTTAGGTCTGAGCCGTTTATGCCCATTGTGTGGTTGTCGGCATAAGTAATTGAATCTGGCAGAGACCATACCAAGTAATACTAACATAGTTTGAAAAGAGATTTTTCTTCTGTTTCAGATAAGAAGATGACAGATAAAACAACATTTTTTCGTTTCTGCTTGCTCTGCTGTCTCCAGCTTCTCTACTGTTGTCAAGTAGAAACCAAACTTCACCACCTGAAAGAGAAGGGTAAAGTCAAGACTGGCGAATGCCTGATGGAAAATTGCGGTAAGTGAAAAGGCTTACGTTTTGCTTAATCATGAAATCAAATAAAATTCTACATAAAAATTAAAAATATACAAAATACAGCCTGTATACAAAGAACTTTAATCACACTACACATGCGTTAGTTGCGAAATCAGAATCCATAAAGACCAGGCTTTATGTAGGCCCTTACACTAGGAAGCTCTGAAAGCAATACATCCTCCGCACTATCTGCGCTTATTTTCGTAATGGGCTCCTCTGTCCCTAGGTACATGGTCCACTGAGTCTATTAAATAATCCTGACATGGATCCAAATCCCCATCCCTTATTTCTTTGACTGGTATTCAGAATCTGGAAAATTCGATATAACGGGGTTTCTTTCTTCAACTTTTCTGGGGAGGCCCTGCAACTGAGTGGTAGACGTGCTGTCGGGTCTTGCTCTCAGGAGTGGGCATCGAACAGGCCCCATTTTTAAATCTTAATATTTAAAGCCCCCACCCCTCTCCCTCTTAAATCCCTATGCTTTAAAATGTGCAAATTACAACATTTTTTCTGTTTAGTGCTCATCTGATGAAATTTGAAGATAGTTAAATGCATCATTCCAATACTCACAATTTTGTAAGTCCCGGGCGCTTCTAGGGTTTTGCCCACTGATCCCATGACGGGGCATTGTCACTGGAACCCTGCAAGGGATCTATTGACCCCACAACCTCGATGGGCCTGACAAATACCCCAATATCACGGATCGTTGCCCACGATCCCGGAAAGTTTAAGTATCGCTGCTTCAGTACCAAAATCCGTCCTGCAAGAGTCATACGAGATTTTGTAAAGGAATGTAATGCATATATGCGGTGAGAAGTTCGATAGATATTTTCGTAGAATCTGAACCAATATAGTTCATCGTTCTCGTAGAGTATTACGCTTATTCAGCTCAATTATTTTTAAAATTATGTATTATTATAATTGTGTATTAAATTAAATTGTGCATACGCAAAATCCTATTCCGCTACTTGCATACGTCTCATTATGCGCGGAACTCTACTTAAAATACAACCTACCCAGTTATGGCATGTCCTTTTGAAAAATTTTAGATCCAATTTATAGCAGCCAAGTTCTAAAATGAGATTTAACGCATTTTGACTCAAGTTGGGTGCGAATGCCACCTGTTCATCCAACTGGAAGGGGGGTATGAAATTACCCATGTTGGATAAAAGGAACCCGTACAGGTACAACATGTCATTACTGATAATTATCATCGACCCCAAATGGGTACTTTTGTACTCAAACGAATGAACAAGGGGAATTTTTAGCTGATAGTTTCTATATATAAGTAACTTTACAGTGTTTTCTTTCACTGACTGTGATGGAAGCCATTATTCGGAGAAGCTCGTCATTTTAAGCAATTCACTTCTTGTACTTGTATGTTATCTTTTTACATTCTATCTTGTTTCAGGTCCACCGTTTTATTATGAAATAATTCCTAACCCACCAAGCCTTGAGAAACAATTCACGATACTTTACGGTTTGAAACTTGGTAAGCTATACATGATCCATCTGGAGATTTTTTTACCAAGGAGCTCCCTGTTTTTACCAGAGTTGTAGTCGGGACCCCAGTACCCGAGGCCGAAGCCACATCTCGACCCCGATTCGGAGGCTACATCCTGAGAGGCTAAGGTCGAGGCCAGTTAAACGTATACCGATGGACCTAAGGCCAGGTGCTAGTTTCGGAAAAAAGGGGTTAGCTTGGTGGTTAGAGTATAATGCCTTGCATTCGAACAGTCTCCTGATCAAATCCCCACGGAAACGACTGGAAGTTTTGTTTGTTTGTTTGTTTGTTTGTTTCACTGATCCTCCCTTGCGAGAACTCGGCAAGCCTCCAAGTATTACGCCAAGCTGGCAATGCTACTTTCGTGAGACAAACTCACAGTTTAACGTCTATAATTAAGGGATGGCAGACGACAAAATACAACCTAAAAACTAGACGACAATATTTATGTACGAGCTGGGATTCGAACACACGCTCTCATGATTGGAAGTCACGGATCATAACCACTGTACCACTTGCTCGATTTCTGGTGACTCCGAATTGCTTGTTCGGCATGACTCATTGCAGTGGTGGTACTAAATTTAAACTGGTGATGTGAAATTGGTTTCTGGCTATCCAACTAGGGAAGTTGTCCAACTCAGGAAGTCGCCCCCTTCAGCTCCGGTTCAGCTGACGAGCAGTGGTGCAGAGCAAAGATCCTTCACCCCAGCCGTAGGGAGAGCGATTAAAAATCGATGGTACCCTTTCGCTTGTCTCAGATAGGGACATTAAATGGAGGTCCCGGTAGCAGAATAGGGATCGACTTGTACACCCCTACCTCTTTACCCTCTGGGCATTAGACAAAAGAGGGCCTTATTGGCCTGTGTTCATCAACGAATAAGCTGGTGTGTGCTCAAGTGGCTTACTGACCCAGAATAGCTTGAACAATAAATTGACCGTTTCAGTTTTCGTAATAGCCGGTATAGCTTGCATAGATACCCATATTTCAAACATTTAAGACGCAGTGGCGTAGCTAGGGGGGGCAGGGGGCTGTGCCCCCCACAAGGCCTCTGTCGGAAATTTCTAGTCTCTGTCGGAAATAAATAGAAACAGGTCATTTAAAACACGTACAACACTTTTTATGCATTTAAGCAGAATTACACACCGATATGTCAACGTGAAAATCAAAAGTCGGTCTCAAAACCGCCCGAAAAGCAAAAAAAAAAAAAAAAGAAAAGAAAAGGTCCCCAGAATTTCGAACAACTGTCAAGATAATAATCTGTCGGAATTTTTTGGCTTTGCCCCCCCCCCCCCCACAAAAAAAATGTCTAGCTACGCCACTGTTAAGACGTGAAAATAATTTTTGCCAAAGAAAAATAAGGATTTTGCATGGGATTTGGGGATATTGTTAGATATGCTGTGGAATCCACAGAAACATTCTTGCACTATTACGATAATTTTCCTTTTGCTTCATAGTGCATATAAAAGGGTATCTAAGGCTAGCAGACACTGGTATAGGGCCTCCTGGAAGCTCTGGATTAATTATATAAAATGGAACACTGGCATGATGCTTATTACCTGACATCCAAATGATACTATAGAGTATGATGCCAAGCACTTTACAACTATCGTATTTTTACTAGTTTTGAACGAAAATCCAGACGAACAGCTTCCAGCAATGGGGAATGGGAGTGAGAGTATAGATGCAGGGAGACTGTATTAGTAAAAGGGGTGAAGGACTAACAAGAGCGTTTTAGAATGCTTTGTCTTCGTAAGTGTATTAACAATCACCATCTTTACCGATAATGACTGCGCGCGAAGCCCTCCGTAGAAAGTTTTGAAAAATGTATAACGGCAAATACGTAGTTTCAACCTTCCACATCATGCTGCTAATAAGACTGAAGATCCCACATTGATGCGAGGCCCTACAGACAGACAGAGGTTGGAGATGTATCTCTGTTTTTCGGGAAAGTGTTGAGATCAGAATAGTTCCATGTACTTTTACCTAAATAATGTTCATGAGATGGAGTGCAAACCGTGACGAATTCTCGCGAAGCGCGCCGAATTTTTCATTAAATAAGATTTCCATGTCAAAACCTGCATTCAGGTTCTGCATCGAGATACTTTCAATTCCCCAACAAACCTATATACCAATCAAAAAGCCAGTCTTTTACCGGGGAATTCGTAACCAGCTTTCAACTTTTGCTGTTGTGCTTCTCCGGGAGTTGCTATCGGAAGATATTAATAATAGTAACAATACTGAGGTAAGGTTTGAAGCTCGTGGATCGAGCAAAAATTGATAGTTTGCCGAGGATTTGCGAAAATTCTGATAGTTTGAGAACCACGGTGATAGAAAATTATTACAATAGACCCATCACTCGGTCGAAAACACACCACACCCTACCCCCTACAGAAATCTATAGCTTAAACCCCTTTTGGGAACGTTTGGAAGTTTTCAGAATTTTTTTCAGGAATCGATTGGGGGCACGAGCCCACATGCCCTCCATGTCGGCGCCACTGCGTAGGGCCTAGGTTCTCAAGTGGCGGCCCAGACGTCCACAACGGTAGCCTGCGAAAGATTTGAGAAGAGTGACTATTTTTACGTGCAATTGCATGGATGTAATCTGGAACCTTTGAATGTCACATTTTCTACTTAGGCCATTTGTTGATTCGCACATGCATGGTGGATGCAAACTTCTACTTACAAATTTATGCTTATGAGGATTAACTCCAATCTAGAGCGTTTGGGATGCCAATATTTCTCTCGTACTGGCGACCCACGCATGGTAAAAGGCAGATCTCTAATGACAAATTCGTGTTTAAAAAGCGCAATTTCCTGTAATCTATGGCGGTTGAGATGCCAAATTTTCTCCCTACTGTGGCAACACAGGCATGGGAGACGACGAACTGAGGTGGTAAACTTGCGTTGAAGAGTGCGTTATCCTGCCATCTAGCAGTCTAGCGTGTTTGGAATGTCAAATTTTCTCACCTCAGCCCTAACCTTGGTTAGGCGGAAGTCGGCTTTAATCCCGTACGGCGCCCCCATTAAAGAACCACTGAACCCAAATTAAGGATCCCTAGACTCGTTCCTTCTGCTGTGCATGCACTTTCGGAGATTTTATGTAAGGGTTTCACCCTCAATAATGAGCCCCTTTCTCCGAAGCCTGGATGCGCCCCTACTGTCTAAAAAAACAAAAATAAAGCATAAACTCGAGAAAATGTGGCCCTCGGCCAAAAACACTTGAGAACCCCTGCCATAGGACATGAGGTATAAGCTTACGAGGTCCTACCTAGGTTTATGCCTTGCTTGCGATTCGTGGAGGAAAAGTTGCTGGGTATTCATCCTTGTATAGGATCTTTGAAATATTATTATGTTAGGTATCAACTAAATTCCGAGGCCAGAGTACGAAGTCGAGGCATTAGCTCACGAAGCCGAGGACACAAAAATCGGCCTCAAAACTTCCAAAATGGTCATGACTGTAGCTTACTGCTTTTTGATCAATATTTTGGTTAGGAAAACCCTTGCTGAATGTAATTGTGCTATCTCACAGAGACGATAGGCAGTTTTATTTTCCTTTTCGTTTCGTTTATTTTTTCAATTGCAATACATACACCTATTTATACAGAATAAAGAGCAGACAAATAATTGACGCACGTATATCAAAAGAAAAAACGGAACCAGATGAAGCTAAATGCTTTTCTAGTCTGGTCCTATCCAGAGGTTTTCGTTGAAAAATAAATGCAGCCATGTACAGAAAAGTGCAGCAATGAATGGTAAGGGATTTAAGGCTCATAATACACAAGGAACAAGTAAGAAAAGACATAGGGAAAAGAGAAATGGTTTGAAGTACTTCTTAAACAAATTAATATTAGGGGAATTCGTAATTTAGTGTCAATTAAGGGAATTTCAGAGGTGTACACCATAACATCTCACATGAGAGTGAGCAAACGTCCTTGTGAAAGGTAATAGATAATCTCTTCCCCTTGTAGAATAGTTATGATGAGTGCTGTTTGAGTGAAAAACGAATTCAAATCATGGGGGAGTTGGTCATTGTGGTGTCTATATAGGAAGATGCCTAACTGGTATTTATAGTTATCCTTTAAAGTAAGAATATTTTTGATATGGTCTAGGGTTTTACCCTGCCTGTAAATAAAGTCAGTAAATATTGACACAGTCGCACTTTCATTTTCAGGATATTAAAAAAAAAAAAAAAAAAAAAGGCTTGTGTGGATTTGCGTGATTGTCTATTCAAATCGTGACATAATTCCTGCGAACGCTTTTGCTATTTTGATAGCATTTATGTGCCTATATTACTGACGTACGGTAACTTCTTGGGATTCAAAAAGTTGGGTGAAAATTTCACCAACACCAGGATGGGTACTTATGTGAAAGTACTGAAATTAGGTAGGCTTTGCTCAACAATTGTTGATTTATGGATTTATGAAGAGGTTGGTTACCCAATAAAGTATAGTAACCAGCCGCACAGTTAATCCATTAAATCAATGAATTGTTGAGTAAACCAGGGGTCTCCAAACTTTTTTGCCTGGTAGCCCCAACTTTCTACTCCGGAATCTTGGTGGCCCTCAAGTTGACGGGTCGGTGAGAGGAGTTTGATTTGACTTGGTTATGCAGATGACTGGTTCTTAGATTAGAATCACTCCCATTGCTGATTTTTAATGAGGAATTTGGCAATTATTTTTCGCTCCGGAATCCTTTTCGCGACCCTCTGAAATATTTTCGCGACCCTCAAAAGGGTCGCGACCCCTAGTTTGCCGACCCCTGGAGTAAACCAACGTTACCAAATTTCAGTATTTTTCACATACGTGCTCAGTGTTGGTGAAACTTTTACACAACTGCTTTTACAATGTATTTATGTATGGCGGTCAGGTAGTGACTGCTAAATCTTCCTAGTAACGGGATGTCATCTTTCGCTGCGTTGCTTTGCTTCATTGAAGTTTGAGGTGTAGAAGTTTAATCGTGACTTCTGTACACAATGGTATACCGGCTAAGTGCAAGTGCTGTAACGTCCGAGTCCGGAATCGAACTCGAGTTCTGTTTCTTTTTACTGAAATGGGCATAAGCCCGGAGTGGAGGGTTATGGAATCGGAATTTTCCCGGACTGATCTTCAAATGGACTTGGACTTGAAGCCAATTTCAACCGAGTTCACAAAAATGACAGAAAAAAAAAGAAATAAGGAATGACTCCCGATTCCCCTGCTATTGGTGCAGTGCTGTGCCAGTATGAATGACCATGCACTGTCAAACAAATTACTGAGAAGGCAGAAAATTGGCACCCTAAAAATGATATAATTAAGTCAGCATGCTTAAGAGTATAAAACTGTGTGTATCATAATAAGCTACATTGTCAAATAGTCAAGCCAAGACTCGGAATTGACTCCACTGGAATCGGTATTGGCTCGGAATCGAGTTATATGTGGACTCAGATACAACCCATGGCATTTTATCACTCAAGTACTGTTTCCCTATGGAATTTTCTCAACTCTACTCTCTTTCGTCTAACACAGTGGTTCCCAACCTTTTTCAGCTCACCGCCCTTTCACCGAATGGGGTTGGACAAACGTCGCCCATCTATAGCATAGTATTAATGAATAAAACGACAAAAATAAGAACCATGTTGAAATGAAGGGTAGGACTACAAGTACATCGTTTTTACGTGTGGGTCGGACCCAGGGTAGCACACAAAGGGTGCTGCACTTGAAGAACTGACTCTCTTTTGAGATTGCGAATCCTTTACCTAAGATTTACGGAGGCGTGAAGGCCTGATAGCAGTCAGGGAGTGATTCGTTTAATTTTGCAGATGCCAGGGCCTCACCGATGTGTGAACCGATCCCTCAAGGGCTCCTAATCCTAATAGGTCCAGGGGCAACGTCCAAGTGGGGGACAGGAGGCGAAGCCCCCGGAAACTCCAGAACGTACATTTCCGATATTGTCGACACAGGAATGAGGCATGGCTCAGTCAAATTTCAGGCGCGGATGCAAGGGGGGCTTTCCTGGGCTCAGCCCCCCTTTTTCGCCACATCAACAATAACAAATACGCAAAAATTAGCATAATGTTATTCTAGGAGAATATTCAAGGGGGCTTTCAGCCCCCCCCCCTTCGAAATGTCTGGATCCGCGCCTGAATTTTGACTATCTTCTGATAACCCTAAATGCGCACTGAAGATATTACAAAAATTACCCATAGACCAGTCTGTATTACAAAAGTAGCTAACGGAAGTTTCCTTTGATACTGCAAGGGCCTTTTCCTGTGGGAGGGAGGAGGAAAGATGGTAGGGGTCGCATGAGGCTTTGAAAGACTTAGACCAATGCCACTCAAGCTGTCCTACAGGTAGACGTAATGAGAAAGCCGCACCGAAAAACTGCATTTTCGAAAACAGGTTTAATTTACGTTTTACTTCATAGTAGGCCTTCACAAAAGTTATATGTTACGTTACAGTCACCTATAATTGTCACTTTTGTTGATATGTCATGTTTATAGACAGCAAGGAAAACTACATTTCAGGTAAAAGTGACGGTACAATTTCTTGCCATAACCCCTTCGGTCACCGCTTTCACTGCCACTGATGAGAATATGAGAGTCCTCGGCAAGAAAAGGCACTCGGAGGAGGGATGTTAGACCTCCTCGACTTGGTGACTTCATTTATCTCCTTTTTATAAGAACTAATTTGATAGCTCAGCTAGAAGAAAACCTTTCGAAATCTTATAAGGCCCCGGTTTAAGTTGAGTACTTCAGTTGTTATTTTCTCACATCAATTCCACACAGAAGTAAAACCGTCAACACAAGTCAGTCTTGAAAAGTAACATACTTGTTTAATTTGTCAATTCACTGTTTCCTAATTTCCCTTAGTTGCAGACGTCTACAAAGCCTTCTTACACTGGTCTGTTGAAGGGCCATCTGGTATCCACTTTGGAAGCACGACCCCTTTTTGTGTCGAACACGAAAGAGCAGAAGAACTGTGCCCTCACGTAGCAGGCTGTGAGTAAAATATGACATACTGTGTTAGATTATTGCTCAATCAATAGATGAAAAGTGCCTGATTTTCAGCGCCACAATTGTAGACGTCTATTTATTTAAAATCGTCACATATGAGTGCAATAGCTGGGGAGTAAGTACAAATTCGAGTTCACAAAAGCTTGTGTCACAAAAATTTCATTTAGCATTTTTACTCGTATTACACTATTCTAGACAATAAGTGTCAAAAAGTTCTGAAGTGTACAGTAACTCTAGTACCCTACAAAATTAGCTCACATTTGTATTTTTGCCAAGAAAAAAAACACACTGGCGATTTTTCGTACGATCAGTATAGCCATCCTTTCAAAACTACCCCGCTATGGGAATACGAAATGGGCATGAAACGCTACGACCTTAACGTCTGTGGTTAAAAACTTCAAGTTGACTTGGCAATGTTCTATCTATTTATAGTTTGTCGTATTGTTTTATAGCCGGTTGTTCTTAAGGTTTTTAACTCTTTCTTAAGTTTTATTTTACCGTCTTTGGTACATGTTGTAGTTTACTTTTTCTCGCCTGTATTTTTTCTTACTGTCTGTAGGTTTTCAACTCCCTGTTTTAGCTTCCCATGTTTTTATTTTCGTTGAGTTTAACCTCTTTTTTGTTAATGTTCGTTTGCACTTTACCTTTTATATTTGTACAACGCCTTAGAGATTTTATCTTTTCATCGGATAAGGCGCTTTAAGTGTGATTATAGACCTTATGCATTGACGTCACGCGACATCATTTTGGAAGAAAAACAATAATGGCACGCACACAGTAGACTTAGCACGTGCGTGTTGTAGACTTACGCGCGTATGCGATTGGTTGACAAATCAGCTGTCTGCATTTGTTGGCGTAACTTGCAAAGATACGCCCTAGCCTCCAAACGAGGGAGCACTTTCTGCTCTGTGACAAAGATATTACAAGCATACATTCCAAACTTCAAATGGCGCGTTGACTCCCCAAGGAGGCCAATATATCGGGGCGGAAGTGCTGATCACTGTTCAGTCGTTTTGAAAACAAACAGGCAAATGAACGTTTTACAAAAGTATTAATACTTGTTATTTCGGAATGTTGTTGACTGAAGAAGTACTACGCCTCAATAAATTCCACTTGAACAAGAATAACTTATTTCTTCAACGCGGCATTCCACGTGTTTACACTTGAACATGAACGCACAATGACTGGTTTTGCAAGTTCATGGACATTCATTGGTCAGTTTCTATGGTATCTTCAAGTGACGCACTTTTATATGCGCGTTCAATTACTTACGCGCTCACAACGGGAAAGCAACTAGCGCGTTTGTTTCCAGAGAGCGCAGAACTGTGCGTCAAGTATTCCGGATAATACACAGAGAAATGTATTCTGCGCGTATATAACGCGTTGTAAAAGTTCACGCACGCTAGCCCCTTTTGACAATGAAATTTTCTGTACCACGTTTTTATTTTTGTACGCAGATCCCGGAATAGAACGGCGCGCATGTCAAATTAACACTTCCGCCCCGATATATACGTCTCCATGAGGAGTCACTGAGCGTAACAGTGTAGGTATAGGAGTTTGGAATCTATGCTTATAATATCTTTGCTCTGTGATGTCATATGCATAAGGTCTATTGCTATATTTATTAAATCTTTCCCCCATTCGGGAGACTGACTTTGCATGAATTTCCCAAACGGGAGAATCTCTTGGACTATTTATTGGCATACAGAGAGTGCGACAATTACCGACGTTTAAGCGCAAACTACGTTTCTTATCATCTTAATCTAGTAGCTATATATTGAAATTACCGTAGTTTATTCCGTGGAAGACAGAACTATGATAATCCCCTCACATTTTTATTTTAGATTACGTCCATGGAAATTACACAGATCATGTACCAATTTTTATAAAACCTGGGGTAAGTAGTTGAACTTTCCTTCTCAGCCTCAACATGGCGCATAATATTTAATTTAAGATACGCCCTAAATCTGCTCTGATTTTTTTCAACGTCATGGAAAAGTGTTGAATTCAGTAGCATTGATTTCATGGTAGAAAGTTATCAGGGAAATAAAAGACCTTATGCATAAGACGTTACAGAACAGAAAGTGCCCTCTGCCCACTAAGTGCGTATCATTGCAACTCACCAATACAAATGCAGACGGCCGATTCATGTACCGGTCGTGCGTGCGGGTGCCCATTGTTTACCCTCTAAAATGATGTTCGTGATGCCACTGCATAAGGTTTATTAGTTCCTATCAAATCCGTTTAATTCGATAGATATTCATTCGAAATACATGAAAACTTGCCAGTAGGCTATTCTAAATTAATACCAGACGTCAAGTTATTTGGTTTCGCGTGCATCACAATATCTTTTTAAGGTCATTTATTGTCACATCAAGGCAAAGTACCTGACAACATATAGGCCTACTCCAACATTAAAGCGCAGGTCACACTAGAGCGATTTCGGATAGGATTACGGTCCGAGTTTTTTAAGTTTTAGTTAAAATCTTCTCCATCCCTGGTCGGAAAGATCCAAAAATTTGTCAGCCTGTGTAAATATATGATTTGCATCAAAGGACTACGAAAATGAAATATAAACTAATTTTTTCGTGACATCACATCGGCAGACAGCGTTTATCGGACACGCGTGCAAAAATTGGATTGATTTTCGAACAAATACCGCTCTGTTGAACAGTATAAGTTACCCTATGTGATAGTAGAAGAACAGTTTATCGTGAGACAAACTAGGATCAGTTATCGATATAGCGTGACCATCCTTAGAACAAAGTCTGAATAAAAAACTATTGGGCTGATTTAGAAAAATTCGGATCGGATTTCGGATTGAAAATCGCTGTAGTGTGACCGGCCCTTAAATGCCTCAGTCCCAATTGCACTTAAAGGGTAATATTGCGTTTGTTTTACAGAAAATTTTCATATTTTTAAACCAATATTAGTCGGTACAGAATGATAGACAATTCAAAATAAGGCAGTACGGTAGCTTCCTTTTCAAGAAATAAGGATCCCACAGGAAGTAATTTGGTTAATTGTTGCACAAAAGTAATTTGATCACCCAAACTTTCAAAAATTCAAGTGATGCAACATCTGTTACTCTTGTGCTGAATAATATTTTGAGGAGACAAAGCTTTTGCTAGAGTTTATTGTGAGACTGAATGTTTAACAATGATTTAAGGTACTGTCTTTGTATGCCATGTTGATGCATTTTGAACGCAATATTTCCCTTTAACGCTGAATTCTCTGTTACACCTTGGAGGTAGTACATCTATGGTTATACAGTAAAAATAAACTGATTGCCCTTTTTCAGGGAGGTGATACTCTGGAAGGAAGCAGAAGTAAAAAATTAATTTATGCTTATCCTTAAAAGCAATATTGTAGCCTCCTTGCAATAAAAACCGCCTGATTTTTTGTTCTGCAGAGTCCGTACAGTGCCAATCTCACAATGGTCAATGACGAGGATGTTGTTATTTGGTGTTGTCGTGCTTCATGTACCTTTTTACCTTAGAAAATCAGCTGTGTGGTAGAAGTGTACTCGAACAAAATAAGAGCTTGGAGCAAAAGTTGCAAAATGGACATTAAATGGCTACAAATTGCAAATCATTGAAGTCTAACTTCTTTCTGAACACTGATACTTCGTTGTAGGTTTTAGTATTTGGTTGTAAAGATAAACATAAGATTTTAAATCTCAACTTGAAATCATGTTCCAGTGGGCTATCTTTCAGGATCTGATTCTGACAATGTTCGAAAATGTAAATGAGTCGTTCGCAAATGTAGAATGCAAAATAAAGAAAGTTTATAAACCAATATAAAAAGTTGTCGATCAAAAAACAATGTTGCAAAGTACATAGGCGTGGAAATCTGTTCATGACTGGGGGGGGGGGTGGTGTGAACAATGCTTCAGACAGCCGTCCTGAGGGGAGGGGAAAATGTTTGAAGATTTCCGGGTCCTTTTGTGGAATTTGGTGCAATATTTGAGCAAATTTTAAGGAAAATTATCTCAAATTTTTGACATTTTATAGAGGGAACAAATAAGGGGTTTTCGTCCTTGAACTGAGGGGGTCGGAAGTATACTTCCACCCCAACACATTTTGACTAGGGGCTTTATCCCCCAGCCCCCCCACTTCCCACGCACTTGGCAAAGTATACTATTTTCATGTGTGGTATACTTGAAAACCAGCCATCAAATAGGCTAATGCTTCTGTTTTCATCAATATATATATATATATATATATATATATTATATATATATATATATATATATATATATATATATATATATATATATATATATATATATATATATGTATATATATATGTATATAAAAATAGTTAAACACGTATCCTCCAAGTAAATGCAAGAAAATGTGCGAAAATATAGAGTGCCTTTCAAATCCAACTGGTTTATTAATGCTCAGGATATTTCGACACCTTCCTGGTGTCTTTATCAACTGTATAATACAGATTATACAGTTGATAAAGACACCAGGAAGGTGTCGAAATATCCTGAGCATTAATAAACCAGTTGGATTTGAAAGGCACTCTATATTTTCGCACATTTTCTTGCATTTACTTGGAGGATACGTGTTTAACTATTTTTACTATGATGATCCAACACGCGGACTCGGTTAATAATATATATATATATATATATATATATATATATATATATATATATATATATATATATATATATCGCTATATATATATATATATCGCAGGTCGATTACTGCGAAGCACTTGTGAAATGTATAGATCAAAGAAAGTAGTAAAAAGTGCTTAAAGTTTAGGAGAAAACTCCGCAACGTTTCGGGCACGTACCCTTCATCAGGCGGCAAAATATCAACTGATCAGTAAAACGCGATTCAAATGAAACAAACAAACGCGTGCCTACACAACTCGACCAACGCACGTGCGTTGGCCGCGCTTACAGTGTGTATGTATACAGTGAAACAACGCAGTGAAACAATGCAACTACGTTAGCTACAGTAAAGCTACGCAACTGCGTGAAATACAAAAAAACTGCGCAACTGCGTTAAATAACTAAAAGCTGTAATGACGCAACCTAAAACGATTGACGCGCTCACAGAGTGTGTATGTACACAATAAAGCAACGCAGTGAAACAATGCAACTGCGTTAAATACAGTAAAGCTACGCAACTGCGTGAAATACAAAAAACTGCGCAACTGCGTGAAATAACTAAAAACTGTCATGACGCGATCTAAAACGATTGACAAAAGACGGTCATGTAAAAAAAAAAAAAAAAAAAAAAAGAGCACGCGTTTGGCAAGAAAATTAAAAGCGTTTGGAATGGTCACGGCCAAACCTGCAATAAAACAGTTACAAAAGTTCAAGTTTAACATTCAGTCCATTAGGGGTGAGGGTCCCGAGCTTCATAATTAACCGGTTTTCTGCAATTAAACGATCGCGGTCGGAACCTCGGCATGATATTACTGCCGTGACCATCAGGTCCTGTATCGAGCAAAATGACGGGGGTTTGAAATGATTAGCTACTGGAAAGCCAGGAAAGTTTTGCTTGATGGATCTTAAGTGTTCTGTAACTCGATCAGCCAGGCGACGTTTCGTTTCACCCACATACAAAATGGTACAACACCTACAAGTTAAAGGTGATCAGTCGTCTTGAAATATTCTTTGTGACGTCAGCCTTTTCTTGACATGTTTCTGCAGTCGTCACTGTTCAAGGATACACCGTACAAGTAGCTATGATGACATCGGTATAGCTAGTAGGTATACAGCTACAAGCCGTCTCTTCTTGCTTACCGATTAGCTATACCATGCTTGTACGGTGTATCCTTGAACAGTGACGACTGCAGAAACATGTCAAGAAAAGGCTGACGTCACAAAGAATATTTCAAGACGACTGATCACCTTTAAAATGTACACTACGTTAGTGGATGTACAAGTAAAATGCTGGTTAATATTAAAGCGGTTGTTGTTGGGACCCACAACAGAGAGGAACCTGTCATGGCTAACTACTTGGCAAGTATTACACCTGACGCGATTGCAAGGATACGTCCCCGGAGCGTCGGGCATTAATGGTTGGGGATGAGAGGCCCGAACTAAGTGATTAGAAATATTTTTCTCATTTCTAAATGCAGTGATAGGTGGTTCAGGGAAATACTCACGGGTAGAAGGATCTTGTTGAAGGATTTCTACGTTCCTATAAATGGACTGAACAATGGGACGTACGGATGGTTGATAAGACACGACCAAAGGTATTCTGGTCGAGGACTTTACGTTCGCTGTTTTAGGGATCATGGTTGTAGCTCTGTCTATTCCTTGAATACGAACTAAGGCCTTCGTGAGTACCTTTCGTGGGTATTGACGTTGCGGAGTTTCTCCTAAACTTAAAGCACTTTTTACTACTTTCTTTGATCTATATATATATATATATATATATATATATATATATATATATATATATATATATATATATATATATATATATATATATATATATATCTCTAATTCGGCACTTAGGGGGAAAGTTGTTGTTGAAAAGTCGACCTTAAGGGGAAAAAAAAATTCGGGTGAAATATAATTTTCGCCTTAACGTTTCCACACACTTTTTCTATAGGAATACGTAAACTTACAAGGGCGCCCTCTTAGATTTACAAACTAGATGCCATTACTTCAAAGTTGTCAAATTTACGGACACCTAGCTGTTAACACGAACGGATGGCTGCCCATTGAAATAACGTTAATTATATTTTTAGACGTTAAGGCGAATTTATTTCTTATGTATTTTATTATCATTTTTTCGCCCTATGTACAAGCAGATATAACAATTTCCCCTTAAGGTGGGAATTAGCGTTATATATATATATATATATATATATATATATATATATATATATATATATATTTATATATATTTATATGTATGTATAAATGACTAAAATTATGTGGTTATTTTTACGTTCTGTTATTCACTTTTGTTTCTCTGAAAGCTATTAGTTGAAACAGTTTTCAGCTGAGCCACATCAATGGTGTGATTTTGCCAACGATTGCCAATTTTGCCACCGATTTTGAATTACTACCATTACGCCATTTCTCCATATACCTTTGACTGAAGTTTCGTCGGAGGTTTTGGTGAGTTATGGTTCCATAAATTGATGTTTTGTTAATTTAAAATCCATCAGAGGTCGAGAATAGTTAATGGAAAGGTCAAAATTCTACGACTGCTAAAGCGTTTGCCAAAACCTGCTGACATGGTGTGTTCAACAATTGAATGGTGGTGAACCAGAATTGTTGAGAAGAAACGCTTGTCGTCATGTGAAAGCCCAAAACACGCCCCTTTGTAGGGTTTTCAGTTATAATGAAATGAACAGAGATGGAAGCAAGTCATTTTTTCCAGTCAAGTCACGAGTCATTTGGTCCCGGCAAAAATCAAGTCACAAGCCTTTTTGCACAAGTTGAAGTGAAGTCACAAATTTTTTCCAACTGTTATAAGCAATTAGGCGTCAACTTAGGTCTGCTGCAAATTTGCATTTTGAACTTAATGGGAGACAAATAAAAGTCACAACTTCATGACGAATTTTCTTAACTTGTTCTTTCTTTCTTTCGTGTAGGAGTTCTTACTATTTGGGATTCTAAACTCCAAACATGTTTTACAAACTATAAAGATGAGCTGTACAACTGTGAAACTAAACTTGTTACTGTTTAAGATGGTACTTTAATCTTCTCAAAAAATTCTGGAAAATTTCAAGATATGAATGAACAATAAGTTTTGCCGATGGTACTAGTTTGTGAAATTTGTGACTAAATGTCTGAGTTCAACATGTGACACTTGAAGTTAGCTTTTTCCCTGCTCCTTTCTATTGCATTAAATTCGATGTGGTACTTCCATGGTCCAATCCCCCCCCCCCCCCACGGGCATGTTGCCGTACTGGGAGTATCAAGAAATAGACACACTGAAGATGTTTAACTTCAGAAGTAGAGTAAGCCTAAATGCAGGTAAAATGGTTGCACATGCCGCTGTGCATGCGTAGATGTCCATGGCCATGCGCAGGAGTTTTTTGCTATGGGGGGGGGGGGGTCTAAAGAGGGTGCAATTATCATTTGACGTGCAGCTTTTCAAGAAAACTATCAAAAATGCTTCCCGGGAATTTGTCAAGGGGGGGGGGAAGGGACGAATTCAGATTGGAACACCGACGAAAACCCCAATGGCGTGGTATGCAGAGGCCTGCCTCAGGTCCCTGGTGGGTTCCGGGGCAACGCCTCCGTGGGAGTCTGGGGTGAAGCCCCCAGAAGCCCAGGGATACTTAAACTTGTGAGCATTAGAATGATGCATTTAAGCTTCTTCAAATTGAATGGACACAAAACAGACCACAAAAATCAGTCTGACAGTTTTAAATTATAGTTTAACTCCATCCTATTAACAGCCGACCGGGATTAATGATGCAGAGGGCATGAGGGTGGAGAGGAAGACGGATGATAGTAAGGTCTTCATGGGGAATTAGAAAAATAAGCTCACCAAAATTGTCCAACAGGAAGTAATGATGGAAAAACAAGCACTCGGGATGGGTGCATTCGAAGCATATTTAGAAAATTGCATTTCTTAAGACGTCTTCAGCGATATTGGTAGAGAAATATAAGCAAAATATACTTAAGAGGGATGGTAGTCCCGTTCTCACCCCCTCCCCTCTTTGCTACGCACGTATCCTGTATTGCCTGAAATGGCACTTTCCGTGCCTTTCAAGTTGCACCTAACCAATCTTTATTTCAGTACCTCGGGAATTCACACAGGTCGGTGTTTTGAAAAAGATGCTTTGAAAATTTCGGCTGGGGAAAAGGGGTACTGCCCCTGCTTCCCCCACCCGCGGCGCACGGCCATGTGGATGTCCTGTGTAGCGTAGCTGAGTGCAATAGCTCTGAACGCCTGTGGGGTCTCATGATGGTTCCTCCATGACTGGACACAACTTCAGTGGGGGAACTACTAGCAGGGAAGCCAAGGCCCTCATAGCAAAAGGACATAGTAGAGGGAGGGTTGCTCTTATTGATCCAACCAGACTGTTCTTTATCAGCGCGCCTTACACAACTTACCCTAGCCAGGTCAGTCCAGAATGAACGACCGATGGTGGGAGCACCATCTTGATATTTCTGATGAATCACGCAAATCGTCAATGGATTTTGAAAGTTCTATCACATGTCGCTCGACAATCTTATGACTCGAAATGGTAACAAGACATTTTTGGCAAGTCCAAGTCAAGTCTCAAGTCATTTTTTGCAAGTCCAAAGCAATTCGCAAGCCTTTGCTAGTATTTGCAAGTCAAGTCACACGTCACAGAAAAAGCGACACGAGTTCGACTCTGAGCCCAAGTCTCATAACTTGAGTCTACAACTGGAAATGAAGGCCACAGATCATATGCAATGATCAAGAAATTTGTTTTTTCAGCTTTTTTATACTTAGTTTATACACTTTACATATTAAGAGAAAGATTTGCATTGTTTTGGGGAGGTCAAAGGTCATTTGAGGTCACCAACGGTCCAAAAAAGATAGGAATGACTTAAACTTTCAATACTTAGTAAAGCGTATTGATTTTTTACATAACAAGATGCGTATAGCTTTTGGTGGAGGTAAAACACCATGGATGACATTACAAAAACCTTTTTAAACACGATATCTGAAAAAATTACATTGGGGAGTCTCACACTTGGTATGTGGATGCCATATATTGAGTAAGAGAATCATATTGCTTTCTGTGACAGTCAGAGGCCACATGAGGTCAATAGAGGTAAAATGTTAAAACCACATAAACACGATATCTCATGAACTTTAACCTTGATGATCACACAGTTGGCATGTGGATGCTCCACATTAAGTTCGAGAGGACTCTTACTTTTCATGGAGGCGAATGGTCATTGGAGGTCACCGGAAGTAAAATTGTTAAAAACTTATAAACACATTTCAAGTAGCATATAACATCTACGAATATCATACTTAGCATGCAGATGCCCTACGGTGCATTGAAAATAATTTTAGTGGGGTAAAGGTCATTTGGAGTCATTGGAGGTCAAATTGTTTTATAACTAGCGCACATGATATTTCAAGAAGTGGTACTTTGAGTGATCTCTCCCTTTATATGTAAATGCTCCACACTAAGTTCAAAAAAGGATAGTGATTTTGATGGAGGTCAAAGGTCATGTGAGATCACTAGAGACGAAATTGAGAAACCTCGTTAACATGCTATCTTAAAGGTCTGTGGACATGTAATAAATTCAGTTGTTCTACTCAACAAAGTTTGATTAAAGGTGATCGGTCGTCTTGAAATATTGTTTGTGACGTCAGCCTTTTCTTGACATGTTTCTGAGGCGTCACTGTTCAACAGATACACCGTACAAGCGTGGTATAGCTAATCGGTAAGCAAGACGAGACGGCATGTAGCTGCATACCTACTAGGTACACCGATGTCATCATAGCTACTTGTATGGTGTATCCGTTCAACAGTTACGACTACAGAACATGTCAAGAAAAGGCTGACGTCACAAACAATATTTCAAGACGACCGATCACCTTTAAGATCTCCTGATCAAAAGTCCGTTGATATTATATGACTTTTACCGTTCTCGAGATATTTGTCTTCAAAGTTTGACCATTTGTGGGAAAAAATATGAGGTGGAGTGTTGCACAGGGTCTGTATTTTTTTTTTCGGTATTTCTTTATAAACTATCTGTTAGTTACTTAGTAGCTAGTTTCTAGTTTGGTGTTTAATGTGGATATTTTCAAAGAACTAGAAGAAAGAAATAGCTACGTCCAAAATTAATCCCTCGGGGCATCCCAAAATTACAGCTGTCCTTGGAATGAAAGCGAAACTAACAAAGGATAACATTACACCCAGTTGACAGCTCCCTCTCCGCACTGAAAACCTAAACTAGTCAGGATGGTGTCTCTCCTGACTAATTTGACTGACTAGCGTAAAATTAGTCGGTGGATTAGTCAGTGATCACAAATTAATCAGTTGATTAGTCGGTGTCACACGGACTAATCCACTGACTAGTTTGTGATCACTGACTAATCCACCGACTAATTTTACGCTAGTCAGTCAAATTAGTCAGGAGAGACACCATCCTGACTAGTTTAGGACTAGTTTAGGTTTTCAGTGCGTACGTCACAAATTTGCATAAGTAGCTCATGTTTATTCAAAATATAGGTAAAAACAGTAATTGTCTTGTAAAATATTCAATATTTGATGGAGTTTAATGGGAACTGCGGCTATTTCTTTATATTTTAATGCTTTTTACACCACATAGGCAAGCAGCACATTTACATGTTTACAGACCTTTAAGAATGATAACTTTGAGGCACCTCATACCTTGTCGTGGACGTTCCACATTAAGTTAAAGAATCCTACAGTGTTTGGTGCATGGAGGTCAAAGGTCATATGAGGTTCCCACATCACATGTCAAACTTTAAAATGTTGTAAATAGGCTATGGTACATCTCATGTGTTATTGTTCTAATCGTACTATCAAGGTCCTTTATCCTGCGACGATCAGCATTGCCTAGCATCGTCCCTCACCCTCGGCACCTCCAAGCACCACCCAGACTGACAGAACCTGTCGTGCACTATTTTCTTTCGTCAAGGAATCATGGAACGGACCCTCTGGTTAGTACCAGGGTTGGCATACACAGATGAACAGATGTAAGTGCGGGGAGGGGCATAAAACTAATTGCAGGCGTGTGAGGTTCTGTATACAAGTAGCCGACATGTGCGACTGCCTTTGCAACGCTCGATCACTGTACAAAGGTGTCCCACGTGACGCCATCATTGCTCGTTGGACGGCAATGAACCACGAGTGTAAACGCTCGAGTAGGTATGATCGTGTACGTATTGGTAAATGCATATAATGTTTAATACCGTCCACAAATGACGTCAATGCAAGACCTCTGTACAGTTCGTGTGTAACTGTGGTAGGTCTATATGTACAATTACAAGGTGAAAGTTTCTGACAAAATTACTAGACTGATTCCAAGTCCAGATAAAACCCGTTCGTTTCTAACAGTTTTGCAGTATATGGACTACTGGTTGGTATCCCCGTTTTCATATATATGTTTGAAGAAAAGACATGAAATGTAGGAACTCATTTCAAGTTACGCGCACAGCCGGTCATTCCTATTCTACCACCATACTACCAAAATACTACCAAAAAAACTAAAAAATTGCCTATTCTTATCATTTTTTACATTTATCGTACCAAAATTTCGTTTCAGAAAGTACAATTACAGGCAGGCACGAATGAAGCTTTTCCAATGGGGAGGTTCGATTTTATGAAAAGTGAAGTTGCCAGCCTCTTGTAACAGTATCTAAGCGGAACGCCACCATGCCTTGCCGGGTAGCGTACCAAGAAGTTTTTTTCCAAAACTTGCATCCTAGATTGCCGGCATAGGCGTAGGAGGCGGGGGACTGCAACCCCCCCCCCCAAACAAACTTTTTGTGAAAATTCTGGCAATATGCTGAGAATTTTTCGGGCACCTACTGAAAGAAAAATAATGCGATGATGTAGCTAAAGGTAATCAATAGTTTAAAAAACTTCCTTGGTATTAAAATAAAGTTCTGTTCCCCAAACAAACTTTTTGTGAAAATTCTGGCAATATGCTGAGAATTTTTCGGGCACCTACTGAAAGAAAAATAATGCGATGATGTAGCTAAAGGTAATCAATAGTTTAAAAAACTTCCTTGGTATTAAAATAAAGTTCTGATTTGAATTGCACCAGCACCTATATATTTGGTATTAATTCACCAGTGTGTTTTAATGGTTCAGCTTATATTATGATTATGAGTGGTGTATTTGAGGGGCCATTGGGCCATGCCCCACCCTCACTGATGCCGATTTTTTAAGGAATTAAAATACGAAAAATTTTTAACACACTGGTTTATTCTAAAGGTATCATATGTGGCACCAGATTGCATGTAAGGACACCGAATTTTTCAAAGTTTTTCAACTCGGAGGGGGCACCCCATTGGACCATGGTCTCCTATCACTGATGCCGATTTTTTTAATTTTGGTTCCTAAAAGTACATGAAGTTTTTAACACAATTTTACTGCAAAAGGTAGCATATGTGGCATCAGATTGCATGTAAGGACACCGAATTTTTCAAAGTTTTTCAACTCGGAGGGGGCACCCCATTGGACCATGGTCTCCTATCACTGATGCCGATTTTTTTAATTTTGGTTCCTAAAAGTACATGAAGTTTTTAACACAATTTTACTGCAAAAGGTAGCATATGTGGCACCAGATTGCATGTAAGGACACCGAATTTTTCAAAGTTTTTCAACTCGGAGGGGGCACCCCATTGGACCATGGTCTCCTATCACTGATGCCGATTTTTTTAATTTTGGTTCCTAAAAGTACATGAAGTTTTTAACACAATTTTACTGCAAAAGGTAGCATATGTGGCATCAGATTGCATGTAAGGACACCGAATTTTTCAAAGTTTTTCAACTCGGAGGGGGCACCCTATTGGACCATGGTCTCCTATCACTGATGCCGATTTTTTTAATTTTGGTTCCTAAAAGTACATGATGTTTTTAACACAATTTTACGGCAAAAGGTAGCATATGTGGCACCAGATTGCATGTAAGGACACCGAATTTTTCAAAGTTTTTCAACTCGGAGGGGGCACCCCATTGGACCATGGTCGCCTATCACTGATGCCGATTTTTTTAATTTTGGTTCCTAAAAGTACATGAAGTTTTTAACACAATTTTACTGCAAAAGGTAGCATATGTGGCATCAAATTGCATGTAAGGACACCTAAGTTTTCAAACATTTTCAAAGAAGAGGGCCTCTCGGGGACACCCTCCCCTTAGGCCCCTCCCCTAGGCCGGCGATCACACAACATAATGCCTGCCCGCCACCCCCATGAGAGACTGAATCCTGGCTACACCACCGATTATTATCATTATTATTGTAACGACTTCCGCCAAAATTAAAACTAATATGGAAGGTAGTAACACGGCAAAATATTGTATGTAATTGGCATGCCATGTGATAGCCGATGCATGCCTATATGATATGTACATTAACATGTCCAATGCGTGTGGAGCGGGACGAAATTTTGGGTTATATTATTCGGGCAAGTCGTTACAGCCCCCCCCCCCCATCAACTTAAGCTCCTACGCCCATGGTTGCCGGAAACGGCATTGTCCAGGCCTAGTAAACCTTCTTAACGTTTTTTTTTATGTTTGGATCTCATGTGTTAGAAATTTTCACTTCCCCCTAAAAGGTAAATGAGAAAACGGGTCATTCTGCAAAATCACTGAAGCCTCTGGTGATCCCGAAAGTCGCTTGTTATGTTTGTTTACTTCTGGAAGGCCATACGTGCCCGGCAAATAAGAACATTAATATAAAATGCGGTAATTATTGTTTTCGAAGATATATGTATTTCCGATAAGGGAACTGCCACTTGGTACAAGTGGTACCTCCCCAGTGACGGATCCAAGGGGACCAACGGGGGCCATGGTCCCACCCAAAGGTGGGCCAAAAATGTTTCCGAAAATTCGATGAATATTTGAGGAATAAACTGCAGAAAATTAACTTCGCAATTGCTCACCTTTTTTGTACCAAATCGCATCTGAGGGCATTCAGTTATAGAAAAATTTTCAGAAGGGAAGGAGGACACCCCTCCCCTTAGAGCTCTCCCCCATATCACTTTACCACCAGTTTGACTCCTCCCAAACAAAGGCAATGGATCCGCCAGTGCATCTCTCTAGTCTGATCAGGTGTTCAACTAGATTTAATACAGCAGAAATAGTACACAGGAAAACGGAGCATACTTTGGGGGAGGGGAAAGGTTAATTTTATCTGAAAGGATGATTTTTGAGCCACGTTGCCGTATCTGTTGTTTCAAAATAAACGTTGAATAGCCTAGGCCCAGATGACCAAAACCGTGGTGAGATTTCTAACAAAAGTTTTTGTATAGTGATGAATCTCTGTTCTGATGTAAAAGTGTTACCCTATCATTTCAAACAAAATTGATTTCGAAAGGTGCTGAGATACAAAATGGCGATATCTCTGTCATCTTTCATTCAACCATGTTTATGTTCGAGATTTTGGTAAGTCAGTTCATCCAGGTTATGCCACGTGATCTCTGCAGCTCAAAATAATGCTTCAGTTGGTATTGAAGGCTGGTGGATGTCGGCCACAGGCCACCACACTACAAAGTCAGTCAGTCGTAAGACTTTGGTTTAAAACAGAGGTTCTTAATTGTTCCTGTTGGTGGGCCACATTTTTCATCATGAAAATCTCGCGGGCCACAAACACAGGCCCGTATAACTTTGTCCAAGAGGTGAGTCCGGCCATCAGTTTGAAATGACTCAACGACGCCACGAAAACATGAAGCCTCTCTCTTTATAGTGCTTTGTCTAAAAGTCTAAGGTCCCTTCGAAGGGCCCTATAATGGGGTCCAGGGCAACACCCCTGTAGATCAACGACCGCGGAAAAAGCCCCAGCTCTCATTTATTTAAGGTTACCATCCGTCCCGATTTATCGGGATTGTCCCGTTTTTTTGAAAGGAAAGGTGAGAGTCGCGGCCGATAAGACAAATCGTCCCGATTTTCTCGAAAACAAATATAGCTGTTATATTCTGTATCATGTTATTTGCGTGCGCAGTAAAAATCCTCATACTTGATCACTGTTTTTAGCCCCGAAGATTACGCTATATAGCCCGAACTTCCGACCTGCTCTGTAGCAGTGTAGCAGTGTAGCTCTAGCTACTGACTGCAACTGCTAACTGTGCTTTTCGATTGTAGGTCTATACGTATGTCATCGCGAATTTAGCGGTATTTTTATAATTATGCAGTTATGCTATCAAGTATTAATTTTATGACCAGTTCGCAGACTGTGGTCTGTGGAGTAAATATGCTGCAAACCAACTTTGCATTAATTACATTTCTGAAATTGTCCACATATTAGGCAAACAAAAATTAGTAAAAACAGCTTTAAATATTGTACCATTTGGCTTCTGGACAGGTAACAAAATCTAAATTTTAGCAAATTGGAGGGCTCCTTTTGACCCGTCCCCCCAGATCAGGGGTGTACCCCTCCCCTTCGGAAAATTTTTGCTTTTGGAAGAGGGCTGAGATGCAAAGTAGTGCTATATTTGACACATTTTGAAACATTCTCTTTTTTGCCTCAACTTTTTTCCACGCATGACGGCCAATAGGGGAAGCGCGCGCCGGCTGCGCCCCCGCCTGGATCCGCCACTGTTCATGTCGAAAAGATTTTCTGATACTCTCTTACCTATTTTTCTCTTCCCCGAGTGCCGTTGTGCCGACCACTCGTCGATGCGCCGACTGACTGTTCAGCTGAAGGGGGTGTTACATCCCCGATAGCTAACAGGGGCGGATCCAGGATTTCTGAAAAGGGGGGGTAGAAGTTGTTCGACCTGTGATTGAGGGCACTATACCATCTAAGCGGAGCGCCACCATCGGTTGGCGCGGAGCGTACAAGAAAATTTTTGACAAAATAGACCTCCCAGATCGCCGGAAATAGCACTTCCCATGTCTTATTTTTGCATTTTCTGCTTCATATAATTTCATGTCTCAACCTCTCAACACATTAATTTTTCCACAAGTTATTAACAGAAGACAGTTACTATAGGCACAGTGCCTTACTACAATGCATCCTGTTCAAGGCGTCTAATCAGATCTTTAGTAGTCATGTTCTAACTTGGTGAATATTGAGGGACTTCCTTGAGAAATTTGTGACCCATATCTTAGTTCGACTTGATGCCAGGACCCAGATACCTTGCATTGACATGTGGGCGTAAATGTACGTTTTATCACTGCATGTTCCCCTCTGCCTGATTTCTTCTTTTGGGTGGACTCATTGAGAAAGGAAAAATGACCCAAAATGCACGAGACTTGGCAGCCCTGTCATTGTTTTGGGGGTACGTCCAGGCAGTGTAATCATGGTATTATTGTAGGCCTAACATAGTATCAAGACTGAATGACCGAATTGTAATGATTCCGACCACTATATTTCTGAATAAAATTTTGTTGGTGACGTGCACTGTAGGCCAATCTTAACGTCTTTCAGAGAAAAATCGAGGGATTAATTAACTGACAAAACAGCATTTGGCCATTTAGTTTGTAATTGATTATGGTTATACTTCTTGATTGCTGATTTTATTTAATTTATAATTCCTCATTTTTCTTCTTAGGAATTTATTTATGGAGGGATGTCCCCCTCACTGAAAATTTTAGGGAGGGACGTTTCCTCCCCCCCCCGTTCCCCCGCTTTCCGCCGCCTATGCGTAGCATAACAGAAAATTTGGGTAAAAGCACATCCCAGATAGCCGGAAAAGACACTTTTAAGGCCTTGTAATTCGCATGATTTTCCATTTTAATTCTCTTGCAGTGGCGTAGCTAGGATTTTTTGTTTGGGGGCGGGGCTCCCGTCACTATCTAAGCGGAGCGCCACCATGAGTTGGAGCGGAGCTATACCAAGAAAATTTGAGATTTTAATACATCCCAGATCGCCGGAAATAGCACTTGTCAGGCTTGATAGCAGCCATCAAGAAGATCAATTTTTGTGAACAAAATGTAAAGTTTGATTTTATTTTATCACACATTTCTGTGAGGACGGATTAACTCAGCTGGTGTGACTTTTTGTCCCAGGGTTGCACGTTTGAATCCCGTTTTACTCAGTGGCGTACCCAGGATTTCTCTCACGGGGGGCATACAGTGCGTTATGTGATCGCCGGCCTGGGGGAGGGGTCTAAGGGGAGGGGGTGTGAAATTTGTGAAAAATTAGGTGTCTTTACATGCAATCTGGTGCCACATATGCTACCTTTTGAAGTAAAATTTGTGTTAAAAAATTTACGTAGTTTAGGAACTAAAAAAAAAGAAAATCGGCATTAGTGGGGAGGGCATGGCCCAATGGCCTCCCCCCAGTGCACGCCACTGCGTTTACTATCTAAGCGGAGCGCCACCATAGGTTGGCGCGGAGCGTTCCAAGAAAATTTGAAGTTTTAATACAAACCAGATGGCTGGAAATGGCACTTGCCAGGCTTGATAGCAGCCCATCCCAACTGATGCGCACTGTCTCGTAAGGTATTTTTCGATTGGCTGATGGTATTGTATCGGTATTGTATCGTATTGATTGAATCTAATCATGTGTAGTAAGATAGCATGCGTGTGAACGTCCCAATCGACGTTCAAACTGATCTGCTGTGCGCTATGACTCCCATGCTTCGAGGGTGCTAATCGCAGCTTCATTCTCTATCACTCTTCTCTCTGTCCTTCCCTCTAGCTCTTCTCCTTTCCGTTTTTTCTCTCTTTTTTCCCTTTTATTTTTATTTATTTATTTTTTTTTTTGCATTTTCAAAAAGGGGGGCCGGGGCGACCCCCCACAAGATCCGCCCCTGGCTAAGTCAAGGCTGCAACCAAGGAGAGGCAACTTTTCGCCACATAGAAAATCACAAATTACCATTGCCTTAATGCATTTTAGTGTATCTAGCCCGCCCCCTACATAATATTCCCCCTGGAAGCTGTCAGTTTGTAGTCTATTTAGTTCCTTGCAATGCATTTGAAGGTTTAATGCATCACTTCTAATGCCCACAACCCGTAAATACTCCAGAGCTTCCGGTGAGTCGTCCCCTGGACTCTCACCGGGGCATTGCCCCCAGTGGCGTAGCTAGACGGGGTAGGGGTGGCCGCCGCCCCCCCCCCCCCACACAAATCCTCCGAAGGCCTCTGTCGGAAATTTCTAGTCCCTGTCGGAAATTATTACCACCTTAATTAAAAATTCTTACAACGGAAATTAGTAGCTAAAATTATATTCTTAGGGGTTTACTTACAACACTTCTTATGTTTTTAAGCAGAAATACACATCCAAATGGTTACTGCATACCTCCGAAGTGACCCGCATTTCATGGGTTTGGCCCGCATTGAACACCCAAACCCGCTGACCTGCCCAACCCTTAGAAAAACCCGCATTTCAATACATGATAGAGCCACAAAACAAAACCCTGCCTTCGGAAGTAGCCTATCATACCTACGGAGCTTTTAAGCTGTCATGCAGATATTGAGATATTATGTGACTTTCTCGACTTTTTTTCAGTAAAATATTCAGATGATGACATCTGAGATCTTTTTATCTCAATATTTTAGTCTAAAATACTGAAATATTACATTACAGGATCTTCAATATCTTAATATCTTTTCTGAAGGATGTTAAGATATTGACATCCAACATCTCGTTATCTCAATATTTTAGTCTAAAATACTGAAATATTACATTACAGAATCTCAATATGATATTGAGATTTTGGCATCCAACATCCCGTTATCTGAATATTTTAGCGTAAAATATTGAAATATTACATTACAGAATCTCAATATCTTAATATCTTGACTGAACGATATTGAGATATTGACATCCAGCATCTCGTTGACTCAATATTTTAGTCTAAAATATTGAAATATTACATTAAAGAATCTTAATATCTTAATATCTTTTCTGAAGGATATTAAGATATTGACATCAAACATCTCGTTATCTTAATATTTTAGCGTAAAATATTGAAACGTTACAGATATTAAAATATTGAGATCCTGTAATGAAATATTTCAATATGTTAGACTAAAATATTGAGAACTCAAGATTTCGGATGTCAATAACTCAATATACTTCAGTGAAGATATTAAGATATTGAGATCCTGTACTGTAATATTTCAATATTTTACACTAAAGTATCAAAATAACGAGCCTTGATGTCAATATCTCGATATCGTTCAGTAAAGATATTAAGATATTGAGATCCTGTAATGTAATATTTCAATATTTTACGCTAAAATATTGAGACAAAAATATCTCGCATGTCATCATCTGAATATTTTACTGAGAAAAACGTCGAGAAAGTCACATAATATCTCAACATCTGCATGACACCTTAAAAGCTCCGTACATACCTCCCAACTAAATCACAAATTTAGCAAATTACGGTACCAATCACATCTTAGTGCATTCCGCTGCTTGCCTTGCGAAAGGTACTCTAGTTACGTAGACTGTAGCAACATAGCTAACCTCCATAGCAGGTATCGAAAATATTCTAATGGGAGCCATCGAGTCTAATAGCAGCGCGACGCAACTTACAAACCAAAAACAAATGCCTGTTTCGCGGGTTAAAGGCAGGGCTTGTCTCAGTAATTTCAAACCAACGAACGAACGAAATGTTTTAGCTGACTTCTTCATCATAACCACTCAGTCCTATGCAAAAATACGTAATTACCTTTGCACTATCAGGGCCGCATAAACATTTCATTCAACTTACACTCATCCTGTGGTAATTCCTTTAGGATGTGTACATATTTTTGTGAAAGAAACTAAATTCAAGAAAAATTGCCATTTTGGAAAGTGTGAGATGCCATTTCGGTGTGAATTTAACACAGGCCCGCTTGCGAGTTTTTCTTTTTTCGTAGGATGAAAATGGAAGAATCATGCCAATGGACGAATCCGCTACTTGGAAATTGGCCACACCCCTAATTCCAAAATAACATCTTTTCGACTTATTTTTTGTAATTCTGACGCCGGATTATGAAAGAACAGGTCAAATGTCCGTTGTCCACGTAATCCTAACCTTCAATCTGACCCAAACCGTGATTCTCAAACAATTTAAAAATTTTTGAAAAAACCGATTTTTTCCATTTTCATCCTACGAATAAAAAACTAGCGGCCCGCTCAGTTCCCTTGGTATATCACGTAGCAGCAGCACGGTGTCGTTTACGCCAGACGTGCTACGTGCTACGTGATTTCTGAACTGTGCTTTATCAGAAATTAAGGGTAACAATAAACAACCAATGATCCAGGCCCGTACGCAGGGGGGGGGGGGTTCGAGTGGTTCGTCAATGGGTTCGTTTTTGAAATCGAACCTCCCTTTGAAAACAAACCCCCTTTGTGAACTTGGGGTGGTTCGTCACTACTTATGACTTTTTCCTTCCTCTTGCAATGCTGAAACAGACATTATTACATATCAAACACATTCCATATGAATATTAGGATAACATAACAAGCATGATTACGTCATTATTCCAACACCTCCATTTTCCGCTCCCTTCGAAGGTATGCATATCATTGGTTCGGCGATTATCTCCCATGTTCAAAACGAGGTTAGGCTATATGCACATTTAATTTCTTTTGCACACCCATTTTCTTGTAATGACTGAGCTTGTTCTGCCTGATGTGAATTTCCGAGGGACGGCCACTATGGTTTTATGTTTATTAATATGACAGACAAATGGGTGATTAAAGGGGCGATTGCGTCAGCTCCTATGAACCCTGATTCCAGTTTAATGCCTCTACCCACCATATTTGGCGACAACGCATGATACACTGCGTTGAAATATAGTAAAAGTTTGTGTTTTCAAGCGCACTTTCCCGCAATCTAGAGCATGGGCGCAGATCCATCTTGGATAATGGTGAGAACGCGTGCCTGTTCCCTGATACATCTAAGCGGAGTGCGACCATAGGTTCGCGCGTAGCGTACAAAAAATTGTTTGGCAAATAGATCTCCCAGATCGCCGGAAATAACACTTCCCAGACCCAGTGATGCCACCAAACCTCCTTAATTTTTAGATCTCATTGTTTAGAAATTTAGTTTGGGGGAATACATGGGCGTCTGTAGAAAAAAATCAGGGGAAATATAATCCAAGTAGACTTTTGTATACGATGGGTCTGGGTCCTCTCATTTGCACAACGCTGGATCAAACTACGCCATCAAACTACGTCAAAGTTCAATACAGGGGAATCGAAATATAGCGTTTGGTCAAGACAAATTGGCGGGGACACGGTTTATCATGTCCCATCACTGAAAAAGTTGGTGGGGACGCGTCCCGCTGTCCCCACAAGGATCCGCGCCCACGATCTAGAGCGTTTGTGATGCCCACCTGCTTACACTATGGAAATTATGTATGATAAACAGTCTGCGATGACACGCTTGAACTTTAGAATAGGCCTATGTTATTCTGCAGTCTAGCCTGGCGTTTCTAATCTTTTTTTCTTCACTGAGCCTCAGCTCAAAAACCATGGTAAATGCAGAGACCAGGTCGGTCCAAGGTGGTCAATGGGCCGTAGTCACGCATGATGCGATAAAGTGTGTAATCTCCTTCGGCGGACAGTGTCCCCGACAGTTTACCTGTACCTGCTTTTAAGGAGTCCGTTTCGTCAACAGGAATTACTTTCTTACTTTTCCTTGAATTCATATTTTGGTTGAATATTACAGAACAAGTCTCACCCTTACTATACGTAACCCTTAATCGCTTAGTTGTTATCGTATCTGTCTCGTAGTACAGTAAACGAGTTGGGTAACGTGCCCAGCATGATTTATATAGATAGTTCTCACATGACGTCATAGGAGCTTTTCACGTGTAGTATGTCAGCCATCTCATAGGGCAACCCCGGCATGTACGTACAAGCTTGCCCTATGACATGCTGTTTCCAACCCCAGTTGTGACGTCACTGAGAACTATCTATAGAAGAATTGGAGTATACAGTTCTTGTTCTAAATTCTTTTCCAGCAACATTTCTTCTGCGCAATTCTCGCGCACCCATTTTCGGGAGATCTTGAGAAATAATACATTAAGGAAACGGAAGAAAAGGTATTCTAAACTTGCCTATAAACCCTAGACCGTTCGGTTAATCCTATTTCCCCTTGCTCACTCCCAGTAGAAGTTGGTCTCTGAATTCTCGTTGTTCATGCCATGCTTTTGTTCCCATTTTGTAATTAACCCAGAGATTCCCCATGACCGCCATGAAAGTATTACCCATGACAGTCAACAAGAGCCCACCATAAGTCCCATGAACCCCATGTCTTATGAAAGGCGCTCCAATTGCCAAGCCGAAAAGGGATCAGTACTCTGCCGATCGTTTTCTACCTTAGTCTTTTTAAATCTAAGGTGTAAATCTCTAAGACATAAGATCTCCAAATAGGACAATATATTAATGGCACATACAGGGCATAAGAAGTGCCATTTATTTTGGCAAAAATTTCCTCGGTATGTTACGCGCTAACTGGTTGATCTCTTCGCTGAGATATTTTTCATGTTTTTCGGGTGTTTTTTTTTCTTCTCAAACCACCATCCCCCGCCTTTCAACTGAAAAAAATGTCCTCTAAAAGGACCTGCTTCCTACGCCTCTGGAAGGGTTGTGCCAAGATTGGTTCGCCCGCTTCCGTCCGGCTCGTATGCATATTTTTTGCCGATGGAGCTATCTGAGATGGGATTACGACTTTCTCTATGGTGACATCTAATGGCCAACCCCATGTAGTCCCCTTGCAGATGAGGATTCAACACCTACAGATCCATCTTCACCAACCCCGCATTTTTTTCTTATGGTAACGCAAAAGCAGCCATGTTGGGGTAATTAGCGAGGCGCAGATACGCATAACCAAATGGTAAACCAGTCGAAGTCAGGCAAAGTAGCCACAGCTTAGTGTTAAATATAGTGTGCATCCACGTGTGCCCTCAATATGGCGGCGTTAACAAAAGACATGTGACACGGTCTTATTCGAACCCCCTCTTGGAAAATCCTGCGTACGGGCCTGTGATCGCTATCATTTGGAAAGCTTTAAATTTTGCGAGCTTGTGAGTATCAGTGCAGATATTTTTGGCGGCAAATTAATGAAATTACGTTGACTGATTTGCCAGAAAAAGTGATACCATTTTGCGTGTAGGCCTAGACACCTATAAAATTCCAAAATTTTCCACTCCCTCGGGCCGGCGGTCCACCAACGGACAGGTCAGAGGTGTACCCGCATCTAGCTTTTTGGAACTTGGGAGCTATGTTACTGACAAGGCCTGGAAGAGTCATCGTGACCCATCGTGCGCCCCCTTTAGCTTGAAAATTGCTGGATACGCGCCTGATGATTTAATTCGTTCTTTTACCAAACAAAAAAGCACAAATTTCTACCCAGGACCATTCAGGATGCATTCTAAGAGCCAAGTTAACGGCATGCAATAACTTGCGGGGTTGATGAGACTCGCGCGATCCCACAACCAAGAAATGTGAATGCTACTCCCCAGTCGTATCAGGTAAAACCCTTAAACCGCCCCTTGCACATCTTATCATATTCAAACGCACATTGAAGCGTTTTGGGCTCCAGCAATTTCTGCTGAGCCAAAAGCTTGCCGTAATTGACCATCAACACCCAGACTTTCTGTCAGGTAGGACACTCGCATCTTGAAATGCCCCAATACCGATACCAGTGTGCACGTAGAGGTAACTAACATTGGATAAGGATTGACTAGTTGATAACTGCAAATTGGTTCACTTATGTCCTTGATCTCCAGATAATCAGTAAGGATTGGTTGATCCGCCATATGCGCACAGCTAAACCCACCCAGGCGACTGAAGGGCTCGAGTAGGTCCAGCTCAAATCAGGTCATTCACAAGAATGTTGATTTTTCAAGTTCCTGATCCTTCCAATATGGCCCTTAGAAGCCTATAAAGACGAACATCAGTCTGATGCACTCGGTCGGAAGGTTCCCATTTCCTTTTCAGCTTTTTAGGTCGAATGGCTGTGCTTGCGAATGTTGTACCTTTCCTTAAAGGGGGGCTGTTATATCTGCCTACCCTAAATTTTGGAGCATGACAACCTCTATGAGATGCTGATATTGCTACAGAGGGCTGCAGCTGGTAACTGGGTGAGGTTAGAGCAGTTAGAAGTTTACTGACATTTACAGCCTTGCAAAGATATTCATACAATAGAAAACAGAGAAGAGTAATGTCTGCAGTATGCTTTGACCAATGCTGTATTTCATTCTCTGTATACATCTTATTTATAAACAAGTGAATATGAAGGAAAAGCAGTATTTAAATATTGTAGGTGGTGGACGGAACATTATTTTTTCACTGTAAAGGCCGCAAGTTCCACGATTCATACACTATATGTGGTGTAGGCAGTCTGACAGCTTTGAAATTTGGTTCCAAGAAAAAAAAATACCTATCCATGGCCGTTATGACAGCCATCAGTAATGATTACATATGTGAAGCCATGAGGTACCAAAATTTGGTATTTTGTGACCTTAAGGTTAGCTTTGAAACCAGAAAGCCAAAAGGCTTAGTGATTCCTTGCCATATGGATATATTGTAACAAACATGAATCACCCACATGACAAGCATGTGATCCCTCATAGTTATCCTACCTAAGATATCATGTTAATAAGGTCAAAAGCTTTCGAAATCTTGTGACCCAAAATGACCTATATGCTAAATATAAACAATCCACTGCCTAAGAATGAGATCCCCTATAGTTACCCTCCTTTAAAATATGATGTTTACTAGGTTTTGACCTTTTGTGACCTCAAATGACCTTTGACCTGCACGAAAAATAATACTGATCGACTTCTCAATATGGTCAATACACAAGGTAAGTATGTGATCCCTCACAGTTACCCATCTTGAGATATCATGTTTACAAGTTTTTTGACCTTTTTACCTCTGGTGACCCCAAATGACCTTTGACCTCCACCAAAAACAACAGGAATCATCTACTCAATATGGGCAATCCACATGCTAAGTATGAGATCACTCACAGTTACCCTTCTTGAAATATCGTGTTTACAAGGTTTTGACCTTTTTACCTCTGGTGACCCCAAATAACCTTTGACCTCCACCAAAAACAATAGGGATCATCTACTCAATATGGGCAATCCACATGCTAAGTATGAGATCATTCACAGTTACCCTTCTTGAAATACCGTGTTTACAAGGTTTTGACCTTTTGACCCCTTGTCAACCCCAAATGACCTTTGGTCTCCACCAAAAACTGTAACGATCATCTACTCATTATGGAAAATCCTCATGATAAGTATGAGATCCCTCACTGTTACCCTCATTGAGAAATAGTGTTTATAAGGTTTTGACCTTTTGACCTCTGGTGACCCCAAATGACCTTTGAACTCCACCAAAAACAATAGGGATCATCTACTCAATATGGGCAATCCACATGCTAAGTATGAGATCACTCACAGTTACCCTTCTTGAAATATCGTGTTTACAAGGTTTTGATCTTTTGACCTCTGGTGACCCCAAATGACCTTTGACCTCCACCAAAAACTGTAAGGATCATCTACTCATTACAGGCAATCCTCATGTTAATTATGAGATCCCTCACTGTTACCCTCATTGAGATATAGTGTTTATAAGGTTTTGACCTTTTTACCTCTGGTGACCCCAAATGACCTTTGACCTCCACCAAAAACAATAGGGATCATCTACTCAATATGGACAATCCACATGGTAAGTATGAGATCCCTCACAGTTATCCTTCTGGAGATATCGTGTTTACAAGGTTTTGACCTTTTGACCTCTGGTGACCCCAAATGACCTTTGACCTCCACCAAAAACTGTACGGATCATCTACTAATTACAGGCAACCCTCATGTTAAGTATGAGATCCCTCACTGTTACCCTCATTGAGATATAGTGTTTATAAGGTTTTGACCTTTTTACCTCTGGTGACCCCAAATAACCTTTGACCTCCACCAAAAACTGTAAGAATCATCTACTCATTACAGGCAATCCTCATGTTAAGTATGAGATCCCTCACTGTTACCCTCATTGAGATATAGTGTTTATAAGGTTTTGACCTTTTGACCTCTGGTGACCCCAAATGACCTTTGACCTCCACCAAAAACTGTAAGGATCATCTACTCTATATGGGCAATCCACATGCTACGTATGAGATCACTCACAGTTACCCTTCTTGAAATATCGTGTTTACAAGGTTTTAACCTTTTGACCTCTGGTGACCCCAAATGACCTTTGACCTCCACCAAAAACAATAGGGATCATCTACTCAATATGGGCAATCCACATGGTAAGTATGAGATCCCTCACATTTATCCTTCTGGAGATATCGTGTTTACAAGCAATTTCCAGCATATTTACTATTTGACCCCTTGTGACCCCAAATGACCTTTAACCTCCACCAAAAAGAATAGGGATCATCTACTCATTATGGGCAACCTACCTGCCAAGTATGAGATCCCTCTGAGTTACCCTTCTTGAGATATCGTGTTTACAAGGTTTTGACCTTTCGACCTCTTGTGACCCCAAATGACCTTTGACCTCCACCAAAAACAATAGGGATCATCTACTCAATATGGGCAATCTATGTGCTGAGTATGAGATCCCTCGGAGTTACCCTGCTTGAGATATCGTGTTTACAAGCAAAGCGTCACATACACACACACGACATCACCATCGCATAGATTCCTTCGGCCTTCGGCAAGGAATCAAAAACGAAACAAACTTTATGAAGCACCTATAATTGGCACCACCATCAGAAAAACTTTGCACACATGATGCTGTTCAGTCGGAGCTCCCAAGTACCAAACTCAAGAATAACTACAGGTACTAAACAATACAGCTTGCATCATCTCAAGAGTTGGTCACAGGGGCGATATTTCATTTGTACTGGCTGCCCTACACTGGGTTCACTACAATACCAGATAGAATGGTCCTCTTAGTTCTCTGCCCTTTCTTTCAAAGGGCAACAAATCTCACCCCAAACAATAAAAATTCTCCCAATTAAGTTTACTTCTAGCCCCTCCTCCAATTTCAAAAAGAACACTTGTTAAGTCCAAAACAAAGCATCAATAGCCCGTATCAAGTTTAATTGCTCAAGGCCATATCCACACAAGCTGTGTGTGAGCTAGTCTGTTTACACTACTAAGTGATATAGAAGTCATCACTATACCAAGTGTTCACTACAAATGTTTCTTTTTATAGGGCATTGAACCTTGGGAGTGTGTGCTATTTAGGTATCAGTTTAGCAGTGTTGTCATCGAGTCACTTGATCCAGTCTCAAGTCACCTGGAGTCACAGGTGTTGAGTCTCAAGTCAAGCCAATTCTTGAACACTTCAAGTTGAGTCATTTCAAGTCTTCATAAAGGTTCAATTGTCACCTCAAGTCTCTGACTTTGTAAGTTGGGTCAGTTTCAATCCTACATCAGGTGTTTTTAACTTTAATGGCACCAGGGTGTGCACTAGGATTTTAAGAAAAGTAGGAAGCCCCTCCACTTTTATTTGTGTACGATATTTCAGCTGATTGTGCAGGAATACTGAACATACAATTAATGCAAACAAATAATTTACCTTACCCTGAACCTAGCCATTCCCCCACCCCCCTGGAAACCTGCTGGTAAATCCTGGTGTGTATGAGCAACACAAACATGACATGCCATAGTAATCATCATCTGCATTTATACTACCCAGGCCTAGGCCTATTTTGAACTGAATCAATAGCAATAGCTGTATGGCCTTTTTGACTATGAAGTATGTACTTTAACTAAAATGTGGCTATGTACATCAGCTAGAAAATTGTGGTTATTAGTATTCCTGCTAGGATAGGCCCAACTTAATATCAATTTAAAGGCCACTAGTACAGCCTGCCATGAAAAGACTCCCTACACCACCCTGTGTATATAAAGTGACTTGTCAGCATGCACACTCAGTGGTAAAAACATTTGTTTTTCAACTAACTCAGGCAGAGGGGTGCTTTCCCAGCTCCAGCCCCACCTTTTTCGGCACCACTTTCTTTTTCTGAGGAGTCAGTCCCAAAGCTACTGTACAACAATATGCATGCTTTAATATTTTGGTTGCCAAATGCCAGGAAATACCATTGAAGTGTCTAAATTTCAAGTTTTTCCCTAGACTGTCCCCCCACCCTATCGAGGCTTTGTACATTTGATGCCTGTAGGTGCTAACTCTGCAATCACAGAGTTAGCCCCCCCTGAATCCAACCTGTAAACTATCTAGAATTCCAATACAACAATATAATTAAATCCATAAAAACTGGAAAGAGACACTACTCTCTTCTTGTCTCCAATACGCACAAGGGAATTGCAAGGCAAGCTTAAGTTGTGTCATATTACTGAACACTAAAGAATGTGTAAGTTGTATAAATGTTAGCGAAGCAAATGCAGTAGTGAACAGTGAAGGATACAGGCAGCAATAAGCCTTAGCAGTTGATAATGTAATCCAGATGCGAGCACAGCTGCTTTGGGACATCTGCCCTCTAATTCCTAAATCCTGCTCTATGGTTTCTACGCACATGAATGTGAGGTAGAGTAGGATACTTCAATGTGCTACGTAAGGATTGGAGCAGCCTTTGGCGAGTTTAACAAATTGTAGATTCTGTTTTTAGACACGACAGAGTTTTCTGTCAGGGACTGCCCAGAGTCACATATGTGAAGACTTGAGTCAAGCAGAGTCACTGAGGGCAAAGACTCCAGTCAAGTCACTGAGTTCCAAGACTCAAGTCATGGTGAGTCTTTGGAACTTTATTAAATGGTGACCTAGGTCAAGTGGAGTATTTGACAAGTGACCAATGATTCCAGCCTCTTGAGGTGGGGACTCGAGTTAGACTCAGGTCTTTAAAATTAAGACATGAGTCACGACATTGACTAGAGTCATTACAACAATAATTGTAATAAACATACCCTGTATAAGTAACAATGAATGCCAAAGGGGTTATTTACAAGTAATTCCAGGTCAGAAAGCACTCCTCAGGAATTCATGGATCCTGTTGAGTACAGATTGTGGATAAACATCAGCAAGAGTTACCTTTTCCTTTTGACTAGTGGTTAGAGTACAAACAGGTAGGTGTGTACTAATCACTCCCACTAGTGTTACAAAGACTACCCTAAGCCACTATCCAAAATCTGAGAGTGGTAGAGAACCCCTGCACCACAGGTATACAGAGCAAAGGTTTTGACCAGGCAAGCCTTGCACTGGACAATACCACAGTTTGACATTCAGAATCCCTTTTCCATTCACCAATTTTTCAACACCCCCTCCCAGCACAACTGTGAACAGCTGGCAAAACAAATGATTAAGTACTCAGACAGTTTAAGGCTGGTTTATCTGGAATGGATATGAAGACCTCTCAAATGTAAAATGAATATGCTAACCACACAGCCACCCCTCAAGCAAAAACATGAACCTTCACTAAGTAGTAAAACTGTTCTTTGGCCAACAAAATTTTTCGAGAGCACAATAACACTTCGTCATAAACTTTCTTGCAGATGTCCCTGTCATGACAAAAACTAATAGAATGCTAACATAAATAACATACAAAACAAAGTGTACCTGCTTATATAACTTTTTGCTAATGAATTTCAGTAAACCTGGTCAAGAATATAGTAACCAATTTATGTTCAGCATAATGCAGGGATAAAGCTTTCTGAACATGTATTATTAGCCCCAGAAAATTCTACAAACTTATTCCATAAGCCTAAAGGACATTTGCATTTTCCAATCTTGTCCATCTTGAGCACAGCTTTAAGAGCAAGAAACAAAGTAAAGCGACACCATCAAAACAACTTAGCAGACAAACATGATACAATAGGTTGCTGTTCAGACGGAGTTCCCATGTGCCACATTCAACGATAACAGTATGTGCACAACAACACATCTCCCAAGAGTTTGTCACAGCAACGTTATATCATTTGTCTTGCCAGCCCTACACTGGATTCCCAACAATATCAGACAAAATGGGCTTCTCCTCTGTCAGTTCTTTCCAGTCTGCACTGAATACATTTTTAAAGCAAACCTATGCATAATGTTTACTATAAATGCTTCTTTTGTAAAGTGCATTGAACCTTGGGATTCCCAGTGCAAAAATAATATTAAAAAAAATACCCTGTAGAAAAAACAATGAAGAGCAAGAGGATCACTTGCACGTAACTCAAGGTCAGGATCGAGCACTCTTAAGGTTTGACATGGACCCTGTCAAACAGATAGTGGATAAAAACCACCAGAATTTGCCTTTACTTTGTGATTATTGACTAGTCAGTGTTAAGAGTACAAACAGATGTTATGTTCTAATCATTCCCAATGGTGCTACAATGACTACCTTCAGCCACTTTCCCAAAATCTGGGAGTGACAGTGAAACCTTGCTCTGCATGTCTGCTCCACAGCTATACAGAGGGAAGACTCCAATCAGACAAGCCTTTATATTAGAGTCTGACATCCAGAGTCCCTTTTCCATTCACCAATTTTCCAACTCCTCCAACCCCTACCTCCCCTCCCCCCCCCCCTTAACCACACAGCCATCCCTCAGTCAAAGGCATATATCTTTACTGAATTGTCAAACTCTTCATTTGCCACCAAAAGATTTTTAACAGCCTAATGAAACTTACTTCAAGTCCTAAACTTATTTGCAGATGTCCCTATCATGACACAAATATAATACTACAATAAATAAGGTAGAAGGCAAAGGATCCCGAGGAGCATAACTTTTTTTTTGGTATTGAAATTCCACAAGCCAGGTCAAAAATATAGTTATCACTTTATGTTCTGCAAATGACACAAAGATAACAGTATACCAAAAATATACCATAAGTGTATTTTTAAGGTGAAAGACTGGCAATGGCATGATGGATGCAATGAGTATTAAGGTATTATTTTCAATAAAACTGACATCCAAAAGGCTTCATACTTCAGTAAGACTTAGTGACATCTACCAGATGGTCCAATGTTTCATTATTCACAAATTTCTTCCAGTTTTCATAGAAATTACTGATTATCTGAAAAAAAGATGCAAGGAAAAAAGGCCATAACATTGACTACAGTAACTCATTTTGAATTGGAAACTGGAACTATCAGACTTAAAGAGGAATATAAAATGTCATTATTAACAAACCAGCTCACTAATTACTAATGCAAAAGTTTTTATGGCATCAACAACTAATTTCATTAGTCTACATCAGCAAAAAAAAGAGTCTTTGAATCTTCTTAACAGCTTAGCAGCCACAGTGGCGTTGTTTAATCACGATCCCTCACAGCTCTTACTGAACTTACTGCATCTTCATACAAATGGTTGCATCCTAATCCTCTTAAACCTAAAGCTAGGGCAATGTAGAGAAAAGCTCATCATTAAAATAACGGTTCATTGGTCTTGGTATAAATGATGTATCCCAAAGGCTTGTAGAGTAAATCACTAAGTGCTGACCACAAACACACACAGGACTGTGACTTCCATGATGGAACCATGAAGCTGCTACCTGGACAGGAGAAGAAACCCTCCCAAATCCCTTTGAAGATGATGGTAATACTGCCTAGTCAAAAATCATGATCAAGTTTAAGTTGCTAGTCTCTTTTCTCTGTACTTAAATTAAAGAGTAGCCTAAAAAGAAGGGTTTAAGCAAAAATTTACTTTTCATATGTGAAAGAGGAACTAAATCTATGCATTTTAGTGAAACTTTCATTCAAATCGGACTTGCATTTATCGAGATAACAGCAAAAGAGGTTACAACATTTGTGACCCAAAGTGAGCTTTAGGCAAGAAGAAGTTATATCAGTAGGCAGCTCCCTGATATCACTTCCTCACATTGACAAGGAATGCTTTGTTTCCTTTATTTTTTCAGTCTGTTGTGTTGACCTTGAAATTAATAGGGATAGGACCTCCCCATGGGGAATGTAAAGTTTGTAATTTTTCCCATCCCTCTAATGCAATCACATTGCGATAACATTCGACTGTTGAGGAGAAAACTGGTGATAAAGTTTAAAGAAAAATAGAAGACTGCTCATCAGTGTTCGTGCTAAGGTGCGTGACTGTGCTATTCCCACACCTGGCTCCCGAAATCCAGCAAAGTTTAAGTTTCTGTGAGGGAAATTCGCGCATCCACTTACTTGCCGATGTGTTCAGGTTAAACTACAAATTAATAAAATCCCTCCTTTAAAAATGAAAATCCCTCCTAAAGTTCCTTTTGAAGGAGTGAGGTCTCTCCTTAATTCTGAAGTCTAGCGCTAACACTGCTGCTCATTAATGTGAGGGTATGACATCATATGTGCTTGCTTCAAGTTCACTTTGTGTTGAGAATGTGACAAATTTATCTGCTGATATCTTGAGAGCCACACATCGGATTTCAATGGAAATTTCACCAGATTGCTTAGAATAAGTACCCCTCTAATATACCAAAACTTGATTTGAGCTTTATAGACCCTTCTTTAAAGGGGACAGGAACTAAACACAATTGGTTCAGAGTATCAATTTGATTCCATATAATGTTAAGCATGGGTACACCATGTGCAATTTGCTAAAAATTTGTGGGAACTTGTGAAAGTCCAACCGCAAAGTATGACCTTGTACCATTCTTACGCTTTCTTGCTCATTTGCATGTGGTATGAAGATTTCTTCCAGTGTGAGAATCTATTATGCACTTATCAACTGAATGACGCACCCCACTACCCCCGGCACTGTCTGTCAAATGTGGGTCATTGACCAGTGACAATGTGACACACATATCCATCACTGAACCACTACTGTCAGCCACCAGCATGACTGAGGGGTGAGTCACATTACCTCAATTGCCAGTCACTGTTGTGACCAAGGAGTGGATCCCAGTGAGTCAATTTTTACACTTTGTACAGGATTACCAACTGCCATTGTCAATTTTTCAGGCACATTGTGGTGACCCACATGTCAGTCAAAATTGCAAATTGTTCATCAATTTTGTGACTGAGATGTGAGTCCTTTTACATTAAGTTGTCAGTTGCAAAAGTGACTGAATGGTATGTCATTGCACAAGTTTTTTGTCAATGCTGTTGTGGACAATGACTAACAATGTCCAGGGGTAGTGGGGTGCATCATTCAATTGATAACTGCATTATATCCCTTGCAGTAAACAGTCATTTTGACTTCGCTGGTACATAGTACTGCCCATGTAAGGCTGATGGTATCTTCCCATACATCAAGCAACCGTTCAGTTTAATCACTTTGTTAGGACAGAAGTGGGCATGAATGAGGTTGCAGAGGACAGGAAGTGTAAACTGTATCAGACAAAAGAATTAAAGGCATAGGTCTAATGGTCATACATTTAAGAAATTGATTTCCTCAAGAACATTTGGACCTATTGGGATTAACATAAATTATGCTGAAGTTTCTTCTCCTGTCCAAGTACCTCTGTGGGAACTTAAGGACTTTGTTAGATCATTGAGTGAAATGATTGTGCGTATTTACTTACCAGTTCGTCACTAACAACACCACTCGTGTGGGGTGTAATGATTACCTATGGTGCACAAAAAACAGAAAATTATGAATTCAATTGTTCCTAGCTGAACAAATTCACCTTTCACTGGTGTCTCCTTACAATCACCTTCAGTAATTAAAAATGGACCTAAAACATAGAAACTTATTTGAAATACTCTGCAATCAATCTTACCAAGGTGACAGAAATTAACAATTTAACAATACCAGTGCACATGTGGCAAATTTGCTTCTCACATATTTTTCAATATGTTGTAGGTGTTATTTCCTGAAATTTTCATTTCATTTTCCACTTAATCAAATTGTTGCTGATGTGTTTTTCATGCAAGTCACTTATCCATTTATCTTTTTGGTATATGCAAATATAAAAAGTGATGAATTACCATAATAATAATATTTGAAAAAATCTCCACAGAAAAGCAAAGAACATCAGGTATAAACAAAATTACAAAGATAGTTTTATATCAATACATCCTTCCCACAAATAAAAGATTGAGGAAAAATAGTTTTTCAACTATCACTAAGAAACATTCTGGAATCTGAAGCAGAATCCAGGTGTTAACATACACTTGTTTTGTTGATCAAAATGTGATCTTTTGATGAATTCTGTATCAGACTATAACAAGTATGCCATTTGAACACAATGATTACTCACGATCACAACAGTACAATCTTGACATTGAAAATGGGGAGTAATCAGATCATGATGCCTTGTGTGATCAAGTAATCTATTTTGAACAAACCCGAGTCATCATGATCACATCCTTGCAATCTTAACACTGAAAGCAGGAAGTAATCAGATCAAAACACCTTGTGTGATCAAGTACTCCATTTGAATATACTGAGTCATCATGATCACACCCTTGCAATCTAAACACTGAAATTGGGAAGTAATCAGATCATTACACCCAGTGTGATCAAGTACTTCATTTGAACAGTCCCTTACTTGAAATCCAGATATGGGCCAGATATGAAATTCCATATATGGGCCAGATATGGATTTCATATCTGGCCCATATCTGCTGCAGATATGGGATTTATATCTGGGCTAGATAAAAATTGGGCAGATATAACCCAGATCTATGCCAGAACCAGATCTAAGCCATATGGCCAGATAAAGTTTTATCTGGATCAAGTCTTTATATGGAACAGATAAAATTTTATCTGGACCAGATATGGTCCTTATATGAGCAGAATATATTTCCATATATGGCCCATATCTGCACCAGATATGGAATTTATATCAGATCAGATAAAAAGTTAGGCAGATATAACACAGATCTAAACCAGAACCAGATCTAAACCATATATGGCCAGATAAAGTTCTGTCTGGATCAAGCCTTTATATGGCACAGATAAAACTGTATCGGGACCATATCTGCTCTAGTTATGAATCATTGTTAGGACTTACAGTCCACACTCCTCATGGAGACTTTGAACACCAGCAAACAATGTTTAAGTGCTCCATGAATTATTATTGGGTTGAATTGACTTAAGTACATAAATTCAACTTATTTCATAACAGTGAACAGAAAAATGCCTTGAAATTTCCTCTTTTGTGTACTCACAGTGATATGGGCTTCTTATTTTAAACTTTATTATGTATTTCACTCTAAATTTTGTTTACTGCGTAGTGCATATTTTACTTTCAACTTCCTAAATCATGAAAAATGTAGGTTTAGATACAAGCTCCGCCCAAATATGCAAATCATTTGCCTAAGTTCACTAAGTACACTGCGGTATTAACAAAAGTGTAGCCACTAAATAACTGCAATGTCTGGGAAGGTGATGCTGTATCCAAAACATGTCTTAGTTTGTAACAAGCATAATCCAAAAATCAAATCAAATAAATAATAAAACAAACTAACAAAATGCTCATTTCAGGCTTCAAAGTGATCCTATATTTCCTATAATTTCCTATAAATTTTGAAAAATCCTATATTTCCTCTATTTCCTTGATTTTTAGCTAATTTTCCTCTATTTTTCCTATATTTTCTGTCTTATGCCAACGAACATTTCCTGGGTGGAAATCTTCCGAGAGGTACTTGTTCTGAAGTGTTTTCCAAGCCATGTCTTCTTAAGGTAAGTTATCAGACTTTTCTTTACTAAAGACAAATAATATGTATGGTGTAATGGTAGCACAAACTGTTCAATTATCAGGCTCTTTATAAAGGTATTTGTAAAGGTGTTGTTTGTACAGTAATATATGCATGCCTGGATCATGCATCATACTGTTTTATTACTACATACATATAACTGTTAGTCTATATGACATTCACAAGTTCTTTTAATTTAACAAAAAACAGGCCATGTTCTTATCCAGCATCTGCCATGAGTCTTTTGTCATATAAACAATTACTTATATTATGCACAGTGTGTACTTAATCAATTTTGCAAAAGATATGTATGTTACAGCTATGTGAAAAAATAAAATAGTTAATGACAAGATATAATTTGTCCCTTTTCTTTGTTTAATTTGTTCATTTTACTGTGTTTGTTATAGCATCCTCCCTTGTAATGTGCTGTAGATTTTACTGCTGTATATACTGGTTTGTTCTACATTGTTACATAGTCTGTAAGTGGAGGCAAGAAAAGGTGTGTCATGTGAAGAGGGAAAATTGTGCAATTGAATTGCTCAGTAATGACCACATGATTCAGGTATCACAATGGACTTTTTGGTGTGGCTCTCCCAGTGACTTTCAAGTCAACTGAAGAGCCCAGATGTGCCACTACTATAACTTCAAACTTCAAAGGGTTCTCTTCATTGGCATCCTAGCAGAAATTCTTTCTTAACAGTGGTTCAGAGATGGGAAGGAAGATGGAACGATTCAAATAATTCCTGGAGAGAGACGTCAGAGGTATCATTGGGGAGGGGAACTGACTCATTTTTGGAGGGGTGGTGACTGACCGTTTTTTTCTGGAGGGGGAGTGACTGACTTTTTTTGGAGGGGATGACTGTTTAGGTAAAGGACTATCAAGTCATACCTTTATGCTCTCAATACTCAAATGGGTGTGAGAATGATATGTGAAAAAGAAATCTTTCAATGTATAGTAATAATTATGCAGTGTATCTGCCATTTTCAGTTCCGTCAAAACTGACTATACATAGAACATACACTTTTTAGACCATGTATGGAAAATGCTAAACAGTATATAGTGCTCAGTCTCTACACCAGTAAATCTGACTAAGATTATTTGCAATTAATGTGTTACAGTATTTGTGAATAAGATTGTAGTTTGTGAGTACCTACATGCCAGGATAGAATAATGTGTTGCCACACAGGGCTGGTGTTCCAATGATGTGTAAATCTGAGGAACAATTCTGACAGGTCACTTCCAGTGGTTTTCACTTTCTTCTTTATAGAAGAAATCCATAAAAAATATGGGAATGTGATCTTAATTTTGTGTAATCTGTATTCTTAAGATCTTTAAGAAGTTGAGTAATTCGATGGTGGTGTTTCCCTGTATGTGTAGAAGGATAACCTAGTCTAACAACATTGTGGTACTGTAAGGATGTTTGGGAAGAGTTGCAGGTTTAGTGAATCACTTTCTAGTAGATCCATTTGAAAGGGCCAATAATTAGTAGTTAAGTTGCATTTGCTAACATTTTTGATTTTTTTTCCAGCTTCTTAACTGATGTTGAAGTGATATCTGAAGGATGCCTGGGGGTGTAGCAAAGTTCTGTAAGTCCTGGCTAGATGCAAAGGACAGCCAGGGTTATGTTCTGAATAGATGGCTTATACAGCAAGGTGACATTGGATACTGTACCCTTTGCAAAAAACCTATTAATTGTTCAAATCAGGGTTTGCATCAAATTTTACAACACTCTGCCACAGCCAGGCACAAGCAAATTGCTCTAACCAGGTTTAGTTCAACACAGAGTCACTTTGAAATAGTGAGGCCACAGAGTAACACCTCAGAACTTTCAAATAACCCCTCAACCTCTCGTGGTACTGAAGCCAGCAATGCCTCTTCTGGCAAAATAGCCTTGGATTCCTGTTTAGATGATAAAGTTACAAAGGCAGAAGTATTATGGGCTATGAAAACTGCCCATAGCAACTATTCCTTCTCATCATCTGATGCGACCCCATCACTTTTTCGTGAAATGATACCCTGTTCCATTTCTGAAAAGTTTACCATGAGTAAAACAAAGGTATCGTATCTAATAAAAGATGGCCTAGGTCCGTATTATCTGCGGCAGTTGTCTGCTGATGTTAAGTCCTCTGATGGGTATTTTACGTTACAATTTGATGAAACAGTGAACAGTCAAGTGAGAAAGCAATGTGATTTGCTTGTTCGCTATTGGAGTGAAAAGGATGGTACAGTTGCAGTCAGGTTCCTGCAAGCACTGTTTTTTGGACATGCAAGGGGGCGGATGGTTGCAGAAAGAATTTTGAAACTTTAACCCAAGAAGGGATTCAGTTGCCTCTCTCAAAGCTGAGAAGTGTCTGTTCAGATGGGCCAAATGTTAATAAAACTGTTTGGAAAGTTTTGAATGAGAAGTTGACCAAAGTTGGATTCAGTGGGTTACTTCCACTGATCCCATGCAATATTCACGTCGCTCACAATGCATTCCGTACTGGACTGGACTCCATTGGAGAAGATTCTGAAGACTTAGCCCTTGACATTCATCGTTGGCTTCACCTCTCTCCTTGCCGTACATTTGACTATCTGGATGTACAGATGGATTTCCAAATGGACATTGATGAAAGTCTGTTCATCAGACATGTCCAATCAAGGTGGTTAACATTGACACCAGCTCTTGAAAGAATAGTAAAGAAGTGGGACATTTTGAAGGAGTATTTTCTAAAAAGAGCACCACAGCTTGCAGCCGCACAAGATGAACCTCCAAGTATCAATGCTATCAAGCGCATTGCAAGCAAATTTCCTCCTGTTCATGGTTCCACAGATTGTGTCTTGAGTGAGTGGAAGTTGTATCAATCCCAAAAGATACCCAGAGACTGGTTCATTAAATCTGAAACATCTGAGTCAATCATCTTTCAGAGAATTGATGTCTATTGGAACAAATTTTTGAAAGTAAAACACTGACTGGTGGTCAAAAGTATCCTTCCCTCTCAAGTGTTGTCAAGAGTGCTTTGTGTCTAGCCCATGGAAATGCAGAAGTGGAGAGGAGCCTTTCCATTAGCAAGCGTATGATCTCATCTGACACAACAAATCTCAGGTTATTTCAGTTTTCATTAACTTGGTTTGGTTTTCATGTTTTGCAGGTACTTTGTAATACTGTGGTTTAATCTGGTTTGGGGGTTTAATCAACTGTAAGTTTAATACTAAAGTACTGTATATGTGAACATTAAATACCTAACTTCCTATTTTTCACTGGGTTTCAGTGATGAAGCTATCAATGGCATGAGGATAGTTAAAGATGTAGTACAGGTGAATGGAGGAGTCCATAAAGTTCCTGTCACAAGAGGTGTTATTGACACTGCTAGGCAAGCATATAAGGCATACGAAAGACGGCTTCAGGAAGAAAAAGATCAGAAAATTGCTGCAGACAGAAAGCAAAAAGCAGATGAAGAGGAAGCAGAAAAGCTTAAGCACACAGAAAGACAACTTAAATTACAGAACCAGACTTTGCAAGAAAAAGATTCACAATTACAACAAAGGGAAAAGGAGCTTGAAGATGAACTTAAATCAGCTGAATCCCTATTTTCAGAAGCAAATAAAAGGCTTGCTTCTGCCTTGAAGGGAAAGGACTATTCTGAAGCTTCAATCGCACAAGGGTTGCTTGAAATAGCCAATGAAAAGCTTTCAAAAGCAGCAGAAAACCTTCGGTCCTGTAGACAGCATCGAAAAAATAGTGACAGCAGAAAACATAAACTCGTTGATGCTGCAATAGTTCATGGCAAAAAGCCAAAGTCTTAAGGGTTTTATTCAGCCTTCAGTTTGTGCTACCATTACTGTACTGAGTACTCTGATAGTTAATGCATAAATTGGTGCATTTTGAGTTGTTTTTGTAGTCTAGTGTTCCCATGTGTTTGCATTTATCAGTGTGTACCATTATTCCCAATTACATGTATAAATTTAATTATTGTCGATTAAACAAAAGCTTTTTCTACTTCCAGGTCCAACTTAAGAGACAGCAAGTTTCAAGGAACAAGTGCCTTTAAGGAAGTTTTCCACCCTTCCTTGTATGAAAGATACCCTCACAAGTATTGAAGGGAAAAAGATCAAGGTAGTTGTGTGCAAACATGATGTAAGTGATTAAGTGATAGAAAAATTCCTCATGGTAAGAATTCTGAAAATGATTTTGGAGGACTAGCTTGCAAAGTTCCTATATTTACCCTATATTTCCTTGAAAAATTCCTATATGTTCCTATATATTACGCAGAAGTCCTCCTATAAAACCTCCTATATTTTTTTAACTGACCACTTTGAAGCCTGTCATTTGCATATCTAGCATATCAAGTTATATCTGGCTTTATATGGCCATATAAAACTTTATTAGCATATCTGAAATTACATTGTATCAAGTTATATCTGGTTTGATATGGCCATATAAAACTTTATTTGCATATCTGGAATTGCATTGCATCAAGTTATATCTGGCTTAAAAATATGGCCATATAAAACTTTATTTGCATATCTGGAATTGCATTGTATCAAGTTATATCTGGCTTGATATGGCCATATAAAACTGTATTTACATACCTGGACTGGCATTTCATCAAGTTACATCTGGCTTGATATGGCCACATAAAACTTTATTTGCATATCTGGAATTGCAATGTATCAAGTTATATCTGGCTTGATCTGGCCATATAAAACTTTATTTGCATATCTGGAATTGCATTGTATCAAGTTATATCTGGCTTGATAAGGCCATATAAAACTTTATTTGCATATCTGGAATTGCATTGCATCAAGTTATTTCCGGCTTGATATGGCCATATAAAACTTGATATAATGTATCAAGGCATCTAAATCTGGCTGTATATCTGGCTTGATATGGCCATATAAAGACTGTATTTAGAGAGATATATCCAGATATCAATCCATATCTGGATTTGGAGTAAGGCCACCTATGTGATCAAGTAATCCATTTGAACAAATGGAGTCATCGTGATCACGTCCCTTTGATGTGACATTTGATCTGGTAACAAACTCTTAATTACTTATTTACTTGGTTCAAGACTGTGAGCACTGTAGGAAACATTCCCATACTGCCACAGCCTAGTTAATGAACAGAACCCAGGTAAATGAACAGGCCACTCATGATAAACATCGTAAGCATCACTTACATCACAACAAACAACAAATGGCCATAAGGTTCTTGACCAGACCAAGTAATTGCATCTGATCAAATCATACTAAATGTCAGCATACAGCTTTATTTTGTCTGTGATCTGAAGTATTTCCACACTGGAAACTGCAGCTTTCACTTCTGGGAGAGATTAAGGCTCAACCAAAGTTTATGTTGCGATCAAAATTTTGTTCAAGCCGAGGAATATGGACAGTTTAACAGTATTTACCACAGTAGTGGTAAAGAAAGCTTACACATTGATTATTTTTTTCCATGTTGTAGATCTGGGATCATCACATTTTTAAAGGAGACATGTCAATTTGACAAGCAGTAGTTTAGGTGATTAGGAGTCAAAAAAGGCTTTACCAAAATATTGACCAATGCAGTAGTGTTCAGTGATTGTTTGGTATGACTCCCTCCAAAAATGTGATAATATACTACTTTTCATAGGAAGTAAGGGCTCACTGCCATTCTCACCGGCCACAGCCGGCCCGGAGAGGACTTAACTGTGCTCACTGAAGCATGACTCATTAGTGCTTGTGCACCTTCAGGTCGTTCACGATCATTTCCGAATTATGCACAGGTTACCCTCTGCCTAGATTTAATCCGATAAGTACCACAAAAGACTACTGGAGAGTCTTGAGTAACAAAGGGACCAGGATATCGATCTTTTTTATCAATTGCACAGAAGGAAATACACGTAGAAGCAGGTGTATTAGTGTACACACGTAGCGAAACCATTTCACCGCTCGTTTTTCTAAGACTGCCTTTTTTAAGACATACGTACTGTTTAAACACTGTGATCGCTCTACAAACTTCGTGCTAGCCTGAAAAGAACTTGCCCCGAAATGCGTACTATGTTGTGCATAAAATAATCTAAAAATATCTCGCAAGGTGTTGCCACATTTGGGAACGAAATAAATATTAGACAAATCGCTTTCTGTTGTTTTTACTTTGCGTAAAGTTTGCTTTACTCGTGTTCCGATTTTACGCGATTTCTCATCGCACGCATTACGGTATACACCACTGTCGAGCACACTGCATTTTACCTACAGCTGAAGTAACTAACGTTGTACGGTGCCAGGCCTGCAGAGAGACGATCTCTCCTACGTACCTGCTCAAAACACAACACACGCACATACTCCATGTTTTAGTCGTGTCTTAATGGTAGTTATGGCCAAACACCTCCTAAAAATTTTTCTTCCAAAAGTTTCGCCAAATATTCTATTCGTTCTCTGCCATGTCGATAGGCATGAAAAGTCTTGTTAATCGAAATGGTGACACAGAACTTTGCTTGTAGACACAACTAAAATATTTTAAAAGTGTTGTCATGATACACAGTTGATTAGCAACTGTACCGTCCACTTCCGGGTTGAAAGGCCTATCAGTGGGTAACCTAACGTAGCAGGCAGTAATACTATGTAATATCACGAACGTGACGCAGCTGCTATGTTCGAAATTTAAGACAAGAAAAATATTGGCCAAATTTAACATTACGATTTTATTTAACCCCAAGTATTATACCAGCTTCAAAGACAAGCCTTCAAGTGCTAGAAATGATCGGAAAGAGAGTGACATTGGGCGAAATAGAGAAAGTTTCCATATATTAAGATGGCGTCGATGGAAAAACTTTCAGACGAAATGAGTGACGTCACTTGGCGCGAACTCAATTCGGAAAAGCAGACGATTATTCACTTCACGTTACTGACAAAATGAACAACTTTCGGAGACCGTGGTCAACATTTTAATAATTCTTTTTGTATAGAAGACTCATGAAGTTCAAAGCTAACTGATAAAATTTTCAAAGGGTCACGCGATTGATGTTTTTTTTTTGAATTTGAACCTGAAAAGAGTTTTTCGAACGCTTGAAAAAAGTAAAACACTCATGACGTTTCAGGCTAACCGATATAAATTTTTTTAAGGGTGACGCAGTCATTTTTTGGAACTTGCGAAAGATTTTTCGAACGTATGAAAAAACCGTCCGTTACGGGAAGGATTTGCAAACGCGCAAGAATATTTCCCAACGCGCGAAAATATTTTTTGACGGAAGGTATGAAAGCATTTGAAACGTTCCAGATTTTTCCTTTCCAAACTGAAGAAAATTATTCATAATTGCAAAGATTTTGAGCAGTCATTGGCGGCCCTACCTTTTTCATAACAGACTCATGAAGTTTCAAGCTAACTAATATAAGTGTTAACGTTAGCGCATTTTTTTTGGGGGGGGGGGGAACGTTTGAAAAAAAAAAGTTCCGTGAGAAATATTTTCCGTTAAGTTCCGTTACGGGAAGGATCTGCAAACGCGCCAGAATATTTCCGAACGCGCCGAAATATTTTCGACGGAATTTACGAAAGTTTTTGAAACGTCCCAGATTTTTCTGCGTCACCATTAAAAAATCTACATCGGTTAGCCTGAAAGTCTGAAACGTCATGTGTGTTTTACATTCAAAGAAAAGGGGATGGTCCGCCATTCACTTTCAAACATCTCTTTGCAATTATGAATAATTTTCTTAAGTTTGGAAAGGAAAAAATCTGTAACGTTCCAAAAGCTTTTCCTTCCGTCGACAAAATAATATCCGCACTAATGTTTCACGGTACCGCAAAAATTTGGTACAGTCAATACCGCTACAAATGGTACCGGTAATACCGTAGTACCGGTACCAAAAGAGAAAATTGTCTGACTTTAAAAACCAGAAAATACCCGGAAAAACAACAGGTATTAACGTACGTGCCGTGTTCTGATCATCCCTGCCTTCCGCTACACTGTTAATGAATTGAGTACACTCAACACATTGGTAAACAAAAAGTGAAACCCGCCGAAAGCCAGCGTCCGAAAAACACGGGGAGCGGAGTGCGATTTTGAACCCGAAAGTCCCAAAAGAACACTCAAAACTGTACTTACAGTTACGAAAATAATTTCTACAAATGATGAAAATCGCCTTCGTAAATTATCACTTGAAGTTTTTAGGTGGAACTTTTCCAAATTATTCCCATAAAATATTGGTTCATCAAGCCTATTTCCGACCGCAATTATTACTATCAAAACATTTTTTGCAACATTTCATGTTTTGAGTTTATGATGCCTAACAGTATGATAGCGCCGCAATCTAGCTTTTACCCGCGTAAATCATTTACTGATATAACACTCGTAGGATGGGGACTCCTATTTTCGTGCAGATAGGCCAGCTTCACGTAGAGGTAGGCCTAACGATATAGGTACGTTCTGTACGATCTTTAGGACTGCACGAAAATATGAGAACGCCGTACTACTGAGTGTCTCAAAAATCTAAATCGACTTAAGCAAGTCTGAATTCACGCGACCACGACGACAAGTTCAACGGGATTTTACTGTGTAGTTTGTCTCACATACAGTTAAGTCAATGGACAAGTCCCATTGACTCACTGTACAAACTGTTGAAAGAACGTTCTTCCGAAGATTTCTCTCACACACAGTTATGTCAATGGAGAAGTCCCATTATCTTACTGTGTTTGAAATCGTTGAAACAAAATTCATGTCAGAGCCAGCGATGCAATGATTCTTCGTAAGCTTACAACGAATTTCCTAATGATACGATGCCTTGTGTAAGCATAGGCAAAGTGAATGATACTAACTGCTATTAGTACATAATACAAATGTATGTGCTGATAACGAACGATCGTTCGAAAACTGCACACAATGTCGAAAGAAAGCAAGCCACAAGTTAGTGTGGGAAGTATTGGTTGGGTGAAATTTCCCGTTACACGTGGTAATTTACATACATAACAGTTAAAGGGCAATTTCCGAAATTACGAGGGGAAATTTTTGACAGAAATGATGCAAAATGGTTACAGAATGAAAGTTTCATGGTTACATTTTTATATTTAAAGGAACACAAGGCAGTTATCATATGGATTATAGTATTTATATTTCAGTTATATTCCATTCATTTGCAGTATTTTTAGATTTTTGTTTTGACGTATTGTCGGGTACTGTTCTCCGCGGTACTTCGGTACCTTGTAATTGGTGGTACCGTACCGTATCGGTACCGGTACATACCGGTACTCACAAAAATACCGGTATACCGTGAAACGTTAATCCGCACGTTCGGAAATATTCTTGCGCGTTTGCAAATCCTTCCCGTACTGCCGTAATGGAACTTTTCTTTTTCAATCATGCCAAAAAATTTCTCACGGAACTTTTTTTTTCAAACGCTCGAAAAACAATTCTCACGTTCAAAAAAAAAAATGCCCTAACGTTAACACTTATGAAGTTTCATGCTGTTATGAAAAAGGTAGGGCCGCCAATTACTGCTCAAAATCTTATTGCAATTATGAAAAACATTCCGTCAGTACAGAAAAAAAAATCTGTAACGTTCCAAAAGCTTTTCCTTTCGTCGACAAAATAATATCCGCACGTTCCGAAATATTCTTGCTCGTTTGCAAATCCTTCCCGTAGCGGAACTTTTCTTTTTCAAACATGGGAAAAAATTTCTCACGGAACTTTTTTTTTTCAAACGTTCGAAAAAAAAAATCCTCACGTTCAAAAAAAAAATGCGCTAACGTTAACACTTATATTAGTTAGCACGAAACTTCATAAGTCTGTTATGAAAAAGGTAGGGCTGCCAATTACTGCTCAAAATCTTATTGCAGTTATGAATAAATTCCGTCAGTTTGGAAAAAAAAATCTGTAACGTTCCGAAAGCTTTTCCTTCCGTCGACAAAATAATATCCGCACGTACAGAAATATTCTTGGCGTTTGCAAATCCTTCCCGTAACGGAACTTTTCTTTTTCAATCATGCGAAAAAATTTCTCACGAAACTTTTTTTTTTCAAACGTTCGAAAAAATTACTTTTCAAAATCTTATTGGAATTATAAATAAATTCCGCAAGTTTGTAAAGAAAAAATCTGTAACGTTCCATCAGCTTTCGTACCTTCCGTCGACAAAATATTTCCGCGCGTTCGGAAATATTCTTGGGCGTTTGCAAATCCTTCCCGTGACGGAACATTCTTTTGCAAACGTTCGAAAAAAATTCTCATGTTAATTTAAAAAAAATATCAATTACGTGAACTTTGAAAATTATTTCAGTTAGCCTGAAACTTCATCAGTCTTCTGTATGCAGAGAAAGGAAAAGAGAGGGCCGCCATTTCATACTTTCGAATTTGTCTTTTCAATTATGAATAGATCTCGTAACTTCGGGAAAAAAATCTGGAACGTTCCAAAGGCTTTCGTGCCTTCCCTCGAGCGTATATCTGCAAGTTCGGAAATACTCTTACGTGTTTGCAAATGCTTTTAAAAAATTTTCGCACGTTCCGAAAAAATGGGAGGGCCGCCATATACTTTCCAATTCCTTTTTCAATTCTGAATGAAATTTGTAAGTTTAGGAAGAAAAAATCTGGAACGTTCCAAAGCTTCCGTACCTTCCATTGAAGGGCGATTCATTAAGAGAGATTTCACATGTGACACTTTTGGACACGTGCTTGCAAATGATGACCGTAAAGCATTACATCGTAGTGTAAGCTTCGGCTCTATCGTTTTTGCAGGTGCTATCAATAACGCGGAAACCAAACCTAAATCAAGTTACAGGGTTAGGAAAGGGAAAAGTTCACTGCAATTAACGATCCTAGCGTTATAGCAGTGGAGCAGCCCTCTAACGATAGTAACGCAGCTACCGTGATCGTTACTAGCGTTAGACTCGAATCGGACGGTAGGAATTTTCTTCTATAGCAAACTTTCTAACCTTAACGCTACTAATGTCCATTTTATCCTGAGCTGTACTGTATACTGTACAGTATCATGACTATCATCTAATCGTACTCTAATCAAACTGTAAACGAACTGCTCATAACACATAAAAAACAGCTTAAGTTCCAGACAATAAGCTGTTCGTGAACTTCGCTATTCATCCCACGCTAAGCTGGTCTATTCATGCCAGACACATATTGTGTTGCACACAATAGTGTGCTGGCTTGCCTGCTCATTTAACTTCGGAAAGCTCCGGAAAAAACCGAGTGACGTCACTGCCCATATTCATAGCTGCCGGGAGTTAATCCTTCTCCGGCACGGATGCTCGCGGTGAGAAAGGCAGTGAGCCCTAACTCTAAAATCTAACAACTCAACACTGACATTTGCTTACCTCAGGTACAGACCAAAGTCTGCTTTCTTTGGGAAGTGGTTCTGGCCTAGTGACATCAATAATTGCCCCTGACAACCATCCTTTCCTTAAAGAGAAACATCATCATTAAACCACTCGTCATTTCCTTTAGAATAATTAGATGAAGGATTTTGCAGATAGCCAAATTTCCATTCCAAAACTTAACTTGCAATATTTTCTTTAAAATAATGCCCAAATTACATAGAGGGACCAATGGAAATTCCAAAGTAAATGTATTTAGACAGTAAGAAACCCTTTACACCCTGTCACCTTTGAAAGGAGGTTAATCGGCCCGATTCAGAGTTTGCACAGATTCTATCTGCAAATGAAATTCCATCACTTTTCTGTGACTTTGCACGACAAAATAAGGTTTTTCTGTGACCAATTTTTTGACACTCCTTTTTACATCTTTGAAGTCAATTTATGGCACACTGACCAGTCACTGAAGGGAAAATAACGGTAGCCAAGTGTATTTCATGAAGATGGCCTAGTATACCTCCAAACAATGATGCCAAATACTTTAAAACAATACTCTAGGTTAATTTTCAAACAGCAAATAGACATAGTACATACTATGTAAGAGGTAAACAAATTTCATGCAGCTTTCTTGAAATATAAATTTTCCATGACTAGACAAATTTACATGACTTTCCATGACAGTTTTTAATTCTATGACTTCCATGACTGTAAAAACCTTGCACAACCAACAGCTGAAGTATTGCATGATAGTAAACTGTTATCACCATAAAAGATTAAATACTTTTTGTATGGTTTAAACTTACTACAGCACAAACTTAATGTGTCACGATATTATAAGAACACTTAAATTGAAATGAATTTAATACAAGTGATTCTTACCTTATGGAGGTGATAATTGTATCATCTTCTATACAATTTCCTCGACCTATATTCATGAAAACTGGTTTCTGCAACAAATATGTCCAACATACATTAATTAATACAAAACTGAAATGTCTAAACCATGACAGCCTACTGTACTTACTTAATTGTAGGTTAAACACATGTAAATCACTTTATGAATGTCTCACTATTAAACACACATACTTCAATACTGCCACCAATGCAAACATACACACTTGGTTTAATGACTTCATTTCACACAGCTAGTGTGTTCACAGTTTGACCTCTGCTGACCCCTTAGGACCTTGACCCACGGGCAAAACGGTACGGTGTTATCACCTGAGTGTACAAATTCCATGCCAAATCATTTGGAATGCAGTTGGACTCCTTGTCTGAGCAAATACTCATTCTACCAGGTTTGCCATGCTTGCCTGTGCGACCATTTTTTTTCATGGTTTGAGGGCTGTAAGACATCTTGAGTCACCTGTTTTGTTTCAAGTGATGGGAAACTTATTAATGAATGTTGGGCACCTTTATGCCAAATATGATAGAAATGGTTCCCAACCATCTGGGCTCAGTCCCTCTTTTACCAGACGGCACTGGACAAATTCCCCCTACCCCCATGTTAAAGAAATAAGGACAAAATGAAAAGGAGGAAAAACATTTGGTAAGAGAACAGATGCAGAGTGTTTTAGTGCTATTCCACGGTTTTACAAAGAAGGGGGGGGGGGCAGGGAGGGAATGGTTCATTTTGTGATGATTACTATGATACCTGAAGGCAAGCAAGCCTTCAAATAGGTGGTTCTGCAGATCTTTCCCAGGAAATTTTTGAAATAATACAGATACAAATTCCTGGCAAATGGCAATCACGACAAGTACACAATTCCTTTACCTGAATCCTATATTATGCAGTATGGCCACTAGAGGGTAGCCAAAAGTGATTGTGCATCCATCAAATGGCCACAAAGGGGGCTTTGGAGCATGGGCGTCAATCCTGGGGGGGGGGGCGGGGGGACAAGTCCCCCCACATTTCGATGGGTGGGGGACACAATATCAAATGTCCCCCCCACATTTGCGTAAACGAGTAGTCTCGTGGCTCTATTTGACTGGCTTTTTGAGTGGCATGTAGGTTTGTTGGGCAATTATTAAGTGTCTCGATGCAGATTCTGAATCTAGATTTCATCAGGGAAATCTTATTAAATGAAAAATTTTGGCGCGCTTCGCGCGCATGCGTCACGGTTTGCACTCCTTCTCATGACCATTAAAAAGGTAATTATACATGGAACTATTCTTATCACAACACTTTCCGAAAACAGACATACATCTCCAAACATCTGTAGGGGCCTCACATCAATATGGGATCATTCAATCAGTGGCAGAGGGGAGGGCCATTCGGCCATACCCACCCTCACTGATTCCGATTTTTTTAAGATCCTAAAAATACGTAAGTTTTTTAACACAAATTACTCCAAAAGGTAACATATTTGGCACCAGATTGCATGTAAGGACACCATATTTTTCAAAATTTTTCAAAGGGGAGGGGGACACCCCATTGGGCCATGTCCCTCTCACTGATTCCGATTTTTTTAAGTTCCTAAAAATACGTAAATTTTTTAACACAAATTTACTTCAAAAGGTAGCATATTTGGCACCAGATTGCATGTAAGGACACCATATTTTTCAAAGCTATTCAAAGGGGATGGGGACACCCCATTGGGCCATGCCTCCCTCACTGATTCCGATTTAAGTTCCTAAAAACACGAAAGTTTTTTAACACAAATTTACTCCAAAAGGTAACATATTTGGCACCAGACTGCATGTAAGGACACCATATTTTTCAAAATTTCTCAAAGGGGAGGGGGACACCCCATTGGCCATGTCCCTCTCACTGATTCTGATTTTTTTAAGTTCCTAAAAATACGTAAATTTTACTTCAAAAGGTAACATATGTGTCACACCAGATTGCACGTAAGGACACCTAATTTTTCAAAAATTTCAAAGGGGATGGGGATATCCCCTCCCTTTAGACCCCTCCCCAGGATGACACCTTTATATAGTGACAAAGGAAGAATCCCACTGCTGTATACAGACACAGGGTGAATAACACCACTGCAGTTAGTAAAAACATCCAGCCAGTCGGAAAAATTAGAATTCACTAAATTATGGACGTTCTCCAGCCATGTACGATCAGCTACAAAATATCCCAAAGATAGCACCGTTTTCCGCCTAAGCAGCCTTAAATTGACAAAATTTCTCAAAGGGGAGGGGGACCCTCCCCTTAGACCCCCTCCCCAGGTCACAGATCAGTAAATGTCGCATTGAGAAAACGTCCGGGCTAAACACACTGGCGGGCCTCTTGATCCCAACCGCTTAACACTATAACGGCCTGACGAGAGGGATAGCCTAATACATTAAAATTAATGGGAATCTTTGCATTTGATGATGCATTATGAAACAAAATATATCCATCCTGAGACTTAATTTTTCACCCAGAGATATACTTAAACCTCAGAGCTTCCGGGGCTTTGCACTCCAGAATCCACTAGGGGTCCTTAGGCGGACCCAGTGTTTTAGCCAGCCCCTATTTGTGCGACAATGTCGCATAAAGGACGATAAATGTCACACAAAAAATCTGACAAAGCAAATTCTACCCAGGTGTAAATTTTGAGGTTCCTCATTAGGGCAGAAATCCAGTCAAATATTGCACCATTTGCAATCTAGGCACCTTACAAATTCCAAAAATTTCCAAAGGGGAGGGGGAGACCCCCTCCCCCAGGCCACAGATCAGTAAATGTCGCATTGAGAAAACGTCCTAGATAAAGCACAAGGAATTAACCTAATACATTCAAATTAGTGGGGATCTAGTTTGTATGATGCATTATACACCAAAATATATCCATCCTGAAACTTAATTTTTTCACCCAGAGATATACTTAAACCTCAGAGCTTCCGGGGGCTGTGCCCCCTGGACCCCACCTGCTAAAGCTCGTTTCCGCGCTACGCATTACCAGATTTGTCGGCAAAACATAGTCTCTTCACCCCCCACCCCCCCAAGAAGACACCTTCCCTACGCCCCTGACTCCGTTTATTTCACCTGGCAGATCATCTGTGATGGTCATGTTAACTCTGAAATGATAATTTAGAATAGGACAACGTCAGTCATCATAAGGGGGGGGGGGGAGGAAAGGGCCTATAGGAAGACGCCCCTCTTCAAAACCAAAGGGACTGGTTTGTGCTAAGTCATGTATGTCCCCCGTACCCCCCCCCCCCACATTTGAATACGGATTGATGCCCCTGCTTTGGAGTCCTCCCCCTGCAAATTTGTAATAAAACACTATTCACTATGATTTCCTGGCATCTTGCAAATTGAATTAATTCACAAAACTTTGTAGTATGCATTTGGGAGATAATGAAGCATGCATGAATTTAACTTCATTTTACCTCCATTTTATGAATACTATTTTGAGAGGTCAGCCCAAACTATTAAGTATTTGTTATTCAGTCACAGTTTTAATTTAGTGTCTGGTTAATTCAACCCCATGCTGTCCCCAAGCATTTATTCCCCTCCTCAAGTTGTAAAATCACCTCCATTATGAAACACTAATTTATACCTTTGTTGCATGTGAAAATATGTCTCCCTTGAAGAAGTCTGTTGTTTCTGGACAGTCGGGAAGGATGCTACAAATATAATCTGACTCAGCCACTAGGAGTGGTAACTCATCAGTGCCAACCCTGAAAGAGAAAAAAATTGTATGCTTCCAAAATATGTAAAGTACATGAAACTGTACTGTAATAATTGACTTAATAGAAGGAAAGTCCTTTGGCTTACAAATTCATGAGGATTTTTAAAAGCCATCACTCAATCGTTTCTTTCATGCAAATTCACTACGGCAGTAGTGCATCAGGCTTGCAACAGGCTTCTGCTTCAAGACCACTGTTTGTGTCCTTGGCTATGTGAAGTAATATCTCAACTATGGCCTCTTAAATTGAGCCACAGTGTATTTGAAGCTGATTTCTCAAAAATTCCTGAGCAAAATGTGGATTTTTCTCTACAGGAATTACTTTTCACACTTTCCAATGCTCAAGAGGTTTCTAAACAAGCCGGCTGACATATGGCATCCCATCAAGTTAACACAGACTGATACATTTAGGCTTAGGTCTACTATACTGTGAATCGTACCCATACATAGGTAACTGGCCTTGGCCTCAGAGGGTGGGGATTCAACCCTGCATCACTTTGGAGGCAGAGGCCTCAACTTAAATCCTGCTACATTATTATTGCTAATACAGTGTGTGACGATTATTTTTGTGGTAATGGAGTTGAAAATCTTATCATCTCTTTTCTACACTGATATCTTTTTGAGATTTCCAACACTCATATTATATGCAAACCATAACAAGGCAGTATCATGGCTGCTCTGATCCCACCCCCTAAAAAGTGCTGGCGTCCCAAACTGATTGTTTCAGTTGCTACTGGCAGCTGTCTCCTTTATACTTCATGCAAACATTTTACAATAGTAGGTGCCATTTGATTTGTCATCTTTAGAGGAAGATAAGATCATGGAAAAAAAAATTTGAAAACACAGAATGCCTAAGTTTTGTTTTCATGCATGTGGTCAAAAGACATTGCACTTTCTAATACCTTATGCAATAAGTGAGTTCTATACTGAAGACTGACAATAAATGCCAGGAAATTTGCCATACCAAAAGATCAATTCATTTTTAGCATACATGCACCTGCTTGCACTAATCAGCTTACACCCAGTCTTTATTTTTTCTGTATTTTACCTTATGACACTGCACCCAGTGCCAAAACATAATCACTGTCTCAGTGTTACAGAGTGACTTGACTATAAACAAAAGCCCTCTCCCTAAAACATTCTAAGCAAGAAAACACCAAGGTCATATAAGCAGTTTTATTTCAGACGGGAAACAAAGCAGGTAATGTGAGTTGTACAAGGAGGACATCACGAAATATTTCACAATTGACAATTTCAGATTAGGTGAATAAATTTCAATTTTTCATACCTCTGCAATTGACTAAGCTACAAAAATGAGAGGTGGATGGATGAAATTCATTTTCCAACCTCTGCAATAGGTTTTCTTATAATTCTAGACTTAAGGTACACTTTAAGTCATTTATTAGTATTAAGATAACATCTTCTTCAAAACCAACTCCTTTACCCCACAAAGGATGTGAAAACCACATTTTTAACACAAAGATTGAGTGTGCAAACATAAGATATATTACATAGACAGCCTCCACAATATTTTTTGATGTAAAGAACCTAGATGAAAAAAGGAAGATGCCTCTAACACAAAGCTTGTAAATTTCATCACATGCTGTCCCTAATTCACACTAAAACCACTTGAGATCAAATTTGAATTTTTACAAGTTAGATGGCTCTTGAATGAAAAAACCACTTTACTTTGATGCACTGAAGTTTAAATTTGAATCCTTGTAGTCGATTCTTATAGTATCTGTGACAATCAATACAGGGCATTCACATTGACACTGCAGAATACTGTAAGAATTGCGGAGCTTTGTTGTTGTTTGTTTCTGTGTAACTGCAAGAAATGTTTGTATCACAGAAATATGATGCAGTACTAAACATCACCCTAAAGTCATAGAGATAATGAAGCTAATAAATTATTCCAATAAAATATGCTACCACAGAGCAATTAACATATTTACACTACCTGTACATATCAATGAACTTTGACCTCTTCTCTTGCGGTCTCTCCTGTCTAACCAGACCGATAGTTTTCATTCCAAAACATTTACAGCACCTTGCAACTGCAGAAAAAAAAAACATACTAGATTAAACATTACTATTCACCAGTGTTCATGATAGCATATGCTGGATTTAGCTGGGACAGGGGGCCACCCCCAGATTCCGCCTGGGTATATTCCCAGGAAGCCCAAAATATTTCACCCTACCCGAACAAATGCTTACATACAAGAAGGAAAATGTGAGGCATGGCTCAAAGGGGGCATGGCCCACCAATGGCTCCCCTCAATACACCAATGGGTGATGGTATTAGTGTCCTAAAGCGACTAAATTACTAAGCATATGTACAAAAACAAAATGCTGTGAAGGTGTAAGTTTTATTCCAGAACTTTCCCAGAGCTTTTACTGCAAGAAACACTTCAAACTGAATATAACTGCCTTGTCCAAACAATCCACAAGATCAAAAACGAAAGAAAAAAAAAAAGAAATACAGAAAAAGTTCTAATCAAATCTCCTCCATAGATTATGATTGTTCCAAAACATATGATCAATACACTATTGTAAAGGAAGCTTGTTTTATGAAAACCATATGTATGAGAAATTTCAATATATGGAATCTGAGCTATAGTTCACAAATTTTGCCTGGTAGCTTTTCAGAATTGTGAGATGAAGGTCCACTATCTGCACTGCGACCCAGTCTGAATGCTAATATATTTAAGTATTCTTTTCATTATACAATACTGTACCTTCCTCCCCTATGCTGCCTGCTCCTACAATACCAATCGTCAACTGGTTCAACCGTCTGTAAAATCTAAATTCTTTATGATTCCTGTATGTAGAACAAGTGACAAGTAAGATCAACCAAAACAAAATAGGACATAGAAGATGCATCGAGTTAAGCATCAAAAATTCAGTTTCTGATAATCAAAATGGTAGTTGTAAAGTTTAATCCTGAAAGGAAAACTTTGTTTCAATCTGATACATTCTAAACCCAAAAAGTGACAGGTAACTATTGTGCACTGATCAGGGGCGGTGCCAGGGTATTTTGATGGGGGAAAGCATGAGGTGAGTGATTACTGTCCTGGGGGAGTGGTCTGAGAGAGTGTATCCCCTCCCCTTAGAGAAATTTTTGTTAAATTAAGGTTGCTTGGATGCAACATGGTGCTATCTTTGGGATATTTTTGGAACTGATCATCATATATGGCTGGAAAATGTCCATAATTTAGTGAATTCTAATTTTTGGTTAGGTTAAAGAGGAGAGTATTATGCCAACAAACCTCCTGAAGCCCCCTTTTGGCTACTTTACTGCCTTCTATTCGGGGAAAGTTTATATGCAAAAATACATGCATGGAGTCCACAGAAACATTCTTGAACTATAACCAAAATTTTCCTTTGCATCATATATGCATTATAAAAGGGTATCTAAAGGCTGGCAGACACCAGAATAGGGTGCTCCTGGAAGCTCTGGATTAGTTATATGTATCGAATATAGGCCTAACCCACCCCTCTTCTTCTTCTTTCCCTTTTGCTTCCTCCGTTCTTCTCTTTCATTGTCTCCTTTTCTTCTTTTCCCTCTTCTTTTCCTTCTCTTTTCCCCTTTTCTTGCAAATGAGGGGCAGTCACCTTCCCTGCCCCAATGTGGCACTGCCCCTGGCAATGATTTACAATGACTTGTTGAAGTCAAAAACCAAGGGCCACATGCAGCAATACTACACATAGATGGCCTCATGTAGGACTATACTTTGACTTCATGTACTGTATAGTGATGTAACTGCAAGATTCTAAGTGTTCGTAGCACCCATAGTCCCTAACAACAAAAGTAAATATGAACCTACTTTGGAAGGGCCATTATTACAAAGACTACTATGATGAAATCCTATTAAGTTTGTATTCCTTTATCAATCCTGCCAAATTCCACTTCAATATTAAGGAGATTGAAAGTGCAATTTTTATTTATTAATTCTATCAGGACAGAGATTCAGGATGAAGTCTACCATGACTGGACAACTTCCTCTCTGACAGTTCCCTTCTCAGGCCTCCAGATTTCAGATTTTGTAGCAACCCATTTTCCAGTTCTGTAAAATAAGAACATGGGAACCCATCGGGACCCATTTCGCACCAGTCATTAAACAATACGCAGTGTGCAAGTATGGCAGATACATACTGTAATACGGCATTCCACTGGGTCGGTATGTACCGCATTTCTTTTTTCTGCAGCACTGATAGTTCAAAATTATGTCTGCTTATCTGCGCTGCATAAAAAAAATAACGCTCGTGCACACCGTAATCACCGAGCCAATGGGACGCAACATATAACTATTAAAAGCCTGAGATGTACAGCATGGTCGATCAAGGGCCATAGATGCAATATTCACAATAGCATACTTCAAAAGGATTTTTGATTTTTTTTACTTTCTTCACCTAATTAAATTTCATCTAGTTTTCTCAGTCTTGAGACTGTAAGTTTGCGGTTCAATATACATGCATTTGTTTATTTTAGGATCAAAATTTAAGCATGGTTTTGTGTAGTGTGAGCTACAATAATTTGTAAACTTGGTTTGAGGTATGAAGGTTAGTTTTTTTTTTCGTGTGTAACGATTTTCCAGTACTGTTGGTGGCACTTCACGGTAACGACATGCTACCACAAACATCATTACCATGAAATCCGGAGGCCTGCCTTCTGGACAATTTCCCCTTTGATGAAACCTCCCCACCCCCATGCTCATTATACACACTTATAAGTAATATTTCTGTCCCATGTTTAGATGTAAATCTTCCTAAGTACATAGGTTTAAAATTACGGAACTCTCTCCCCAATGATATTCATTGTATGCAATCAAATACTTTCAAAAGTAAGCTTAAAGAACACCTCATTCATACACAGCAATGATACATGTTAAGTTACTTTAAATTGTTTATTCAGGCCATATCAGATTAGTTTAAGACTACTGTTAAAATGAAATCCAATTCCGAAATTTCAAAAGCCGAAAAGCTTATTATACATCTTGAGATATTGTAAGTATCAGTCTCAGTATAATTTGTAATTAAATATCAACCACACTGAAGAAAATCCATTGATAAAACTGTCACTGTCAAACAAAAATTTGTCCTAACTTAAGTATGGTTACAAGAAAGTCTGTAGCATTGACGGGTACAAGGTGTTTCCTTGAAAATGTTACCAAACTTGGAAGTGGAAAAACAAATACATGAAATAAAATTAAATTAAATTAGACAAGGCTTAGACAAACCTAAACACGAGGCAAAGGCAACACAAGGAGGTAGCATTTTGGGCAATTTAATGGCCATTTTGGTTTATAGCTACCAAAGTACTTATGGGAAAATTTTGTGGTGGCCCAAAAGCTTGTTTTAAAGAGCATGCATTTTTCTGTTTCCATGGAAACCAACTGCAAATTTCTTTTAAACAGACCCATTTTGCATGCATGCATCAGTTTTCTAATATTAATGCCAAAAGCCATCATGATGGAAGTGTGCACAAGGTATGCATACTTATACAAATTGACCCTGCAATAAAACTTCGGAAGTGGTACAAATGACATACCATGCAAGGGGGGATCAAAAAAATAGCAAATGGGGGTATTATCAAAGGACATGAAGGGTTGGGGCAGTGAGCTTGAAGGTAAAACATCCAGTGTGCACAAGGAGCCAATCTGAGCACAGAGCTAAACTAAGGTGACCACATTTTGCGAGTTTAAATCAGGGACGCTACTTGACCAGGCACCGTGTAAGGAAAATATACATCGTTAGTGTGACTGGCAATTGGCTACAGTAAATGGGTGTGATCAAAGCAGTCAGTACTAGAGAATCAGTGATGCTCTTGACTTTCGAACTCTGTGATTGCAGATACCTGTTATTTGTTCCCCTACGTACAATGTACTTGGGCGCTACAATGTGTATCTCAACAACGTTGATGTAATTTTTTACTAAGCCTAGGCTATAATACATCACTAGCTAGCCGGCCGTTCAGCTCCCGTTTGCCTACAATAAAAAAATATTACTTTTTAACAACAGTATGATTAATATCTTGGGAAATTTTTAATTTCAAGGACAATTGTTCAAATCAGGGACATTTTTGGGGACACTTCTCCATCAGGGACGGAACATTGGATTCGAGGAGTGTCCCTGAACATCGGGGAAGTCTGGTCACCTTAAGCTAAACAGAGGACATGTAGAGGGTGTCCTCAAAATCCAAGCCAGCTGTGTACATACACTACTGTACTACTACATGCATGAGTGCAGTGGTGCAACACAATGAAGTTATGCATGTGCCTTAATACCAACATGGCAGCAAACCAAAACACAACTTCACCTAGACAGTGTTCTGTAGTACTCAATTCCCATTCATCCAAATATCAAGATATGTTTGAGTGATATTACATGTTTAAGAAAGGGAAATACATAACACTGCCTTGTCCAAAGTGTTGGAATAACGTTTAAGCAGTTCATTCGAACAAAAAAGACAAATAAAGATCCCTCACAGAAGTAGTTGTTCCAAATATCACATGTGAATTATCATAAAAATAATGACAAAAACTATGAAAATCAAAAATGATTCACACAATCTTTATTCCATTCAATCCCACTCCTGGGTGAATAAACCAATGGGAGTGCTCTAATATATGAATATGCAAAAGGCAGCACAATGAAAGGTGCCCACGTATATGCCAGTGAATGAACACTGAACACATGATATTCATGCTATAGCCTAAGTACTTGAAAACTGACTGTAGGCCTATAGTACCATGGAGCTGATATCTGAAAGTTCTTATTGGCTTCATGATAGTAAATCGAAAGGAGAAATTTCTGTTGAAGCCCACCCGATCAACTTCGGAACAAACTACAGCCCTCGTGAGCAACTCGATAACACCACAGCTTGGGACTAAGTATCAGCAAGGGTTGCTATCTGGAAGGGAAAGGACTTTAAAATTTGTGCAGTTAGTGAGCTTTCGTGATCATCAAAGAGTGTTTTTGCATGATTCTGAAGGCAGACTCAAGAAAATACGAGTAAATCTAACTCAATTTACCCACGAGACTGGCCATCAATATAATATGTGAGTACTACCTCCGACGAATAATATTGAACAATTCTTGAGTCATTCAAATCATCGATGGTCAACAATATCAGCTTGGAGTCTGACATTTGAGATGCTTACCCTCCGTCACAAGGTCACACCATGGAGCTACTACTACATTCTTTCCCTGTTACGTTTCCCACCCAAAATGTACACAGTTGCCTTCATTATGAGTACAGTTTGGTTACACTTTTTCAGAGAATTTGTAGCCAGTCAGGCAGATAATATGTTTATTTGCCCACTCTGCCATATACTGATAGGCCCACTCGAGTGTAAATATTTTGATTACAACTCCCTCACACAACAATGAATACTGTCTTTGATTACAATTAAGTTACGCATTCACCATGGCATGGTGTGTATCTAGCCGGCCACAGGTAACAGGAGGAATCCGGCCTTTTTTTCTTATTGCTTTGAAAGAGGACTCAAAAGATACAAAACGGTTAAATCTGCTCTTTTTCAGTGTAAACTTGCAAAAATTGTCGAAGTATTTATTTTGAATGTTTGGGAGGAACACATTTTCATTTATTGGAGTGCCACAGTGCCCACAGAAGAATTTGATTTTGAAAGGTTCCATCACAAGCTTGTTAATTACCGATACGAGAATCGGTAACTTAAGTCATGTATGAACGATGTGGCTTCCGCAGAGAAAGCCGTTAGCCAACTCAACTGTGTAGACTGGAGATAACATTGCAAAAATTTGGTCACGTGACACCCGGGCAGACTTCAGTAAATCGGGTGAAATCTGTGAAACACAATAACCATTCCGAACGCGTAATGTTGATGCAACCAGGGAGTTCTGATATATCAGACACAAATTCTTTCACATGTTGGAAACTCTTGGAGAAACCATCTACAACAATCGCAGTTGACTGAGGGAAAAAACACATTGCTCACAGAGGAAATCCAATAGAGCCATACGATCTTATGACTACGACTATTGTCATACTTGAGGTTAGTCCCCTTGCTAGTTATTGAAATCTACAAACTCAACACATTTTTTGTCAATTAGTGTATCGTCGTCCAGTTTACGTAGATTATGTGATATGTAGACCTAGCCTACCGCTCAAGGACAAAGACTTGGGATGCAGGGAAGTAAGCAAGTGTATAGAGGTGTAACTGGTTACCATTACAAGCGTTAGTATGCAAGTGTCTTCTTGAATACTGTTAGGGTGAAATTCACTAACACAGGTATTATGATGAAAACGTGCTTTTGTTTCAAAACCTCAAGTGTGCTGTGCAGTATACAACCTTCAAAATCACTCTATTCCCAGCTAATGCATGAATAACCAAGGTAATATAAGCCCATGTACAGTACTTCGGTGCACACAGCTGCGTGATCATTGAATATTCACATTGTGTTGTGGTGGGCATGGTTTGAGCTACTTGTAATGAGGACAGTTTTTTTCAAAACAGCCTGCAGATTTTGACTGTTTTCGCACTGTGTCTTTATATTTTGCCATTCACACTACCATTTTCAGTCACTACATAAACAACTCCATCCATGAATAGTATGTGTATTGACAAATGAAGAAAAACATTAGGCCGTATGTATTTCCCTTTTCTTGAACAGGTAATATCACTTTAAACACAAATCATAATATATGAGTTAAGTTCCAAAACGCAATAAATGCAAAATTCATAAATTCAAAATTCAACCTGCAATATGTCAACATTACTCAGTTTTAATGATCATGTCACACCTTCTGTGTTTCCAAAAGATGCTATCTGCCAAAGACATGATTTGAAAAGTGCACTCTTACACAAGTGCACTCATACACAAGTGCACTCTTACACAAGTGCAATAAATGCCGTGGCAGCACATTTTCCAACTTGAATATTGCTGCACCCATAGTTTTGCATTTGAATCAAACATTCTTGTGTGTTTGTGCATGGGTAACATTGCATTATGAGTAAATTTGATGAAACAGAGAAAGAAGTTGATTCTTCGTTTGGAAAGAAATACTAGGCCATTAAATGACCATCACAACTGAGAAAGAAGGTAAAAATCTCATAATTTTGCTGGCCTAGAGCTAGTGCATGCTGTTCAATAGCTGTGCACACAAGCTCCGGACATGCCGATCCGTCTCCTCCCAGGGCTGTCGGAAAGTTTTTAGTAAGGGTGCTGGGACTGAATCTTTCATCTCATCGAATCTAGCATATACAATGGTAAGTGTTAGCTGTTAGCGATGCATTTTAACACTTTTGGAAGAAAACTTGTGATTAAATAACTTGAGTGGATTTGGGAGGGGGGAAGCAATTCACTATACCGCTGTACCGATGGTCCTGACGCCAGGTGATATAACCCTAATAATATTGTGCTGGCTACTATGTTTGTGATTTTGTTTTGTCTCAGACAGAAGTGATACATTTCACATGCCAATGTCATATTTAGGGTTTTTGCCACGCACTGCGGGGGAGGGGGGGGGTAGGACCTCTGGGGGAGTAATTCCTTCAACCTCACTGACAACCCACTAATTAATTTTGAGTGCCATCACAACTCATTTGCAGTATTTCATGCTTTCAATACCATTTTGTAATTTCACATACTGTAAACCAAGGCTACACTCAATATGCTTACTTATAACAAGCAAAAGTATGGATTTATTGTTTTGGAAAAATACTAATTTTTCCTCTTAATTAAAATAAAGGAGTTGAGGATTTGAAATTTTTTGCTGCTTATGTTTTAAAAGCCATTCAATACAATTAATAACAAAAATCAAGCTAATATCCTTTTTCATTTCAGCACACCACAAAGAGTAATTTTCTCACATAAGAAAACATGAATATACTACTTTTTGGAAGCAAACTCTTCATATAGGGATCAGCTTGAATTATTTAATCTTGCATCTTTTGTATAGAACTGGTGACAGGACCAATTTATCATATGGAACAGTGTTGGCAGCTAGGTCTTAGAGTTTTGGGGAGAAATCCCCCCCCTTCCAAAAACTTTGAGGGGGATTTTGGTTCTGGGAGGGGGGAGGGGATCTCGACACACAATCCTGCTGTCTTATGCAAACACTGGTATGGGATCTAAATTCATGGTTACTGCAATATGGTGGGAATTCTAAATGAGACAGTGACCGCAAGCTAAGGCTTACAACTTGTATATCTTTACAGGAAATACATACAAACCTGACACCCTTAAACACCAGGGTTCCCTGATCTCTTTACTGTGGTTACACACTCAACATCTAAGACAATATTATCAGAGAAAGGATACAAGCAATATGGAATTCCCAACCATTTTTACCAACTTACCAATGACAATGTTTCTGTGCCTCTCTCATGGCTTCAAATCGTCTCTCGTTGGACACAATCTGTGCTATAACGTACTCTGCCATTGTTGTACCGTAAGTATCTGCTAGTCTAGTCACTTTGTATGGCAAATGTTGGATTCCACATTTCTTGGCATGTCTCAAGAACTTGTCAACACCTAAAAAATTTGGTTGTAGAATTAATATCCAGGTAGCACTAGTAACTGGGTATACATGTTGCAAGGCAATATGTACATCACTAGAAGCACTACAGGTTGAATTATGGTGTCTCATATACAAAGGCTATAAAAAAAAACTTGCTGACAAACCCTTCAGTATAACATCAATTTCATGAAACTAAAAATCAAAAGCCCTTAGTTTTCTACATGCTGTGATACCACCTCCACACCACAGTAGTTCAAAATGGTTGGGGGTTGGTGAGACACCGATAACATCGAAGTATTCATTGATAGTCAAGAGCTACTCTTCACTTTCTGGCCATTTGTCTAAAGTTCTCTGGTTTTTCCTTGAAAGGCAAAATGAAACTCACAGTTTGAAATACAGAGTGAAAAGAAGAATATAATCCATTATTGTTTCACAACTACAGGGGCCTTAATTTTTTAATATTCATCTCAAATAAATGACCAACGGTGAGTGCTGGAATAGCTGCTTTGTTGGTACATGTTCCAGTTTGTTTGAATGTATGCATGTATACTGTGAAAGCGCCAAATTAACAGCCCTTGATACTCTGGCACAGAAATGAGCAGACAGCCCCAAATGGATAATGCACCACACTCTAGTGATATAGCATAAAAAACGTGATGTAAGAGAAAGTCTTCTATATTTCTACCTTGCCTAACAAGAGGAAGACTCATAGTTGTGGTACAAGCCATGTACTGTACACAATATTGTAGGTAGAGGGAGAAGAGAGATTTGAAGCAGTGATGCACATTTTAAAGTAGCAAAATACTGTATTGAACTTGGTCGGTAGATCCTGGATTCAGAATGTTGAATAACATTCTTTCTGAGATTAATGTCTGGTTTTACAATTTGTGCAGACAATTACAAAATAAACACAGATTTCCGTCAAAATGTTGTTTTTGCAAGCCAAATTTATGTACCTTATAGGGAATAGGCACTTGCCTCTAAATTATGGCACATCTGCTAATCTTTGAAATCTCTTATTTGCCTTACAAGTATTGTTCATGTTTCCCAACAAAGACTAATGAATATAAAACAGTAAACCAGAGATTTTCAGCATGAATTTTAATAACAATTCAGTAAAAAAAAACGTGATTAAAAACAGCCATTCATGAATTAGGGTACCAGGGTATACTAACTCACCTTGGTGTAACTGCCATTTTACCTTTAACTCAGTTGTATGTACAGTAAACCACAAACACTCGCCGGTCTGTTTTGCATTTTGAACACATTAAAAGTATGTTAAAAAACTGATTTTCATGGCCTTAAAAATAAGACATAACTAGAGCTTACCAGCACTGGTAAACTGAAGCCATCTCAATTTGGGTGTACGAAGTTCACAAAACTTTTCATATAAGTTAGGGCTCAAAACAACAACTTCTGCTTTCTTCCATATCTCGAGTGATTCCTCATCTGTCAGTATTTATAAATAGTGCAAAAGTAAACAAACCAGAATACAACCACACTGAAATTGAAATAACGTCATAAGGACAGACTTGTGTATGCACAGAATACAACCTTACATTGAGACTGCACATTAAACTTTACTATGGCATACTTTCGCTCAGAATGCCACCACATGTTGAGATTGCAATATCTTCATTACAGCAGACTTTTAACTCACATGACTTGAACCTCCACCAAACACAGGAGGGTTCATGTACTAAATATATTACAGTACGTCCAGATGAGCCAGATGACAATACAGTATGAATATTAATTGATTAGGCTGCAAACCCCCTACACTGCCTTTTCATGCTCCATTTTTCAATCATATACACATGGATTTGGAGTTATTTTTTGAATATACTGTACTGTATAATTTTGAACATCAGACACATGGTTTAGGACAAACATTTACTGAAATCACGACAGTGTATCTCTAATTTGTTGTAAACCAGAATACCCTTGCAATGATGTAATTTGAAGGACCTCTTTGTTAGGCTTCATTCAACTTACACACATCATATAGGCCTATACAGTATATACCCAGGACTGATGATACAATGTTGTGCATTGTGATCGGTTTTAGTTTATATACAACACTGACAGTACAATGACAGGCCTTTCTGTTGCCTTATGTAAACACCTTCTCCAGTTTATCAGTGTACTTGGTGGCAATTATTTGGGGATTTCCTTTTTGGAAAAAGGAAATTAAAAGACAAAACAGAATTTTGATTCCAGTGCATGTCAACCTGTTTTCTGCCAATTACCCTGAAATATTTCTTCCCTGTGACTTGTGCTAGTATATAGTGCATACAATTTATGCTTACAGCCTGGGCTAGTATGGCATGACCTTTGGCTGTACTTTATGAAGATTATATGCTAGCCTCAGACTGAAATGATTGCAACTTAAGTAACTCTCTTTCCATGTGCATTCTGACTTTATAATGGGATCACAAACAGAGCTTGAAACATTATTTTTATAATTTTTTTTTTTATAATTTTCTTATCTTTCAGAATGGGGTTGCCTTGTCTTACACTACTGGCATTAAAGGGGCTTATTGAGTTGGTTCACTAATTTCATAATTTTTTTGTCACACCAGTTGAAATTTACTCACATCTTGATGGTAAATGGTCAAACTAAGAGATTCTGTATATCTGACACACAATTATTGAAATGGAAATCATAGGGTAATTAATGATTAAAATCATTTATTACAAATTCGTGACCACACACTTTTTACTATTTGGTATCAATCATATGCAAACCCTGTCCACAAAAGCTACAATTTCTCACATTTTCAGTAACTACATAGTAAGTGAAACATCAGTAATGAGACTAATCAGAAACATTGTTATGCAATGATTTCCTTCAAACTTGTCACAAAATAATTTTTTAACTGAAAAAGCCTCTTTAAAGCCAGCAGGTCATACAGACTTCTCAGACTGTCAAAAAATTGGTTAAGAGTTAAAAAACAATTTTTGCGTCCGCTAAAACCAGTTGTTTTTTAAAATTCTCGTCCTAGCCTTAGGTCAGAAAACTCACAATGATGTGTACATAAAGCAGGTATTGTAAAGGTATACCACTTGTATGTATTTGCATACAGATGTGTAATGTATCTTAGGTAAATGTAAATGCAAAACACACTTACAGTATGTACAAACAAGTATGGATGTTTACATATCATATACAGTGCAAACATACATACTGTATGCGGGAAGCTGGTAACAAACATTATAACACATCCTGAGGCCTGGAGCTTACACAAATTGTTCTTCTCAGCACTGGGTTTTAATAAAACTTTTGCAAATACTGTAGCTTGTGCCCCCAGCTGTCGTCTAAGTATCACATTTTACCATGCACCTTAAGTGGGTAATAGGAAAGACAAACCAGAAACAACAGTGGATTTTAAAATAAATAAGAACAAAATTAATTTCTGGTAAGGTTTCTACCATTGACAAGGCAATGTTGTATAGGCCTACAAAGTGCATAGAAAAGTTGTCCGTTGAAGGTAGTTCTTTGTGATGAAATATTGAACTTCTGTGTGGTATCAACTCTATCTCCACTGAATGATCAGCAGGAATGCTGGGGGCCTGTTTAGGGTCAAGCCCTCTGAATTATAAATCCATATTCAACCAGAATGCAAAAGTGCATTGAGGTTTCGGTGACTTAATTGCACTAGACACTTAATCGGAACAAGCTTTTACAGTTCGTACCATAGACTGGTCTAAATTGGTCAATGTGATGCATCCACACGCCAAGTATAAAAAGTATCCATGATCTCTACCTTGAGATATTGTGGTTAAAAGCTTTTCTGCAATTCCTTCTGACCTCAAAGGATCTTTGATCTATAGCAATAGCAACAGGATTAACTCAAAATAGCAAATCCATGTACCATAAACAAAAAATAAAAAAATATCCATATTTCCTAGCACCAGACATTACCATCATGTTTTACAAGGTTTCCAGACATTGATCCCTATAGAGGGGTTTCACCGCGTCACATGATTCGTGTCACTTTAGTTTTGTGAAGAGAAAGATCGTGCATCTCTAGTGGTTTTGAAGGGCATGCGTCCATTGTGTCAAAGTAGTATCTATGGTTATGCTGTGTGCGTGTGCTGTAATAAATACGCTTTCTGCATGTGTGTTTTGCCCTTCAGTGCCTGGGAATCCCACTCACGTTAAGTCACATGAAATCCCTCTATTGAACTCAAATGACTATTAATGAGCTTCTAAAACAATAAAGTGCTATGTGATATATGTAATGCAGATCTACATGTAAAGTATGAAAAGCATCAACCCTTCATAACTTGAGATTTTACAGGTTTTCAGACTTTGACCTCTAATCATGACCTTAGATGACCACTGACCTCTACCAAAAACAACAGGGTACTGCTCAATGTAATCCCCAAATCATATGGTTTGGGAATCTATGTAAAGCCAGCCTACTTACTCCCATCTTACCACATGTGAACAATCCATTTATCGCACAACTACTACGGCAATGTTTTGGGTCCTGCGGCAGTGATGATACTCCTAAGTACTTCACTGCTGCACAACAAGCACTCTATGAATGTCTTGGTAATCAAGGTTTGACTCTGGGAGTGTCATTTCCTGGCCTTTCTCAATGTAATGTATATCAAAGCCTGTACAAAACATCAACTGACCCATCACCTCAGGCCTACTAGAAATCAACTAAAATCAAGCCATGCCATTTTCCTTGAACGTATTACAGTTGGTGAAAACTACTGCAGGAAAAAAGAAATTCATGTGGCCCCTTCAACTGCATTATTATCATGGACTATTCTTATTAAATATCAGAAAATATTGTATTCCTATCCTTGAAAAAATATTGGGGGAGAGGAAAATAGGGTCCACCCCCTTACTAAATCACTGAGGGACCCTGTTTCCCTTGAGATGTTAAATGCATATACAACACAAATACACACACATCACCATGAGCACATACTTTCATTTTCACTCACCTAAAGCAGCAAAAGCTATTAGTAGGCAATATGGGAGAGTAAATGTTAGGTCACTTCATTTGATACATTTATACATCCCCACCCCCTTACATTCAGTGTCACTACACCACTAGACTGCACATACAAATCAAAATATGTTTCAAAAGTATTATAATTAAACTACACATACCAAAGTTGGTAACTGTAGAATCAAAGACTTTGATGTAAACGGAGGGCAATTTTTCCTTCAACAGTTGCTCAAAGTGCTCACCACTATTACTGATCTGGGCTGCCCAGCTCCAAACAACGATGCTTGGTAGTGCTTTGTTTTCCATCATTTGTTAATGACAACAAAGCAATGCCTGTGTCAAGGCTGCCATACACACCTGCAAAATTAAGTCACATGAAGGGTCAGTTATTCAACAGCATATGCAATAATGCAACAGAGTACAGTATAACGGACGAATCACATAGCAGGTTGTAATGTCAATGCACAGAAGCTTATGAAAATATTCGAAGAAAGATCTTCTATGAGAATTATTTACTTTTTTCCAGATTAATTTGCTTGTCTCCCCGTTGGCCACTTGTATTTACAGGATTGCATGAACAAACCAGCAATACAAGGGCTGCACAATTTTATAAATAAACAATGTAACAAACATACCTATCAAGTGTTATACCAGTCTCAGCTTTCTTTGTAAAACATATGGCCTGTGTTCATACTGTACTTTTATACCTTTCTAAAACTTTGGAGTATTTGCGGGCCTAATGAAGACTATACTGTAGTTCTTAAGCAAACACCCCCTTTAACATCCCAGTTTCAAAGTTATGTTCAACATTACCAGCACTATTATGACATAAAGCAGAGACACAATTTGATATTATGGGAAGGTGCATCTTAGAAGCACAAATTTTAATTAATGCTCTGTGAATGGCTAGATTACACTAGTCTACACATGAGTTCACGTATTACCTGCGCACACTTGGCATGCACATCTTTACATTCTATCTCAACAATCTGAGACCGACTGCACGGTCAAGTGGTTAGAGCATCCGACTTGCAGCCAGAAGGTCTAGGGTTCGACTCCTGGCCAGGTCATACCTAAGACTAAATATGGAACCTACTGCCATTGTGCTTGGTGCTCAGCATAAGCAATGGAGTAGGGAAAAGCCAATGAGCCACAACTGGAAAAAAGGCCGTGGCCAGCCCAACTTAAATCAATTGGTTAGAAACTGAGCCATAAAACCTCATCTACTGTAACTCTAACTCAACAACAATCTGATGCGTGACTAAGCTGACAAGGGGCAATGCACAAATAGTAAAAAGAATCAGATAGACAGTTAGACAATGCTGACCTTGAGTACAGTTAGACAATGCTGACCTTGAGTGTGACCTTCAACTAAGAGTGCAAATAGCACACAACTTGAACACAATACAATTCATAAATGCAATAACAGATCACATACAGAAAATATATTTAACTCTAAAATTGTCCAGAATAACTAAGAATATTCTCATACTTTCTATTCACAATCACCCCTACCATGAGAGGTGTGACAGCTCTGCAATTACAGAAAAAAAGCCAAGACTAAAAAATTTTTATTTAGTTATAGTGTCCAACCACCACAAGAAATGTGTCCATCTTTTACAAGAATGTCCGTCCAGGACAGAAATATGTGTCCACCCAGGACAGAAATGTGTCCGTCAAGACTAATCAATCATGTTGTTTTTAAGCACAATGTAAAAAGTGAAACATGTAAAAAGTGAAACATACTCTGAGGACTTAAAACAAGAAAACTAGGATATCTTAATATCATGTTGGGGATAAGCAGCTACCTTTCTAGGCAAAAATTATCAGATTTTTTGAACTTGATCCACATTGATCATTTTGGCCCCAAAGATACGCCATTTTATCTAGTGGTACGAGTTTACACTGGCAGAATGATAAAAATTCAATAGGTTTGTTTAGCCCAAGTTCCCCGGGAAAAGGCCGTTTTCCTCGGTGAAAAATGAAGTCTTAAGTCGCCTGATGGCTAAATCCTCCTATGGAATTCTCGCCTCATGACAGTGTGCAGCTGCTGCTGCTAGGGCTAATAGGGTGCTTGGATTGATCAAGAGGAATTTCAATGGTTTTAGTAAAGAAATTATACTTACAGCAATCCATGTAAGCAGTTGGTAAGACCTCATCTTGACTATGAAGGGGTGTAGATTTCTTTTCAACTCTGGGGGTGGGGGGGTGGGGTGCATTATTGCAAATCTACAACACGTGCGCGCGAAGCGTGCAAGGCGAGCGCGAAGCCCGAAGCTCATGACGGGTGGGGTCCAGGGGCCTGCCTTAGGGCCCCTGGTGGGGTCCAGGGGCAAAGCCCCGGTGGGAATTCAGGGGGTGAAGCCCCTGGGTTTTAAAGTCTCAGAAGAGGCAGGAAGACTTTAAGAGGTAAATTTCAGAGGTAATGTTCTTGAGTATTGGTATATTTATACGGTTACACCTCTATGTTCCGACATCTCTCTGTTCTGAAACCCGTACCCGTAACACTCTCACCCTAACCTAACCCTAACCTTTACCCTAACACTGACCTTCATTTAGACTTTCGGAATATAGAGACGTCAGAACAAAGAGACATTGGAATAGAGAGCAGTCCCCACTTATACAATTAGAAAATGCTATTTTGAGCATAAAACTCATTGATAAGCTGCACTGGATTGAAATTGTACATGAGCAACAATGTCCTGTTAAGCTTAAAAAGGCAGGGATCAATTTACAGGGTCAACCCAGACAACTGGATTTTGAATTCGGAGATCATTACAAGACCTGCAAGTTGGCTTGAGATCAGTTGCGCGGCCAGCTTTTTTGTGATTGGGGGCACCATAGATGATGACCTAATAATACCTCAGTTCCTCCAAGTCTGCAAAAATTGCACCTTTATTTTTAATGCGTCCTGCCATTTGTATACAGCAGTTTTGATCTTTCGTTTGTCACTTTATAAAGGTGCCATCCTGGGGAAGGGGTCCCCCTCCCCTTGAAATTCTTTGTTAATTTAAGGTCTTTTAGATCCAAAATGGTGCTATCTTTGGGCTGTTTTGGAACTCAGGGGTCGAAATTCCCGCTGTTCCACTGTTCCGAGAACAGTAGTTTTAGTGCCGGAACCAGTAACTTTTGAAAAGTCACTGTTCCGTGGAACAGTGTTTTCCCACAAGACGCAAATTGCAGATGTATGAATACACACACATCCTTATCTCTGATAAAGTAATCACACCGTCAATATAAGAAATCCCCGTAAATTTTGGCTTAAGTATGAAATGCAATCTCATTCCAGCTGTGATCAATTGAAGCTGGTTACACTTGCACATGTTATTTCCCTATGCTGCATGGTAAATCTCTATTGTGGAAACACGCATACTGAAGCAATGTTGTGGCAAAGGATAAGACGACTATTTCACGTAAATCTGCGGCGAGAAAATAACATCACTATGTGCACTCCTATACAGTATGTTGGAGAACCCACTCATTGCTTAGCTATAGCAATAAACTGCGATACAGTGTAACTTTTTTGCCATCACTTGAATCCCACTTGCCTTGCCTGCTGTGTTCTGCATCAATTCTGAGCGTTTTTCGTCCAAAGTCTGGGACACTGAATGGACGATGATATACTAACAATAAACTTACTGTATGCAGAATGCTTAAAAAAACATGAACAAAAAGAAAATCAGGACATCCCACTAGTTAATCCCCATCGAATTTGAAAATTCACGCCCCCCCCCCCCACACATTCTGGTCCAGTCGGGCAGTCATACAACTTGAATGTATTAAACAGCAGTTTGTACCTCTGTACGTGTGAACAAACCCTATGTATGCCGAGGTACTCCGGAACAGTAGAATCTAATCCAGAGCAGCAGTTTTGGAAAAAACGCTGTTCCGTGGAACAGCGGCAAGAAAATTCAATTTCGACCCCTGGAACTGATCATATAAAGCTGGAAAATGTCCATAATTTAGTGAATGCTAATCTTTGGTAAGGTTAAAGAGGGGAATATGTTGTCAATTAAGAAAAAGGTATGTTGTTAACAAACCTCCTGAAGCCTCCTCGCCTTTGTCTATTTTACTGCTTTCTATTTGGGAAAAGTTTTTACACAAAATAGGTGCGTGGAGTCCACAGAAACATTCTTGGACTATTATGAACCATTTCCTTTTCTTCGTTAGGCATTATGAAAGGGCAGGTAAGGCTAGCAGATACCTGTACCTCCTGGAAGCTCTGCATTAATCATATTAAATGGGGCAATGACATTATGCATATTATATAACACCTTATTAATTTCTCTACATTTGATTGGAGGATTGGTGGTCACATGCCATGGATGATTTGGCACTATCATCATGGTTGTGTTATCCATAGTGAAATAGTCTAGTATAACACACAGTCATGCAACAGTCTCATGACATGAAAGTCCTTTTAGCCCAAATTCTTGTAGAGATGACCACAGTTAATCATGCATGCTTGCATCCAAACAAGGTAACAAAACTCCAGCTCTATCAGCACAATGTGTGCCCAAGTGAGTAATGACTTGTGTTGCTTAGTAAATAGTTCCAGTGGCTACTAGGGCTTGGCTGGATCATATGTCCGGATTGAGCACGGTTGTGAAGATACAACTCGTTGGATTATAGGCTTACGGGCATTTTCATGTCATGCTAGTATAACACACGGCTGTGGCGTCAGCTATTACTGCGGTACGTACAAACTTTGTCGCAATGGTCGCAACTCAATAAATCAATGCACAAATGCGAACCATAGTGACCCCAAAACGACTAGATATAGAGGTAATGTTAGATAAAGTTTTAAGGTGTCACATAAAGCAAATAATGAATGTTTTTCATTCGTGCGATAGTATGAATAATTTCATTCGTTGAAAGATTTAACGTTCTATTCAACTCGGCTTCGCCTTGTTGAATAGAACGTTCAATCTTTCAACTCATCAAATAATTCATACTATTACACCAATAAACATTCATTATTTGTATACTATCTGATATCCAAATGATAATATGGAGTATGACGCCGAACACTCTTTACAACTATCGTATTTTTACTAAATTTGAACGAAAATCCAGACAAACAGCTTCCAGCAATGGAGAATGAGAGGGAGGGAGAGTATACGTGCAGGGAGGTGATATTAGACCTCCCTGATAGGCATAGAAAAAGGAATGAAGGTCTAATAAGCGCGTTTCAGAATGCTGTTATCGTTGTAAGTGTATTAACAATCACCATGTATATCAATAGTGGTTGCGCGCGGAGATTTTGGCAAAAATATTTGAAACATATATAATGTCAGTTACGTACTTCAACGTCATTTAAACTTTCCACATCATGCTGTTGAAATATCCCATATTGAAGCAAGGTCTCCACAGATGTATGGAGATGTATCTCTGTTCTTCGGAAAGTGCTGTGGTCACAATAGTTCACGTATTACTTAATAATGGTCATGACATGGAATGCAAACGGTGATGAATGTGCAAGAAGCATGCCGAAATTTTTCATTAAATAAGATTTCCATGACAAAACCTGCATTCGAGCTCTGCATCGAGACACTTTCAATTGCCTAACAAGCCTACATGCCACTGCCATAAGCCAGTCTTTTGCCTGTTAATTCGTAAACTTTCAACTTTTTGCTGCTGTGCTTCTCCGAAAGCTATCAGAAGATACTGATAATATGTATAACACTGGCATAAGGTTTAAAGCGCACAGAAAGCACGAAAATTTTGATAGTTTGCGAAAGATCTGCTAAAATTCTGATAGTTTGAGAAACATCTGTGATAGAAAATGAAGCAGAGATTGAAGAAAATGAAGACTAAAATGTACTTTCCAGCATACACATATCTGTAGACTGTAACATTGAGGGGGATGATTACATGGGCCCATCCCCCCTAGTTAAATGTTGCGGGGGATATATCCCCCTATCCCCCCCCTTCCCCGGATCTAAGCCCATGCGACTATGCTGCCCAGGCATGGGAGTCCCTTCGATGAAAAAAACAAGTTTCTTTTAGAGCAAGTTCAGAGGAGTGCCACTAGCCATATACTGTACCCAGGGTGAAACATCTACCTTATCATGTTAAGAATTACACATCTTGGGCTTACATATAACACCCTGGAGTTGACGAGGATTAGGGAAGACATGCTTCAGGTCTACAAATTTCTCTCAGAAAGGAATCTTTTGTTATCTTGTAGTTATTTAAAGGTTCAAAGTAATTTTCAGGTTTGAGGCCATTGTAAGAAGCTAGTAAAGTGTTTCACAAGGCTTGATATTAGGAAGTTCAGCTTCTCTCATAGAGTTGTCAACGAGTGGAATAGTCTGCCTGAGTGGGTAGTTAACTCCACATGGGTGCACTGCTACAAGGTTAACATTGACAAGTTCTTCCATGACTGGTAAAATCTAACTGTACTGGGCTCGTTTGGTGTTTGTTGTTTTTCAGTTAATGTTTTTTAGCCCTCCTTTGCCCTTTAACCTGTTATGTTATGTTAGGTCTAGGGCCTAAGAGTAAAAGTAACTTAAGATGCCAGGGAGGGAGAGAACATCACCCTATTGTTAAAATGTGGTTTGGTCAGGGCAGGGAGCTGGAAGACATGGAGACTGCTTGCTCTCAAAAATCTGTCAATAGCCAAATGCCTCGTAAAAATTTGATATTTCACTCATAAATCCCTTGGACATTCCTTCCACTCCTTCTGTCCCTTGAGAGCAATAACAGTTCCTTTGAAGTCGATGTGCTTGTCCGCCACAGGACTGGATATATTACGTAATCACGGTCACTGAGATTCTTCTCATTCACAACTGCAGGACTCACTGCATGCATACTACGGCTGCGCAGTAAATATGCTTTGTTTACACTGTTCTAGTATGGATGTGCAGTGATAGACAGACTTTTTACTTTGAAGACAAAAAAAGTCTGATTTAAATCCGATTTTTCTAAGGTGAGTTATGTCATTCTATTCATAGGCACTAAGAGTTCCAAACAGATGAAAAACTTGCAAAATTTAGCCTCAAATTAAGCCAATTTTGACCATTTTCCGGTGAGTTCCTGAAGCTAACGATAGTATGTCGCGAAAAGGGTACTTGTAGAGTATTTGATTGTATAAGCCATACGAGCAACACCAAGTGACACCTTTGCCAAAAATTACCATCTTTTTTGACACTTTTTCTATTCTCACAAGGGTTTCCATAGTAACAGACGTCATTGGTGTTGTGTATGTGATTGACATGAGCACAACAAAACGTCAAGAAATAGGCTAGATTAGAAATGAGGCCTAGTCCAAGCCTAAAAACTGTTTATAGATACTCGGAGTAAATCATTTAAGGGCCCTATGGCTTAGTAGCAGTGGTGTAACGAGTCATGACTCGAGTCGCTAATTTTCAGAAGGGAAATGACTTGAGCAATTGTATCAGAATTTTCATCATAGAAATAATACAGTGACTCGAGTCTCTGACTCGACTCGAGTCACATTGAAAGAAGTAAATGACTTAACTGGACTGCAAAATTGAGTGACTCGTTACAACACTGCTTAGTAGTAAGTATACTCTCACCAAGTTGCCTTGGCATGGGTAGAGTAAATTTATGCTTCATATTTTCGTGAATTTACAGAGTACATCTCACGAAAAGCCTGATGATTGAGGCTAAGTTTGTAGACAGGTATTTTGAATTAGGCCTAGCCTAGAAATTAGTAGTCTTGTATGTCACAGTCATACTGCATTCTACATACAGTAGGGCCCCCTGTGGGCTGGGAGTTGTAGAATATGCCCATGGTATTTCCCGCCTGTCGTAAGAGGCGACTAAAGGGAAGGACTTGCACCGTATTTAAACTTTGCTCGACACTATATAACACATTTGTGTTGGTGTGTCATTAAATTTCATCTAACTACATACAGTAGGCCTTCTAAATACTGTAGTAAGCAGAATCAGTTTTGAGAAGTTCAAGGCTCTCTGTGGAGCATATTGTAGAAGCCTGCTGTAGTGAGTCTAAAACAATGCATGTGCACTTGCACTGAACTTGGGAAGACCATGAATGCCCATGGTTTATATGTCACTTTGTTAGTGAAATGGAAAACTTGAAAATGTCAGCTTTTGTGAGGTTACCAAAGGCAAGATATGCATTCTATTGTAAAGAGTTTGTTTGTTTGCTCCTTGCCTGTTGTACATGAACAAGGACATAGCCAGGATTTTATCTTAGGGGGTGGGGGTGGCGGATGAAATGATAACTGATCAGCGTGATCACCATCCTGGGGGAGGGGTCTAAGTGGGTAGATGCAAAATTGTGCTACAGTACATTTGATGCTAGATTTGATTTGAATATATTTCCATGCATTCATATTTTTTAAGTATTTTTAATTTTTCCCCTCATTTTTTTAAATTTTTCCCTCAGTTTTTTTTTTTTTTTTGGGGGGGGGGGGCCACTCCCCGGCTAGGCCACTGTACATAAAGCAACTCTTTTGCTAACTTTATTGTTAACAGTTACATAATATGAAAGCTCAGTTCTTGTTTAAGAATCTCAATTGCAGAATATTCCTCGAGATTGAAACTGTTATTTAAGGGCCTACAGGGCTTTGCAGTCACTGCGTATCCCCATAGCCTCTTCAAGACACAGTTTGAATCCTAACTGCATATCATTGTAGACTTATAAAAGACAACCTAATTTTTGACTCCAGGGTATCCTCCTAGCCTCTCAAAGACAAGTTAAACGTCATAGGCTAGATAAAAGGAAGGTGCCATGGAATGTATTGACTAAGTATCCCAGTAGCCTCTTAAAAATATATTTTGGTGAAGGATTTGGATTTTTACTGCGTATCAATTTTTCTTCAAGATCACAAAAACAAATCAACTACTGATTGCATATCATTGTAACATCTTTAAAGGTAACCAGTAATGGTACCTCAATCGTAGTCAAAGAATAGTAATGCAATAACCTTACATGAGTCGTTAAATTACATTTGTTGTCTTGATTCTTTAGCCTTACCAGGCTTTTTCCCAACAGAGCTTTCATATCTGAGGTATTCTGCAATTTACTCCACTTTGTCAATATATCCATCCTAATGAATGATTTTATCATAAATTTCTTTTTGTCATTTTTATTTGCAGTTTGCTGATAGAACTTGAGATGCTTTTGTGCAATTTATTGTACATGCCTAGCAAAACCAGAGTGTGATTTTGGAAGGATGGAGTTGGCAAAGTTATGGAAGTAATTTACCCTCTATCATCACCCAATACTAGTGAGCAACACTTAGCAGATCAAAATAACAGCCAATAATTTTCATCAGCAGTGCATTTAAAGTGGGCTATGACTTTGTGAAATTTTGGAAAATTTTACCGTTTGGTTAATTCTAAGAAGAGTAAAGGAAGTTTGCACCAGGTGAGCTGTACTGTATACCTACTGCATATGCTGCAGCACGTACTATGTAGGTCTAAAAACAGACCATGGAGCTTGGTCAAGAGCTACAGTTTTAAAGTACACTGCTATTTTCTAGCAAGGTGAAGCCTTTCGTTGATGACCAGGTGAACTTTTTGTGAGGTACAAAATGATCTGGGAGATGGTAGACTTGGAGCAGTTCTGGAAAACCACTTTACACTGAAGCATTTTCTCAATTTTCATTTTGACCAATTTAGACATTTAATGACAGCATAGGTCCTCCAGTATCTGGTCTGAGTGAAGATTTCATTGTTATACAGTATTACAGAACACAAGTGCCACATTTTCACCCTACTTCAATGGTCTATGTGGAACCATATTCTACTCTACATGTGCTTGATGGAATTTTCCTCTGGATTTGTATTTTCTTTAAATCTAACCTTCTGCAATTTTTTATGTTTATTTTCCTGAGTTTGCAGCTCCATTAACTCATCAGGACCTTTCTCATCAAGTCCTTTTCAGGATTAAATTGTACTTCAAAAGCACACTGATGTGTATTGTGCTCATACTCTTTACTTTATTTAGCTTACATTAGAACTCACATAGAGGTTTTATAAATTTTCCTTGCAATCAGAAACTTTTCCTCCATGCTCAGTTCATGACAGTAGAAAGGTTGTATTTGAAATTTGAATATCAAGAATATTTTGTTGAATGACATGAAACGAATTGTCTCTTGAAAGGGTGAGTGCCATACTGTTTTCAGTGTATTCCCATGTTGTATGGTACTTCTTTTGTCAGCTACTGTAAGCATACTGCACTGTAGGCATTTAAAACCTTTAAAATGTTTTGCATTAAATATTTTTAGCTGTTCCGAAAGGAACATGAAGTTAGAAAAATTAGCATACAAATAGTTAATATGTAACTTGTCCTCAGAAATGCAAGTTCAGAAATGAAAAGAGGACCTTTACTATATATTCACAAAAATCTTGAAGTAAATTACAGTGTGTTAAGTACTACATGGTAAACTATGCTTGTCTCAGTTTCAGAAATCTTTCCTTTAAGACATTCTTTGAGTAAATAGGTGTCATATTTAGGGCCACCGATTTTCCGCGATCACGGAAATTGTCACGGAATCGCGGAATTTAAATTTTTTCACGGAAAATCACGGAACTTCAAAAATCTCTCAGAATGCTAAAGAAGTCTGCAATCAAGAGGGCAAAATGAAAAAAAAAAGTTTAAAAATCTGTATGTAACACTGGATGGCTCTAGCGGACTACAATCTGATAGAAAACTGTTGAAATTCACCCCCTCCGATGCTTACTGTATGTGGGACCAGGTGCGAGTTGCGCATTTACTAGCCTTCGGTAGGTCTAATGTTGCTCAGTCTTGCAAAGTTTTCCCGCGATCCCGTTGCCTGTAGCTGATACTGTATCATCTACTGTATGTATGGTATACTATGCATGAGTGCGTCATAACAAACTGTTGCGCACATTACTCAAGTTTCATGTTTTGCTCTGTTGTCATGTTACGTTCATGATCGAACGATCATAACGTTCTGACTGACAAGTTACACTTTCAATTGTGGAATAATTATCGGATTTAGTACCTGCATATCATTTGGATATAATTTTATACGGATCTTTTACTATGTAAGAAGAAGGGACCCACACTCAAACAATCGTAAGTCAAGTTGTTTTGGGGGTTCTTTTGTCCATTACGTACATGTGTAGACGTTAGGCTGGTGAATGGATTTTAGTCTGGTTAGGCTGCACTGGCCTAACACACTAATCAATGCAAAACAGAAAGTCACGGATTTGTCAAATTGCTTGCACGGATTTTCACGGAATTTGAAATTGCTGTAACGGAAATTGACTCTTTTTTTCACGGAAAATCGGTGGCCCTACATATTGTCAGTACTGTACATGTTTCAATGTGTTTAATTTTCTAGTCAAACAGTAAAGATATTGTGGTAATCATTTTAAGTGGGAATGGCAGATGGTGTCAAGCCCATAGTGAGTTTATCAACTTTGGAAAGAAAATCAGCTTTGGGAGAATACAGTATCTGTTGGGTGGGGATGGGGACAGCTAGGTCCGTAGCAAGGGGAAGCCAAGGGGGCAATACAGCCCCCTTGAAAATTTTTCGACCCCAAAATTTTAAGTTGCCATTGACTTAATGCATTTTTACACATTTGGCCCTCCTAAAAATCCCCCTGGAAGCCATTTTGCCCCCTACAGAATCTTGTCTGGCTATGGGCCTGGGTGGGGAGAACAAGATCGAAGTTGTGAACCCTACATATTTATATGAATCCACCATGTAGACTGTGGTCTACTGAAACTAAAGATTTGGCAAAGCTGGTAGGAGGAATTTAAAGCTCAAAGCAACATACTTTTTTTGTGTTGAGGGGAGAGGGTGGGGATCTGGCTCATGGCTCTCAGTGTCAAGCCTGCCTTGGGAAGTACATCGTACATGGCACTGTCAAGCTGAAAGCCAGGGAAGTTCTTCTATTTCCTTTCCTTATAATATCAGTGAAATATATAGGTACTGTAAGCTTTGAGAAGTATTTTCCTTCAACAACTTGGAAATGTATGTACTGTAATGAAAATTGAAAATTCCCCATTACTTGCATCCTTGCCCTCTTATGGGTTATTGTTTTATTTGAAACCTTATACAGCTGCAACTCAGTGTACAGGTTTGAAAAGTGCTTGATCGATGCAGTATATAACTTCAATACTAAGTGCTGGATTTGATCCTAAAATGTTGTCTTTTTGTAATTTCCTATGTTTCAGTACTTACTGTTACAGCAACTGAATTTTTAATCAAAATCCTCCTACTTTCACAGATTTGCTAGTCCCTACAAAATTTCAAAATACAGTAATCCTGTATCTCTCATAACCTCCATAGCTGACCCTACAGTTCATTTATGAATCAGTCTGACACTATAAGCAGTGAACAAATTGCCACTGCTCTGCAGGATATGAATGCCCTTGAGCACCAACTTGTGTGTGTGGAGGCTGTAAGTGTGGAGTGATTGATACTCCCAATGGGCATTTTCTATGATGGCGGCTAAGCACATGGTACAAAGGATTTTACCAGTGAGCAATCTCCATGGATCTGGATCTGGAAAAATACTGCACAACACTCCTGGTGGAGTCAAACGTGCAAACGTGCAGGGTTCGGTGTGCGCATGGAGTTAGTCGTCCCGTCTGAGAATCCTCAAGGCTGCGCTCTTGAACTGCTTGGGGTATGTCTTCCAGCTCCCTGGTCAGGGGTTCTATCTGGGGTCTGATTATGCCTGGGGTTCAGTTAGGGATACAGTTAGGGTTAAGTCAGTTTAGGGGTTTGGGCCTAAGCCTAGGATAGGGCTAGTGGAATCTTCAATAAGCTGGGCTACCTCTGAAACACTAGTATTACTAACGTTAGTAATAAAGTCTGACAGTAGCAGAGGTATTGGGGTTTTTGCCAATGACGTTCTCTCTCTAGACTCATGTTAAAAGTTGGGTGAAACTTTAACTCTTGTTACGTTTAACGTTTGCGGGCCAGGCAGCCCATTGGTTCATTGAGGACCATATACAGTGACGTAGCTAGAGGGGGGGCAGGGGGCAGCTCCCCCCCCCCACAAAGCCTCCGAAGGCTTCTGTCAGAAATTTCTAGTCTCTGTTGGAAATTTTTACCACCTTAATTAAAAATTCTTACAACGGAAATTAGCAGCTAAAATTATATTCTTAGGGGTTTACTTAAAACACTTCTTATGTTTTCAAGCAGAATTACACATTGAAATGGTTACTGCATACCTCCCAAGTGACTCGCATTTCATGGGTTTGGTCCGCATCGAACACCCAAACCCGCTGACCCGCCTAAGCCTTTGAAAAACCTGCATTTCAATACATGATAGAGCCACAAAACAAAACCCTGCCTTCGAAAGTATCATACCTCCCAACTAAACCACAAATTTAGCAAATTACGGTACCAGTCACATCTTAGTGCATTCCACTGCTTGCCTTGCAAAAGGCACTCTTGTTACATAGACTAGCAACATAGCTATAACCTCCACAGCAGGTATTGAAAATATTCTAATGGGAACAATTGAGTCTAATAGCTGCGCGACGTAACTTACAAACCAAAAACAAATGCCCGTTTCGGGGGTTAGAGGCAGTGCTTGTCTCAGAATTGTATTTGAATGATTTTCGCAGACTTCCATCCATCCTTGGTAGTTGGTTGCCTGTATGCCTAATTTAATTAGCCTAGGCCTAGGCACTACCTGAAGTGAAAGTTACTGTCAACTGGGCCTATTGAAGGCTTAAAAGGCCCAAGTTAGGTTATGAGTAACAGGTCATAGCCTAGGCTATTTAATTCCACTTAGGGGCCTAGGCCCTTAGGAGGTCTAAGTTAGTAAGTTATATTGCCACTGACCTTCCGTGCCTGTGCACGAAGGTGTGCTTATGCCTACGCTGTCTTATCTGTACAGTATTCCCTAGACCTATCCCATGAAAGTGTGCTTAACTTAGGCCTAACCACTTAGACCTAAGCCGATCATTTCCCGTTCTCTGTCAACTATGGTCAACTGGTCAGCACCTAGGATATGCAGGCCTAGCCATGGGAACCAAAAAACAGGATACGAGAATGAGAGTTGTTGTTACCATTCACTTTGAACTCTGAACTAGATCAGCGTGCAGGGCAGCGGCTAGCAGATGTGTTCTACAAGCCCAGACTGATCGAGCTAATATGTGTGCCTGAGCACCTGCAGTGTATACGTGGTGACCTCAGATGAACTTTGCAAAAAAAGTGATACCTTATCACAATTGACAAAACACAAATTTTAGGTTCATTGCACTTTTCGGTGTTGAATCCTCATATCAATCATATTTTGAAATCATTTGGAGGTGGGTAGGCTCAGGGCCCGTAGCCAGAATAACCAATTTGGTGAGCACATCAGTGGCGGATCCAGGGGGGGGGGTCGCCGACGTCCGTCCCCCCCCCCCCCTCAACTCAACTTTCCCAATGTGCCCTATTTCAGAATTGGGTTTTTCCACACTAGAAAAAATGAAAAAGAAAAGAAAAAAAACGAGACAGTTTTACAGGTAATGACAGTTGTCCAATTCCGAGGAGATTTTGCGGTTACCCCCCATCCAGTATACAAATAATGAATGTTTATGAGTGCGATAGTATGAATAATTTCATGAGTTGAAAGATTGAACGTTCTATTCAACGAGGCGAAGCCGAGTTGAATAGAACGTTTAAGCTTTCAACGAATGAAATTATTCATACTATCGCACGAATAAAAAACATTCATTATTTGTTTTATATAACACCTTATAATTTTGCTAGTAGTTAGTTGGTTAAATTTGTGTTTTGGCGGTCACTATGGATTCGTGTTTGTCCTTGTAGTAGCTCCATGGTTTGTCGTTTTCTAACTGCGCGTTTATAGAGGGATTCTTTGTGACGTCAAGCGCGTTGGATTCTCAGGCACTGAAGAGCAAAACACACATACGCAGTAAGCGTATTTACAGCACACGCGCACGGCATTATCATAGATACTTCTGTGACACAATGGACGCTTGTCCTTCAAAACCAAAGAGACGCGCGATCAGTTGACGTTGGTGAAACAATAGCGATTTTCGATTTCAGGACGGTAGAGCAACAGGACGGAGAGTTAAACGCACGCGCGCCCGGCGTTCAGTCCTGATATTTGAGGCGTTTCGATTTTAAAGACGACGGTGCGGTAGAATGACAACAAAACAATGACGCGCTCATTGCAACGCTTTGTTAGCATCCACACTCATCGCTAAGTTGTAACAATGACGAACCTACACAGGATTAGAGACGCCGTCGTTACTGGGTATTTTACAAAACTCTGAAAGTTTCTACCTCAAGATAGCTTTCCTTAGCTTAGCACGGAATCGTTCGTACAATGGCTTACCAGATATGCACTGCTGTTGTTCGTCATCTTCATTTTTGTCAGCAGCTTGCATGCCACATGAACAAATGATGTACGTTTGCATACAACTAACTTCAAATTTAACGTCACAGAAACACGCACGTTATATTGACGAGGGAAATAACCATGACAACCGCTGTACCGTCCTGTTTCTAACAGAACGTTAAATCGGTCGACGACCGTCCTGAAAATCAACAGGACGGAGCGATGCTCGCTTCTACTCATGCGCAGTCAAGTTTTTTGCTGCGCGTTCCGTCCTCTTTGTCTACCGTCCTGAAATCGAAAAGTCGCTAATGTACGATCCCCAGTGCTGCAGTGATTTATTGAGACGCGGCATAGCTTGTACGTAGCGCGCTCAATGCATCGCTGACTCATTGCCGTGGGTTAGTATATACTAACCAACGACCGTGGGTTAGAATATATTATATAACACCTTATTTATTTCTCTACATTTGATTGGAGGATTGGTGGTCACATGCCATGGGTGATTCGGCACTATCATCACGGTCGTGTGTTATCCATCGTGCAATAGTCTAGTATAACACACGGTCGTGCAATAGTCTAGTATAACACACGGCTGTGACGTCACAATCACTGCGCGTACGCACAAACTATGCCGCAACTCAATAAATCAACGCAGCTTTGGGGATCGCACATTGCATACCGTACGTAGTAGACGCGTAGCTAGCAAACGACAAACCATGGAGCTACCGCACGGACAAAAGCCAAAACACAAATTTAACCAAGGTCTAGATAAAGGTAACGTTAGATAGTTAAACGGTGTTATATAAAACAAATAATGAATGTTTTTCATTCGTGCGATAGTATGAATAATTTCATTCGTTGAAAGATTTAACCTTCTATTCAACTCGGCTTCGCCTCGTTGAATAGAACGTTCAATCTTTCAACTCATGAAATAATTCATACTATCGCACTCATAAACATTCATTATTTGTATACTAACCAACGGTCGAGCACCGCTATCTTGATGATAGTGCCGAATCACGCATGGCATGTGACCATCAATCTTCCAATCAGATGTAGAGAAATTAATAAGGTGTTATATAATATACAAATAATGAATGTTTATGAGTGCGATAGTATGAATTATATTTCATGAGTTGAAAGATTGAACGTTCTATTCAACGAGGCGAAGCCGAGTTGAATAGAATGTTAAATCTTTCAACGAATGAAATATAATTCATACTATCGCACGAATGAAAAACATTCATTATTTGTTTTATATAACACCTTATAACTATCTACCTTGATCTAGTCGTTGGTTAAAGTTGTGTTTTGAGGTCACGATGGTTCGTGTTTGTCCGTGTAGCGCAGCTCCATGGTTTGTCATTTGCTCGATACGCGTTTACGTGCCTATTACGTACGATATGCAATGTACGGTCCCCAATTTGAGTCGCGGCATAGCTTGTACGTACTGCAATGATCGGTGACGTCATTGCCGTTGGTTAGTATATACTAACCAACGACCGTGGGTTAGTATATACTAACCAACGGTCGAGCACCTCAATCTTGATGATAGTGCCGAATCACCAATGGCATGTGACCACCAGTCCTCCAATCAAATGTAGAGAAATTAATAAGGTGTTATATAATATCGATTAATCCATCCGTAAAAGTCTAGCAGAAACTTTCGCCAATATATTTGACTACGGTAGCCTATATTGCCCGCCCGAAACACGAACAGTGCAATCGTTTTACAGAGAATGTGACAACAGAATGTCTTACATGCCTGCGTGACAGTCAGGCATTCTAATCACTTTTCGCTTGGAACCACGTGTGGCCTTCTTGGGCATTCAAAGTATAATACAAACACGCGGATATTACGCCATACTCACTAGCTAGCGCTTTATACAACGTATTACTATTGGGTTTTAATATTGATTCCAAAAGGTCATGACTGCTAGTTTTTTGGTCTTACAAAATAATGATCTGTTCACACTCCCTAAACGCTACATCTACGAAACCTTCCCACCACCCGCTAGTATCCCTCCTCTCATGAATAAGAGGGAGTAGGTAAATACGTTTCGCTATTCATGGTCTGGAATTGCTCTCTTCTTTTATTGTGTTGCCCTAGTGATGGGAATAAAAAGCCAATCTTAGGTTAAAGTCCACAGTCAAGAGTCGACCAGAAGTCACAATAGACGAATCGGTGTTTGTTTCATTTTAAAATTGCTAGGCCTATATAAAATCACCATCAGGTCAAATAACGCAATGTCAGTCGGTTCAATTTTTTGACTTCTTTGGACCGGTCTGCTGTCGCAAACAAAAAGCAAACATTCGACTTCAACTGTTCTGACAGAGTATTTTGCTAGTCACGCCGCATATATATAGAGAGCACAACATACAGCATTTTAACCCCCTCCTCTATTCGAGATAGCGGTGGCACCAGGTGGGAGAAGGGTTCATGACCCCCGTCGGCGAAGGCTGGCCCTCTATCGGGGAAGTTTTACAGTTTCGTCGGGGAGTCTTAGTCGAAAGTATGCAGTCCCCTACGATACCTCAGGGACCGCGGAGACGGGGGGGGGGGCTAGGGGGGCTTTAGCCCCCGCACTTTTTTTGCTGTGGGCATTTTGGGCCGCCTTAAACTGCATTTTGGGCCGCCTTAAACTGCATTTATTTTATTGAACATATTGGGCCGCTTCGATGATTAGCCCCCGCACTTCAAAATTGGCTCCGCAGCCTCTGTAACTCACTAGTCGCCCCGACGGTTTATCTGTTTTTTGCTCTCAAGCCGGCGGATAATTTCCCTACTATAAGAACCCAAAATTTTCAGCGCTCTACGCGCGCTGTAGAGCCACTCTGTTTTCTTCAATATTTCCATTCCACGTAGCAGGATAGCACAAGTCCTGTCCACCTTACCAAGTAACATATAGGCAGAGTCAGCCAATTTTCAGGGTAGCAGAGTACATAGTTTATGTAAAGGTCGTAACTTTCATCCAATATAGCGGCAAAGCCTAGTTGGTGTTCTCTTGTGTGTGTCATGTAGTAGCAGCGGTACAGTCAGTTGGTGAGCGACTTAAGGAGCAAAGTTTGGCTATTTCATCGTGTAGTCCAGGTTTGGATACAATACATGTTACCCTCGATATGGTCTACAGACCTTACAGTTTTTTTTTCTTTTCGTCATATGTTTTATGTGTAAGCCAATCAAAAATTTTGGCCCGCTTCGCGCACTTTTCAACTTCACGATCCAGATTCAAAGAACACTATTAGTGCGCAACTCGGATCTTGAAGTATTAAGCGATATAATGCGAAATATGCCTGCAATGGCATGGGATAATGAGGCTCCTCCATTTGCCCTTCTCATCATCCCCTCGAAATAGGGAATGTCGGAACCTGAGGCAGCTGACATGATCCGTCCCCCTGTTGGGAAAATTCTGAAGCAACTCATGGTCGCTTTACTTATTTTGGCTTTCATAACTATAATTTCTAGGATAAAAACCAAAATTTTCGGTACGTTTTGTCCACTCTTCCTCAGTTCCGTTATACATGCAGATAAATATCGTAAAAGTCTTCCCACATTTTCAAGTTAATAAGTAGAATACATGGATTTATGTAAATGTCGGGAATTGAATCGCATTTCGCTAAACCTGGTCAAAGTTCACTTGTGTCTGTCGTACGGTAAGGCTAGTGACTCGAGGAGGAAAGTACAATAAAGTTATGCCGGATAGGGCTCAACTGTCCGGACAATTGTTCTATATAAGCTTTAAATTAGTACAAATTCTTTAAAGTGTAGGCTTACCCAAAAATTTTTTGCCCTTTGCAAATTCCCCGTTTAGATGCCAGGTTTTGATTCCAGTTTTTGTATGTCTCTTAGTTTATCCTTTCTTTGTCAATATGCAGCAAATCGTATAATCGCTGACGTTTATGGGAACCTTGAAATTAAAAAAAAACGAATGTGCCCTTTTTATGTTGGACCCCACCTCAGAAAAGACCCTAGATCCGCCCCTGGAAACGTCTGCAAGAAACTCACCAAGCGTGCTAAATCTGTTTTAAACATTGGCAAAGATGACTTTGAACAAGATGAAGGTACTGTAGCGTGGTAGGGGTGGGCAGAGAACTCGAAAGAACCAAGGCAGTGGCGGATCCAGGATTTTGACACATATCGCCGGGAAGGCCTACGAGCACCAAAAAGGTCTTCAAAATTTTAAAGCCCTTTTTTTTCTTTTGCTTTTTCGCATCTGGGAAGAGCATATTTTCCATGTCTGTTTGCTCATTTTTTCATATCGCTGGTGAAATAATCATTGGTCATCGACAAAAGGGGGGCGTGCACCGGGTGCGCCCCCTTCTGGATCCGCGCCTGCGAGGCTGGAAAAACTAACAGACAGCAGGTAAATTCCATTCATGAAACACAGTTTATTAACGAAACTCGAGCACAACCGTCAAGGGAAGGGCAGACAGGGAGACAGGCAGGATCGTAACTGTATGCCTCGTCCTACACAAAAACGACTAACAAGGGAGTACTACGTAGTAACTATGCCAACATGAGGCGGGGATCCAGACATTTCGAAAGGGGGGGGGGGCTGAAAGCTCCCTTAAATATTCTCCTTCATTAACATTATGCTAATTTTCGCGTATTTGTTATTGTTGATGTGGCGAAAAAGGGGGGCTGAGGCTGGGAAAGCCCCCCCCCCATCTTGGATCCGCGCCTGACACTACACTTGGCCATAAGCCACCACTACGTACTATACAAAAGAAAAAGTACAACAACACGTTACGATACTTTTCTTCAGACTGTTTCTAGACAGGCTTATCTGGGAGAGGAAATAAACAGCAAATTAAACTGTGCTGATCATGGTATTAAAACTAAAGCAAATAGAATTTTAGGATTGTTACGTCGATATATGTACACTTGTTCCCTCAAAGGCACACATGCTGCCTGTATAACACTTGTTTCACCTGAGTTGGAGAACTGCTCGAGCATCTAGGACCCTGACCATCAGGAACGTAAAAGTGAACTAATTGAGGCAGTTAGGCGTAGAGCTGCTAGATTCGTCTGTAAAGACCAAAGGCGTTAGAGTAGCGTCTCACCCATGCTGGCAGACTTAAACTCGACCCGGGAGGAACGCAAGAACATAGCTAGACTGACCTTTCTCAGGCACAGGGGCGAGATTTGATGTCTGAAAGTGTGGGGGGGGGGAGCCCGGTGGACTGCCAAACGGCGCCGCGGGAGTGCCAAGCTCTCCCCCTAACGAAGGGGCGTCGCCAGAGCATTTATCATGGGGGAGGGGTGGTGCCGTATTTGCCGACTGAGAAGAAACAAATGCCGACTGAAAGTGTTGATAAGAGATGCAGTTAGAGCTGAGAACCGTTAGTCCAACCGGTAGTGATCCAGCAGGAGTGGCGCCAGGATTTGCTCAACGGGGAGGGGGGGGGGGCGGGCAACGCCAGAAGCCTCGATAGCCCCGATGCCGTTGGTGAGGGGAGATTTGAAGAAAACCTGTGTACTATACCATGCCATTGTGAGGCATATATTGCATAAAATTTTGTATATACTAGAGGAAAATAGTTCCGCCCGATTTAAGGTTTTCCAGAAATCTAAACTGTGACATTGCAGAGCGCGCGAAATTTTTGGGTAAGCTTACACTAAAAAGAATCTGTACTTATTTAAAGCTTATATAGGTCAATCAGTGACGTACCCAGGATTTCTCTCAAGGGGGGCATGCAATATGTGTGATCGCCGGCCTGGGGGGAGGGGTGCAAGGGGAGTGGTTGTCCCCCTCCCCTTTGAAAATTTTTGAAAAATTAGGTGTCCTTAAATGTAATCTGGTGCCATATATGCCACCTTTGGAAGTAAAATTTGTGTTTAAACATAAAGATGGAAGGGTTTGTTCTATATTTAGCTATTAGTAACGAAACTGGGGAATAGTGGGCAAAGCATACCGAAAATTTGGGGTTTTATCTCAGAAATTACCCTTCTGAAAGCTAAAATAAGTAAACCGACCATGGGTAGCTACAGAATTTTCCCGACATGGGTCTGGGCCATGCCACCGACCCCAAGTTCCGACAGCATGTCGAGGGGGTAAAAAAGGGATATGAAGGAGCCTAACTATCCCATGCCATTGCAGAGTACCGTATATTTAGCATTATATCACTTAATATGTCAAAAGCCCAGTTACGCACTGATACTGTTCTTTTGAGTCTGAATCGTGAAATTGCAAAGGACGAGAAAATTTTTGGTAGGCTGACACAAAAAACATGTTATCATTAAGATTACAGTGGTTCTCAAACGCGGCCCTTGGGGCCGCAATGGCCCCCGGCCCTGACGGTGCGGCCCCTGAATTGACTTTAGGTTTCGAGAAAATCATATTCGACAAGAACAAAACGTAGCAAAAAGTAGGAAATTTAACTATGTAATATCAAGTCACTACTTGACTTTTTTCAAGTTTGCTCTCCTGAGGTGGGGGGTTGATTGCCTACGTAACAGGATGTGCGGTATATTCCTTGTTCAGTTTTATCTAGCCAAGACTGATTTCGGGGGCCTTGTTGTTGACAATCATGTTATGTACCCGGTGGCATGTATTTATGAAGTGGTGTATTGCGGAGTGGTTGTATCTGTAGTGACAAAGCCTGTAGCAAAGTTCTATCCAGGAAATTTACTTGCGACGTGAAGTGACTATACAATTGAAAAACTTATCGCGTTGAACGTTTCTTGATTGGTTACTGATATTAAAATTTCTGCAATTTATATTTCGGTACTAACAATGTTTGCGACGTTTCATATGACCTCGCTCTGTAAGATGAAATATAATCATTCAGTCAACGCTTTTTTCGACTTTTGGTAATGCGGCCCTCAAACTCAGCAGACCCACTTCTCTGTTTGACCGCGTGTGAGAATAACTGATCAAGAGCTTCCTCACATATGAGCCACTAACGAAGGATAAGTGCTCAACGGTTGACACTTCGTCCTAGTTTGGAATGCTAGATGTTTCTCCTATACCGAAACTCAACGCGTTTATAAACATCAAAATGACCATACTGGTGACCCACGCATGTTAGACGCAGAAATGTAGACAGGTTGCGCAAGGTGGGTAGGTGCAGGGCCATGACCCCTATTGTCGGGGAAACTCCATTAACATCCGGGAGGGTACGATAAAGTATGTAATCCCCCCACCATTACCAGCCGCAGCAACAAATTTCTTGATTTTGCCCTGAGTAGGGCATATTTGACCAATAAAACCACTGCTTTCATATTTTCTTCAATAGTAACCCCAGAATTTTCGGCGCGCTTCGCGCGCCAAAATTTCGCGTTGCCATCCTTTCGGTAACCCGGACACTCCGTCGGGGAGCTTGGCCAACACTTGGCGCCGCCCCCTGATTGAAGAGGCAAATTTGTGGTAAGAGTGCGATTTCCTGCAATCTAGAGCTCCTGGAAAGTAAAAGTTCTGACCTCAGCCCCAACCATGGTGGGGCTGAAGTCGGGTTGCTCCTGTTGGACGCTGCAAGATTGCAAACTGCCCTCATGAGGAACAGCTTCCTATGAAAACGCCTTACCTCTGCCTCTGTTCGCCGTAGATACAGTTAGCGTCGGGACCTCCTAAGTATGGATTTCGTTCTTTCCAATTATTTTCCTCTCTCTAATCCTGAGATCCTCCCCTGCGGCCCTCGACCTCCTTCCAGCCTCTCCATTTGGCCCTCATCCTCAAAAAGTTTGAGAGCCACTGGTCTATACTGTCCTCCAAATTTTATTCAAGGTGTTAAATTCGTAGGATAATATACTCCGCGGGGATTCCCCTTGAATTTAGTGTTGTGAAATGGCCGACAAAACGCGGAGGGAGACTTGGTAAAGTTAAAGGGAACCGCTTGCTGTCTTCCTTTGACAAATCAGCTGCGCACCATCAAACAAAGATTAGACAATGGTCACCTATTGTTAGGAGATGCTTACACCTACCCCCTAAGAGGGTTAATCCATAGTTGCTATAGCAGAAAAGTATTTTGAAGTCGGTAATCATTATGAAAATTCATCCCAGACGGGCTTTCCAATAGAAACAAGAGTTGCTTTGGAAAGGTAGGCGAATTCGGTATCAATAGAGACAAGTCTTTCGGCTATGTATGTAGCCGAGACCTTGTCTTTATTATGGAACGCGAAATCTGCAAACATCGTGTGACTATATCATGTGACTATGTAAAAAAATGGTGTGACTACATAAAAGCAGCTTGTGACTACATAAAAACATGGTGTGACTACGTAAAAATATGGTGTGACTATGTAAAAACATGGTGTGACTACATGAAAACAAGGTGTGACTACGCAAAAATCACGGTGTGACTACATAAAAACATGGTGTGACTACATAAAAACATGGTGTGACTACATAAAAACACGGCGTGACTACGTAAAAACATGGTGTGACTAAGGAAAAAGACGGTGTGACTACGTAAAAACATGGTGTGACTACATGAAAAGCTTAAAAATATGGTGTGGCTACGTGAAAATGCATATGAGGCGATGTCAACTGTATATGTGACTACGTAAACTGTGGGTGTGATGAGAATTCGGTACGTGACTGTGTAAACAGGTAAAATACGGGTGTGATGAGAAATGAGGGTGTGATGAGAAATGAGGGTGTGATGATCCGGATATAGTGCATTGAACCTTTCCGCAGTGTATGGATACCAACTGGGCTCCAAGCCAAGTCGGCCCCATACCAACTCGGCCTCAATATGAAAAATCATGACAGAAGTGTTTGATTTTTGATAGGCTAGAGTACTTATAATTATGGAAAAAGTGACTTGCGTGATACAATTTTGCTATGGTGATTTAGTTATTACAATTTTGAGCAATCCCCAGTGGCGTACCCAGGATTTCTCTCAAGGAGGCCATGCAGTATGTTGTGTGATCGCCGGCCTGGGGGAGGGGTGTCCCCCTCCCTTTGAAAATTTTTGAAAAATTACGTGTCCTTACATGCAATCTGGTGCCACGTATGTCACCCTTTGAAGTAAAATTTGTGTTAAAACATTTACGTTTTTGTAGGAACTAAAAAATTGGCGTCCGCGAGGGGGTATGGCCCAATGGCCTCCCCCTCTGTACGCCACTGGCAATTCTGTAATATAATGTGATAGTAAATATGAGATGGTTAATATATTTTAAGACAGAAATAGTCTTAAGGATATGTGTGCCGAAGTTTAATTGAATTTGTAGTCTGTATTATGTATTTCACCATGTGCAAATAGTTGAAGGGAGAATTTCTCACGAAAACTGTGCATGTATTGAAAGGGGTCATACGGTAAAGAATGCGGTTGAAAATTATGCCGTTGCAAAATGTTGCACAACCCATCTTAGTTATCCATTTAATGAATTCTAGAGAAATCCTTAATATTGCGTATGCTTTCAGAGGGCAATAAGAGTAATAGATATTATTCAAAGAGATGATTATAGATTTTCGGAAATGTAACACTGAACCAAATTGTGTAAACATCAAAGACAGTGTTATAGAACGGGGTTTTAGTTATAAGTATCTGGGTGTAGTGTTAGATAACCGACTTGCTTGGCATGATCATACTGGCTATTTGGTGAAGAATTTAAACCCTAGATTATACTGCTTTCGTAAGCTAATTAAATTTAATGTTGACAGTCGTATTGTCGAAATGTTTTCTAATTCAGTTGTATGTAGTGTATGGATGTACTGTATTGTCTGCTGGGGTGGGAATGTGGGTAGTGTCAATAAGAAACGGATCGACTCTATTATCAATCAAGTAACTCGTGTATTACCAGTTTCGCAGCACACGGTGGACTCCTCCTACCAGCGTGTTTTGGAAGTTAAGCTGAGAAATATCCTTGACGATAGCACACACCCCCTGCATTTGAATCTTGATAGCGCCATTATCCCCCGTAGTGGTGGGATCAGGGCTTTAGCCAGCATGTTCAGATCAGGGAGTCCAAACAGTAAATTCTAGTGAAGTTTGTGTATTAAAATGTATTATACATATGGGGCAATCCAAAATTTTGGGAGTCCAAATGACTCCCGGACTGCTCTCTGGCTTAAGCCTTGGGTGGGATGAGACTACCGTATGCTGCCACTGGTGGGCACAACTCATCTTTTATTCCACAATATAATAAATTATTTAACAGTAATTTTAATAGATAGCCAACTGTTATGTTTTATCTTTCATCTATTTAAACATTTAAATCTGCTGGTTTTCCTAGCTCATCATTTACTTTTTAATGTCATATTTCTTTAATTGTTATATCATGTTTATCTCTGTAGTCCTGTACTTGTTATTATTTATCATTTTTATTGTTTATTATTTTACATCTGCATGTTTTACTTCTTTATGTACTTGCGAGTGTACAATTACCCTTTGTGGGATACAATAAAGTTTTACTTGAACTTGTTGCAAAGGGTATATTGTGGAGTGGAGTTATTTTGTCTTACAAACCCCGGCAAAATTCATAAAGCCTATATTTCTTTCACATGAGTCACATGATAGATTCGGGCGTTTCCTAAAAAGGTGAGTTTCGACGGCAATCACGTGACGTCAGATGGTGGTACCACCTACCCTTACTTTGTTGTGCGTAGTCACGTACATTTCGATATCCCCAGAATAAGCTACAACAAACTTCAATAAAGTTGGTATGGGGACGACTTGGCATGGGTCCGACTTGACTTGGGGCCGAGTTGGTATGGGAACGACTTGGCTTGGGCCGACTTGTCTTGGGGCCGAGTTGGTATGGAGCCGAGTTGGTATGGAACCGAGTTAGTATGGAGCCGAGTTAGTATGGAGCCGAGTTAGTATGGGACGACTTGGCTTGGGCCGAGTGGGTTTGGGGCCGAGTTGGTTGGGTTTCGAGTTGGTTTGGGGCCGACTTGGCCGGAAAGCATTCGAATACACTACGGAAAAGTTCAATGCACTATATCCGATCAGCACACCCTCATTTCTCTCATCACACCCTCATTTTACACAGTCACGTACCGAATTCTCATCACACCCACAGTTTACGTACTCACATACAGTTGACATCGCCTCATATGCATTTTCACTTAGTCACACCATATTTTTAAGCTTTCTATATAGTCACACCAAGTTTTTACATAGTCACACCATATTTTTTACGTAGTCACACCATGTTTTTATGTAGTCACAAGCTGCTTTTATGTAGTCACACCATGTTTTTACATAGTCACATGATACAGTCACATGATGTTTGCAGATTTCGCGTTCCATACTTTTTTGATAACCTTCATAACAAATAATAATCCCATGGACCACATGAAACATGGACTCGGTTTCATCTCATAATGGGAAAATGTTCATAAAAGTATTACCAATTGCAAACGAAAAAAGAAGCTTTGTGGAAGGGGAAGGCTTACACGACTTGACAGTGTAGGCTACGTGAAACAGCGTGTAGTGTGACCTGATTTAGAAATCCAGTAAGATATGCAGTGGCGGCACCAAGGGGGTGGGTGGGTGGGTGGGTGGGGAGCATTTCTCCCTGTCAGAACCAGTGCCCCAGATGTCCCCACTCAACAACTGAAGTTAAGTGACCTGACGGGAGGAATAGCCTAATAAATTAAAATTATTTGGAATCTTTGCATTGGACGTTGGATGATGTATTATGAACCAAAATATACCTGTCCTGAGACTTAATTCTTTACCCAGAGATACGCTGAAACGTCAGAGCTTCCGGAGGCTTCCTTCCCTGTATCCCCACCAGGGGTCCTAAGGCAGGCCCCTGGACCCCACCCACTTAAAGGTATAGTTGTCTGACGGGAGAAATAGCCTAATACATTATAGCCTAATTATTTGGATTCTTTGCATTTGATGATGTACTATGAAACAAAATATATTCCACATCCTGAGATTTAAGTTTTCACCCAGAAGTATGCTAAAACCTCAGAGCTTCTGGCGCTTCGCCCCCTGGACCCCCATAAGGGCTTTGCCCTCGGGCCCCTGGACCCTACCCGCTAAAGCTCGCCCTTCACGCACAATTTTTTGGCCCACCCAACACTTTCTTTTGCCCTCCATTTGCTTTCCACTTTTAAAATCCCTGTGCCACCACTACAAATATCCCCTATTTCACTTCAAGTATCTTCCATGATATGTTAGAAAACAAATATCGCATATTCAAGGTAAACCAAGGAAGAAGTCTTAACCCAGATTTCCTCATAAATGCAGTGAGAAACATATTGTAACATGATTTTCCAGAGCTATTCATGAAATAGGATGCCCGGGAACACTAATTCAAATTGGGGTGACTGCATTTCCCCTTTATATAAAATCTAACTTTCCTTTTTGAAATCCAAATTTGTTTCTAAAGAATGAAATTTAAAAGAAACAAAATGCTTAGATGCAACTTTTAAGGTCCAAAATTTGTCATTTCCCCCATTTTCTTGCAAGGCCTAAGCTATGGCTACTCACCAACTGATGGTGGCTCCCCCAGTGTCGCACTATGAGGACTAGGGGGAAGCCTGCATCGGGTTCCAGTCTTGGAGGGGTGCCATGCATGCTACTGTCGAAGAATTTAGTAAACAGTTAAAAGTTTAGATTATTTCATGAGTCCAAAGCTTCACCAAAGATAACACCATTTTTGATCTAGGAAAACTCAGAATAAGAAAAATTTCTCAAAAAGTAGAGGTGTAATCCCTCCCCTTCGGCAATATCCCCTTCAATAACACCCTAACCGGATAGAAAAAAAATCACTACATTATGAGGATTCCTAAACATATATATAAACATTCAACGCTTTACGAAGCTTTAGAAAGATATCACCATTTTGCATCTAAGACACCTCACATAGACAAAAATTTCTCAAAGAGTGTAGGACGTCGTCACTTCCTCTTAGAACAGCACGTCCTGCGTTCCGCGCAGCCACAAAAAACGAAGAATATCACTAAATAATGACAATCTGAAAAAAACATAATCAGTTCAAAGCTTTGTTAACAATAGACTGAACCTAAGTCAGGCCTTACATGTGCCCCTCCCCTCATCCCCTCCATTTGCGATGATACCCAAAACATGTGAAAATGGAAAGGTCCGCCTTGGTGTTAACTAATTGTAGGCATACCACTTGGTGTTCCGCTTAGATAGTGTCATGACCTACCCCCCCCCCCCGGGGTTTCGTCCAGGTTATGACCCTGATTTTTTTCACGGTAGGTTTTTTTAATTTATGGTTTACATCTTAGGGAGAGGGAACTGCCCCGTAGGCTACGGCACTGATCTTCCTTTTTCTATTGGTTGATAACAATTGGTATTCTGTTTTGGGTCTTGCTTAAGGATCGAAAGCCTCTTTTAAGTTGCACTTACATATCCATAGTGCAGACCACTATAGAGAAACCGGCTGCATTTCGTACCGTGGGTTTAAGGACTTTAATTCATCTCTTGAATAAGCAAGCATGATGCTAGTAAGCAATACAATTATAACAACAACTGAGAGTAAATGAACAGTCATGTGAAAAGTAATGAAAGCAAGCCACAATGAAAGAAGGTAAATGAGGGTATAGTTGAACAGGAGTACGGTATACTAACCAGGCGCGTAGCTAGGAATTTGCTAAGGAGGGGGCGAGGTCTGTAGGCAAACTATCTAAGCGTAGCGCCGACATAGATTGGCGCGAAGCGTACAAGAAAATTTTGGCCCTAAAGTGCCTCCCAGATGGCTGGAAATGGCGCTTTCCAGGCCTTGTAAGTTGCATCTTAACATTTTTTTTTTATTTTGAGTTATTAGCAATTATAAAAAAAATCATTAAAAAAATACCAAAAATATGCTTAAGGAGGGGGAAGCTGCCCCTTTCTCCCCCTCCTTGGCTACGCGCCTGATACTAACAGCACCACAAAATTAATCCAGGCTTTTATCATGCACATATTTAAAGAAAAAAACTATTGTGTTCGGTGGAGGTCAGGTCATGTGAGGTACCAGAGGTCAAATACCAAAAACCTTGTAAAGACGATATTTCAAGGTAGGAATTAGAGTGGATATTACAGTAAACGGAATTTTCCTATTAAATAAAACCCTATCGTTTTTGGAGGAGGTCAACTGAAAGTCGTACCTGTGGTCACCAGAGTTAAAACACTGGAAACCTTGTAATTACATGGCCGGATCCAGGAATATGAGAAGGGGGCGTAACTTAATGGAAAGCTGATTCAGAAAAGATCTGCCTGATGCAAAGTTCTAATTGCCAACATTTGATTAAACTTTTTTATGTATTCTGTTGGAATTTCTTCTGATCATACTTTTTTTCATGGGCTTGTAGATGTAAACTTCTGGTTACAAAAATCGTTGCTTTGCCAAAGGAAAATAGGGGTGTACGCAGGGGCGGCGCCACAGGGGGGGGCAGGGCAGGCATTTGCCCCCCCTATGGTTTTTGACCCAAAAAATAAAATCGTCTAAATAACGTTTTTAAGACACATAATTTTGTAGGGGGTGGGGTGAGGTTTAACAGTATCATGGAATGAAGTATTGTGATACATTATCCGTCGCATATAGGACATTTTCGGTTGAAATCCTCGAAAATTTTGAGCGCTTCGCGCGCGTTGTCTTCTCCGTCTAACTCACTGTACATCCGCCCGTTACTGCATCCACCGCAGAGCTTACACTTAGGCAACTTCTACATCCCAGAAGACCCATGATTGAATTTCTCTCTGAGTTTTTTTTTTTTTTTTTTAAGGGTTAATACCTAGTAGCGTAAACAAGAGGGGGGCCAAAAATACAGTATATCCTCTAACGAGATTCTGTGAAAACTGTTGTCTATTTGAAAACAAGCAAGTCATAGTATTCAACACTAAACTGACTGATTTGAGTGATTTAAAGTTAATTCAAATCCGTATTTGACCGACCTATTTATCAATATTCTGTAAATTCTCGGACTACGCACGAATATGGTATCTATTTTGAATTCCATGGCTACCTTCACGACCGTGGCTCACGGAGAAGTAGGCCTACATCATATTTTAGTGTGTAAATCCAGTACGCATGGACCTACCAGCTCTAGTTGTACACTTGCCCTACACATGCAGTGACATGTCTGTAGTGCAGTATCGTATCCAATCAGTGGAGGAGGAGGGGGGGGGGGTAGGATTTTCACTTCCGTGTACATTGTTCAATCATGTCACAATAATCACAAAATGGTTAAAACTGGTACGCAGGTAAGGTTATACCAAAGGAAGCAGTTCCGTGAAAGTGGGAAAATATATATGAGGCGTTTAACATATCTAGATGTCTTCAGTGCAATTTGAAAGATCTAGGAAGGGCCATTTCTTGCGATCTGGGAGCTGTTTTGGCAAAACTTTTATCGGAGCAGTCCGCGCCAGCCAATAGAAATCATGCCACATATCAAGATGGCTTCAGCGCAATTTGAAAGGTCTGAGAAGGACCATTTAATTGCGATATAGAAGTCATTTTGGCAACATTTTAAAAACGTTAGTGGAGCTCCGCTTCTATACCAACGCAACCAAACCCGTTCACACGCTCATACCTGTCAGTCGTCACTTATCAAGTATCGTACGGTTCAAAACTGCCTCCAAGATCCCGAGAAGTGCCATTTCATGCAGTCTGGGGGGTCTGTAGGGCGAAAATTCTCTTGTACGCTTCGCACAAAACTATGATGGCTCCGCTTCGATGGCAACTTCCATTCTGCGTCCCTCCCCCAATAGCCAACACAAATCGCCGCCCTTGCCCGTTTGTTATGTAATCGTCGACAATAAGTACAACAAAGTTGGAAAACTGTAGTCGGCCAAAAGTAAAGAACGTTGGATTACTTACCTAGAAACTAGATTTCTCGAGAAAAAATATGACTTCAAAAGATGCAAAATATTGTACCAGATTGCGTCTAAGGCTTCCCGGTAGTCGAAAAATCTTTCACACCCCCTCCCTTAACCCCTCCCTCAGAACCGCGATCACTCATCTCATGCCTGGGGCGGATGCAGGGGACAGGAATCAGTCGCACCCAAAAATTTCAAGAAAAAACGGCAAAACGTTTCTTAAGCTATAGTATGAGGAGGGGACAGGATGTAAGTACGCTGCATCTTCGGTCTATGTCCGTCCCCTATACGTTTCTTTGCCTGTGTTTTTTAGTTTCTTCAGTTAAACGTACGTTACCTATCCGTTCATTGTCAGTTCTATTTCTTTATGCTTCCGTTACTTATGCGTTAGTGTCCGTCGAACATTCGGTACAGGTACTGTACTTTTACGTTTCATCCGTTTGTTGTCCGGTAATGATCCGGTGAGCAATAGCAATCACTGGAAACGAACGGATACTAACGGAGAAGTCCAGTATGAGAAACGCACGAGAAAATGATAAAACGGAAGCTTAGCGGGTAAGTAACGAATACGTAAGGGGACCTTTTTCGGTCGACGTCTGGTCCAAGTTTTGTGCATGTTCAAAATCTCTCGCCGTTCATACCAGACGTTCCCGGTCATGAAGCGAAGTCGGCGGAGGAGAACAGGAGACTAAACGGATGCTAACGTACATCAACAGAGTGACATTTTGGGTCTTCGTTTCCTCTCCGTTATTGCAATCCGGTGAGGTGTGACAGGCGCTTAAAGACTGACGTGTGTTATGGTACGGTATCTCCCTCCCTCCTCCCTCTCCCTCCCTGGTGACGCCATCCCAACCAATTATTTTTACCTCTGCCTCTGAATTCATTCTTAAGATTTAAGTCCAAATTTTACATAAATAATACTGCAATAAAACAAATTGCAATCAGTTTTGTCTCTTATCCCATACATGCACGTTTCATTTTAGGAGTTTAAAGTGGACCTAAAGTGTAGAATTATAAGAATATATATTTTAGACGTTGGAAACGAATTTTACTCATCCAACTCTCATTTTCATAGCTCACCCTGTTGCTGAGATATGAAAAGTTAAAATTTATTCATTTTATTTGAAATAAGTCGATTGCGCAATAATTTGTGATGATCTTCTTGTAAAACTCACATTACTTGCTTTTGTTTCCTTTTGAAATTGAAATGTTTATATAACCTTGCAAAAATTACTGTTGTACGGTGAGGTTTTGTATAGTCAAGTCACCCTATAACACTGTGAGAAAGTGATCACATTTTGGCACAAGGTGCAGAGGCTTTCGAAAAAATAAAGAAAACAAAAAATGTAATTTGAGTAGTACAAGAATGACATTACAAATTATTGCGCCATCTACCATTTTAAATTGAATAAGCACCAACATTTTATATATCTCAGCTCAGGAATTCCTGTAAAGATGGCAGTTAGACCATTTGGATTCATTTTTCAAGCTTTGTAACATATGTTTTTGAATTTTAGGCCTTAAGGTACACTTTAAATTAAGCTACAATTTGGCAGTTCTTTGTAGACCACAAAAATGCATTTTCTATGTGCGTTTCTTTCAACATAAAAAGTTGATTTAACTGTATTTTCAAAGCAAAGTGAACTCAAAGCAAGCTGGAGCGATTTAACATTCTCACATTGATGAGCACTTCTCCCTTTTCTGTGCCTTTCAATCGTTTTGGCTTACAGACCCTTAAGGGTGCAATTTGCAAAATTTCAATATCTCCTATGCATATTACGTAATGATACCATACGATTATGAAGGACACTAAATCGGATTTAAATTTAACGATATACATAATTCAGTCTATTAATGTGAGGAAATGACGTCACTCCTGTTTGCGTAAAGTTTACTTTAGCTTGCAAATTTGGTTACATCATTGGTTCAAAAACTCGAAAAGCTATAGGTAAAAATTTAATGTTATCTCATAAGAGTTATGATTCCTCTCCCTTTTATAAAATTCAATTTTGCGTATAACTCTTCCTCAGTGATTCGGCTTTTCTATAAGCAAGAAAAAAATCACATAATGCTCGAGGATTAATTTTTTCTCATTAATTAAGAAATTGCAGACATGAGATCCATATTTCAAGGATGAATACATACAGTTGAGAACAGGCGCGGATCCAGAAATTTTGAGGGGGGGGGCCCAAGATGGAAAACCTCATGTGCACCGAAGGTGCACCACGAGCGCGAAGCGCGAGTCCCTACGCGTGGGGTGCAGGGGCCCGCGTTAGGGCCCCTGGCGGGGTCCAGGGGCGGAGCCCCGGTGGGGGTCCAGGGGGCGAAGCCCCCGGAAGCTCTCGCAATATTGCATTTTAAGAGCACAGAAATCGGCTCCAGTTCTTATGTCAGTGAGATTTCATACCTTTTCATGTTACATGGAATTTGATGTGTATGGCTCAGTATAAGTTACTATATGTACCTGCAGAAGTTACGGAGTATCTAAGTTATCTTAAAACTTACACGCCAACATTATGAGCCCGCGTAGGTAACTTGAAATGATTTTTGCCATAATGAGTGTTTTATTTTCGTTATATGGTATTCGGGTATAGGACGTCAGATGAAACAATTGCGCGCGAAGCGCGCCGAAAATTTGAATTTACATTTAAAACCATTGCTATGACTAACGGTGTCAATTCCCTTTATGTGTGTCTATCAATTAGAAGGTGGGTTCGATACTAAGTTTACAGTTCTCATAAGAAGAGGAGGGTGAAAAAATGAATATCAGTTGTTTTACATCCTTACAATGCTGACTCTGAAATCACGTTTATGCACACGAATATTTGGCTTATGGTAGAACCCCACCGATGAGTAATGCGAATACGTTTGGGACCTTATTGATAGTAAAAGGAGCAATTCAAGGCTAACAGTGCGCAGATCAAGCAAAAAATCAAGAAATATTGAGAAGACTGCAAAAATCGTGAAAGATTTCAAATGATTTTTGGTAAAAAGTGATAAAAATAAATCCATCACTCAATAAAAACGTACCTCTCTCTCCGTGAGCGTAAACAATTGCGCGCGAAGCGCGCCGAAAATTTTCGGTATAGAGCCTCCCGGGAGCTCTGCATTAATTGTACACTGAAAAGGGGGACCAACAGGACTCTCACAACCTTACATCCATATGGGAGGAGATATGATATATCACCTTCCTTTTAGGTATAGCAAGAGGGATGGTGGACAGGCAAAATTCGTTTCAGAAAAGATTTTCCTCAATATTGAACGTCGCGGTAAGATGTTTGGAAAATAAGCAACGGCAATTACGTACTTTCAATCTTTCAAATCATGTGCTAGACTAGATTAGTCAAAGATCCCATAATGATGAGAGCCCTACAGAGAAGGAGATGCACTTTTTACAAAAATGTTGCATTGGAATCATTTCTTGCGTCATAGCCTTGTCAATGGTATATAAAATCGGGTGTAAACCCTGTCGTATGCGCGCGAAGCGCGCCGAAATTTTGAATAAAACATTAGTCCATGACAAAACCTGCATTTCAGAACCTGCATCGGACACTGTCACTTTCCCACCAACCTATGCTATTCAGAAACGAATCTTCTGACTGAGAATTCTTAAAAAGCACTTTTGCTCCTTTGTTCCCCAGTGAGTAGTTACCGAAAGCTATTGATAATAAAGACAACTCTGACACAAGGCTTGACGCTAGCGGAGCGTGCGAAAATTTGGAATTTGTCAAGAATTTCCAAGACTTATGATAGTTTGAGAACAGTTTGTGAAAGAAAATGGTTAGAACAAATAAACCAGTCATCAAAAATACATCTCACCCTACACCCTCCACAGAAATCTGTAGCTTAAACGACTTTTGGGACCATTTTAAAAATTTTCAAGAATCGATGGGGGAGGGGGACACACGTCACCCATTGCCCACTGTGCCGACGCCACTGTCTGTAGCTTGAAAGCCTTTTGAGTTCATTTTAAAACTTTTCAGACAGTTTTGAAATCGAATAGGGTATGCACGCCGCTACTTGCCTGCAACAGCTGGTGCCACTGTGCACAATAGCACGGCTTGTCTTCTGTATTCATTCTGCAAGATCTGTATGGCGAAAACTTTGCCTCTCAATCCCTCTAGATTACAAAAAAATTCACTCTTTGACACAAAATTGTTGCTAAATTTCAGTGCAGATAGCCGAGCTCATACTACATATGTCACGATGTTTACTTATTTAGATCTTAAGTCAAGGATCATTACTTAGCTGTTCACCTGTTTTCGAACATTGTAGCGCTCCTTTCGTCGCCAACCACTTTGAAAGATATATAAAGAGATAATCCAGCGAAAGGCTCCACCCAACCCCTACAGAAATATATACTTTGAATACGTTCTTAGACACTTTTATTCATTTTTTGCTCTTAATTTTTCTTTCTCCTTTTCTTTTTTTTTTCTTTTTCTTCTTTTTTCTCCTTTCGTTTTTTTTCGTTGCGAGGGGGGGGGGGCGGGCACCCCCAGGCCCCCCTTGATCCGCGCCTGGTTGAGAACACTCGGGAAGTGCCGTTTCCGGCCATCTGGAGGGTTTGCAAAGTCAAAAATTTTCTTGAACGCTCCGCGCCAACTGATGGTGGCGCTCCGCTTAGAAATATGTATTACCATTTTTCATAGATTTATTTTTTTCTCCTTAATTGAGAAATTGCAGACATATGATCCATATTTCAAGGCTGGGTACATGCAGCTTAGAACACTCGGGAAGTGCCATTTGCGGCTATCTGGAGGGTTTGTAAAGCCCAAAATTTTCTTGTACGCTCCGCGCCAACCGATGGTGGCGCTCCGCTTAGATAGTCTTGCTGCACTCAGCCCCCCCCCCCAATATTTTTTCGTCCCACCGCGCCTGCTGCATAGTTGAAGCGTCTCATTCAGTGAGGGGCCGATTCTCACTGACAGAAAACCAACCCTTCTCACAGTTTGTATTTATTTTTGAAAAAATGTTTTTTGAGAGAGAAAAATAAAGTCCAAGAAAATAAAAACGCCAAAAATGCAGGTTCTGACACGGGAAGGGGGGGGGGGGGGTTGGGTGAGGCTCGGAAGTCTTCAATGCCTGCACCCGCCCCCCAAAAAACAATAAAGCTGGGTTCGACCCAGCATGCTTTGCCCCCCCTATCGAAAAACCCTGGCGCCGCCCCTGGGTGCACGCCTCTTACACCCCCTTGGATTTGGCCCTGATTGCGACGATCAAGACAGGTGCGGCCTGCGGAACAGAAAGACTCGGGGCTGAGTGCCACCATGACTATCTAAGCGGAGTGCCACCATGATTCTTTAGCGTGGCGCGAACAAGAAAATTTTTGGTTTACAAACACTCCAGATGGCCTGTCGGAAACAGTACTTCCCGAGTTTTCTTAGCGGGGGTCAGGGTGGGGTGTGGTGGGGTAGGGGTGTGGTGGGTGGGGTGTGGTGGGGTAGGGGTGTGGTGGGTGGGGTGTTGGGGTGGGGTCGGCTGAGCCCCGCACTTTTTTCATTGGGGGACTGAGCCCCTCAAGTGCCCCTCCGGTTCCACCGCCACTAAATCAAGATGGTCATGGATATTCTTTTCGTACGTGGTATGTCATGGATACGTTATGGTTAGATCATGGAGCTACCACCTCCGAGGTGGTAGCTCCATGGTTAGATCAGGGAGTTGCTATTTGACTAGCAACTCCCTGGTTAGATGATATGCTATTGTTTGCCAGAGGTTACCTAGGGTCATCGGACTTGAAATTACAAAACCTTGGAAAACTGCTCGTGTAGCGGCCTACATTTAGGTCTTGTACAATGGATTTTAGGAGGCCAAAGTGTAACATAACGCAATAAAACAGGTCTTGAGAATAAGAAATCATTCTTAAATGTCAACGGGAAACGGATGAGAGACCTCCATACAATTTCCAAAACAACTTAGGTCCATCCAAGCTCACCATGAGGATAATTCCCAAGCTCGTGAGAAAAATCCCAAGATTTTGTATGCGACAGTTAGGTTCGCTGTTATGGCGACGGTAGACGCCGTCTGCCAGCCCCCATAGGCACTGCTACTCTCGATCACATAGTCAATAAGTACGTAAAGCTAGCCAGCCTCGCTCATACTAGCGTTAGGCATATTAGTAAGTTACACACTAGTAATACGTTATAACAGTATGCAGCTGCAGACGTGGGGAAGCCAGAATCAGATATTCCACGCAGTTGGGCTTTGTCACTTAAATGATGATGAATGGTGAACGCCTTTGAAAAGGGTAGGATGGGTTCGTTAACTTAAACATTTTAAAGTTGAGCCGCGCACATAACCCTGTTGTGTCACTGAAATGTCATGGGTTATCGATCAATTTCACAGGTCTAACCGTGAGGCCTAACGTTAATGTTACCACAATGTTCATTGCTACTAGCCTAGGCCTATAGCCTAGGCATGGGCTAAACTCAGCGGTATCCAGTTCAATCGTCCCCGCTTTTTAACTACCAAAACCACAGGCAGTCCTAGCGTTAGTATAAATACTTCATACATATAATAATGGAAAGGTAGCGCACTTCACGGCCTTTCGGTACCCCAGATTGGAAAGTATGGCACTTTTAGCCGAGATCTCGGGTGTGCTAGCCTGCTGTAAGCAGGCTGTTGTTGAGTTTTATCAGGTACAAGTACAATTCTTAATATTTGCCTACCTAACGTTAATGTGCAGTATACAGACGAAGTTTAATACAGTACAATAGCCTGCCAACTTGCTAACCAATCTCATTCCCAAGACAAAAATAACTTCATGATAGTTAATGCACATGTCATCAGCGTTGGTAAGGGGTGGAGTCAACATGAGCGGCCGGTTGCTTCGCTGCAGCAGACTCTTTTCACTTGTATACACGTTATGCAGTGCAGTACGGCTATTACTGTATAGTTACTGCTTAGCTGCTACTGTGTACATGTATACATATAGGCTACAGCTAGCAAGGAATGTTGTCGTCTTGTCCACGCGAGGGCCTACAGGCCAGTTTGTACAAACCGGCAAGATATGGGACAAGATCCTATGCCTAACGTTAGGCTCGACTTTTCACTGCAAGGATTAACTCGATTTTTAGCCCATTTAGGGTAAATGAGGGGATTTTCTTCCATGCAGGGGTTTTCAGACACGTGGTAGTACTTATAACGGTTGTGCTCACCCACATCGCCAAAAGCCTATATATACTATCCTGCCGAATATTAGGCTTCCTCCTTGATGCGGTATATATGCCACTTGCCAGCCTAGACACTTCAACGTTCTGAAAACTCACCTTCAAATTCACGGGTAAGTATAACATTTCTCAAATTGTTCTTTGTTACGATAGGAGATAACAATATTACCTTTGAAATAAAGCTCGTACCTCAACATACATGCGATCAAAACATGTTAGATTTGGACACTTTGTGGGAAATGAGTGTCACACGTGTGCCTCGTACCATGTGCTTGATTAAAGTGACATCTCCCTCTGTAATGAGGGGTGTCCGAAAACCACAGCACAGAAGTACGGTCTGGGGGGGTTTCGTACGGTAACCTTGAATGGACTAGGGCGGTGAACGTTTAGCAAAATTACTAAACGTTTAATCGCAAAATTTTGCGATCGTTTAGCGATTAATCGCAAGTACCTGTGATCAGCATAGAGACTTTAAACGTGTTCTTGAACATAATGAATATGTAAAATGTGTTAGTGACGTCCGGGGGACATAGTTTCTATGAACATCGAACACAGATCCTCATAGAAGCTTAACTTTGATGCCGTATTTCACTTTTTCAAAAAGAGTTAGGCTAAAGTGAACATCTAATTTTCTGTAATGACTGCAGCTTTCTTTAATTTCCTACGGAAAAAACTGGTTTTGCGATTAATCGCTGGTAGCTTTGTACTAAACGTTTATTACACATGCGATCGTTTAGCGATTAATCGCTAAACGGTCACAGCCCTAGAATGGACATAAGTGCAGTATTAGCCAAGGAACCTAAAATATAAACACTTGCGTGAGCTGGTGGTATAGGCAAAAATAAAGCTGGTTGTGCATTTTAAAATATAATCTTTAAAGTGTATCCTGCAAGGTTATGGTACCGTAATGGATAAATAGTTTTGGAGAAGAGGGAGGGTAGTGCCCCTCGCCCTAATCTATTTTCTGCCAGTAGTGTACAGGTAGATTCACTCTGCCATGAACTCCACCCTATACCTCCAGCCCCCATCTACCCCAAGAATAATAAAGGGTTAAGCATAGAAAACAATATTCTGGTGTATCTTTATTTCAGATTCAACATGTTACGGAGAAACACTACTGAAAAGTATAGGAAGTATACGCAAGCAACGCTTGAGCTAGCATTTGCTAAAATAAAGAATGGAGAAATGACTTTAAGGCAGGCGGCCCGGCTGTATAGTGTCCCCAAATCCACTTTGAATGACAAATTGAAAGGAAGAGTCCAACTACGAGCTAAATCAGGTCCCATGACAAATATTTCTAACGCAGAAGAGGACAGGCTGGAGTCGTGGTTGCTCAAAATGAGCCAAATTGGCTACGGACAAACAAAACGGGAACTAAAAAGTACAGTCAAGAAGATTTTGGATGAAGATCAAAGAACCACAATGTTCAAAGATAATTTACCGGGGTGCGATTGGTTCGAGCGTTTCCTAGCTCGCCACCCAAAGATCTCAGAAAGATGTGGGGAGGCGTTGGGTAAAGAAAGGGCAGTTTTAAATACAGAGAAGATTGATACTTGGTACCATGAGTTCTATGAATACATGACCAAGGACAGCGATTTGGAAGGGAAGGGCCTTGAGATCTTCGGAGACCCTCGCAGGATTTTCAATTGCAATGAAAGCGGCTTCCCGTTATCTGGTAAGACAGAAAAGGTTTTGGCGCCAGGGGGTAGCCGTAATGTGTACCAGTTAGTTGTCCAACAGTGACCGCAGACAAATTACTGTTCTTGCATGCATTAATGCTGCGGGAACCTTTGTCCCACCGATGCTTATATATCCCGGCGTCAGATTCAGATATGACCCGTTGAACAACGCACCAGAGAGCTGGTGCATTGGAAGAAGTCCAAGTGGTTGGATTGACTCATAAGTATTTTTTGAGTGGACCGCTATCCACTTTCTGCCATTTGTGAAGAAGAATGACATCCCTTTGCCTGTATTGCTGCTCCTCGACGGCCACAGCTCTCATCTAAGCCTGGAGATAGCCGAGTTTTGTAATGAGAAGGGGATAATATTATATTGTTTTCTGGCCCATGCTTCACATGTTCTACAACCATGTGATCTCACTCTTTGTTTTCAGCCATGTAGGAGAAACAGTTACAAAATTGAACTTTGCAGAAGTGTTCGCGGGAGCTTGGCACGAGGCAGCCAAACCGTCGATTGCAGTAAATGGTTTTCGGTCTGGGGGGCTTTACCCTTTCAATCCCAGTGCGTATGACAAGAGCAAGGTTCTTCCAGGAGAAGCCCTCAGACCTCCACCAAGCAGTAATTTGGACCTATGTGAGGCTAGTGAAACTACCCCGGCAGTTAATAATGCAGTCAATCATCCCGGTCGTGAAGCTGCACTTTGTGCCTTGGAGGAGTCCTTGACCGATGAGAAAAAATGGCTGTTTGCCAAGAGCTTCTCCAAGGGATATGATTTAACATCAGACGTGCTCAACAATACGTGGAAAAAGTTAAAAGAAAACAGCAATGAGCCAAAGGTGGCGGAACCATCAGAAGACGAACTACCAAATAGTGCAACAAATCTACCGGGACCATCATCTGCACCAAGCCCTCAGACTGTTCCCACGCCTGAATCAGTCGTAAGCCCTGCCTTTGACAAGTATTTAAGGTTCCCCCAGACGCAAGCAGGTAAGGCTAAGCCGAAAAAAGCTACACAGCTGCCAAAGGCAATCTCAGGTTCAAAGTTTAGAGCATATCTAAAGTCAAAGCAGAAAGAAAAGGAGGAGGAGGAGAACCGTAAGCAAAAAAACAGAGAAAACAGAGAAGCCAAATGACTCGCTAAGGAGTTACAACAGAAATCAAAGCAGCCAACAACCACAAAAAGCACATCAAGTGCAGATGACGTTGAAGATGAAGTGGACAACAATATTTGTTCAAAATGTTCGAAAAGATACAGAGGGGAATGGGAAAATAAAAATTGGATCGGTTGTGAGGGATGTCCCAGATGGTTTCATGGTACATGGACGGACATAATGGATGTATCAAAACTGACAGAATCTGAAATAAGGGAAATACAATGGATGTGTCCCGAATGCCTTTAGTTCAGATAAAATTCTCGGATAGCCTATCCTCATTGTATTTCTCGTTAGTTTTTAAAGGTCAGGCTAAACTTTGACTCAGGGTAAGCCCCTAGTAGTTTATGTATTTGAAATGCTTCTAATTCAAAAGCATCATTAGAGAATGAAGACGAAACATCATTCAATCAGTTTTTATTCTTAATTTTCCAGTTTCAATACACATGTGTGTGAATTGTTCATTATTAAATGTCTTTCAAATAAAATAGTAAGTGTCACTACTGTACTTAATTTACAATCCATCAAAAAAATGTTCAGGGGACCAATTGAAGTGTGTATATATATTTTGAATTTATTTATTTTGCATTCATTTCAAGTTAACATAACATACTGTACATGCTATGTTCAGACATTTGCATAACATGCCGGACCTTGTGCAATTCAAACTGTTATACAGTATTTACCTTCTACTGCATTACTCAATCTCTTGCCATTTTACTTTCATCTTATTTAAATATACTTTTCTAGAAGTTTGGCTTTTCGTTAAGTCAAGGATATTGTACATTACAGAACATTTCTATTCATTATTTTTTATATATTTCTTTGAATGGTAATGAATTCCGTCCTTTTATTTATTTTCAATGTGAGGCACTGTAGAAGCCCACTTTACTGCAATTTTCAGTACGAAACTATTTCTTTCTTTCGACTTGCCATATAACGGAACCTTGAAGGAAGAGTGTCACATTTTTTCTTTTGCGGGGGGGGGGGGGGGGAGGGGGAAGGGGTGTGATGCAAGAATTACCATTCCACTGGTGAGGCGATTAATGCAAATTCCGTCCATTCCATAATGTTTGACATTAAATTTGTTACAGTTTTTGTAGTAAACATTTTCTAAGGGCCCGTTTTATCAATATTGTAATCATTTCAGAAAACAGTAAGAGAAATTAGTGTATACCTTGAACTGTGTTATTTCCACCTTGAGCTGTATTATTAACATGAACTTTCAACATTTTTACAAGTTAAGTGAAACAACATAACAAAACACGTTAAATGTTTGTAAATGAAATGTTACGTTTAATTTCATTGTTGAACAGTTGGAAAGCTATTGTTATTCAAAACAGGTGTTCGCAAAATTCTTGTTTGTTGCAATAATCCATTTCATATCATGCTACAAAAATTGAAATTCACATTAAAATTAAACGAAAATAAAGTGTTCTTCAAATTGATTTACTTTTAAGATTACAATAAATTTGTAGAAATCATAAGAACGTCGTCGATTTGTTTATTTCTTGCTTTTTCACTGTAGGCTGTTTGAATACAAAAGCTTTCATCAACATTTTGTCACATGGCAACTCCAGAGCTCCGTAGTTGGACTGAAAACGTCTGTGAATGATAATTGACAGTAACAAAGTATTGAGTATATACTGAAGGAGTCCTAGGCTAGGTTTTTCTTATCACATTTCTGCAGTTTCTGCCTCTCTAAACACCAAATTAGTGTGATGACAACGGTGGATGAAAATCCCATCCCATGTGTCCGAAAACCCAATCGTATGTGGACGAAAATCACAGCAGTGGGTTTCTAGATTATTTTTCGAAGGGAGTGTATTTCCTTCGTGGCAACCCTCAAAGAACATACAGATAAAAAAAGGTATTTTATGTGCGTATGTGACTAATGCAAAAGTAGCGACAAATTATACCCCTGATATAATTGATTTTGTCCTAGAGTGTCCGAAAACCCCCTCATTTACCCTACATACCTTTTTAAGATGTCACCGTATATTCAGAAGTATTCGTATATGTGCATCGTCGCAGGCCGTTGATAACATGAATAGTCAGTAGCCGTGAACACCATGTGACCTTCTTATGAATAATAATCTGTCCCGCATTTTGGGGATTCGTGTAAATGAAAACTCGACGAAGGTTTGCAGACTCTGTATAAAATATATATACTGGGTGTATTATAATTTCTGAGAGAGCGCCATCTTTTAGAAGGCTGCTACAGAGTCTGCTCCGCAGGTGTGCATGAAAAAAAAATTGAAGTGTGCAGTGTGCAACAAGGTGTCAAATGCACGCTTCACGTGCAGAGGTGTGCACACGAAAAGTCAAGTGTGAAATAAGTACTTGGGAGAAATTTACACAAAACCCTAGAAGGCCTCCTTAACATACCACACGCACCTGTTACAATTAACAGACTGAAAATTGAAAGTTAATGGTCTCTGTCTTGAGTCGTAGTACGTAGGCGGCTAATAGGCCAAGTCAATATAATTTATACCTAGCCTAGGGTTATATGAGGCAATCGCGGTTGGCTTAAAAAATCAGGTGTGCAATGTGAATTTTCAAGTGTGCAATAAAAATCTAGAAAAAAAATCTCGGGTGTGCAACCGCCTAACTGAATCACGATTTTTAGCCTAGGCCTTTGCCTTAATATCCACCTTAGGCTACCTCTTTTCAATAGATACGAATGTTCAAATCGTGTGTTCCAATCACTTGAGTAGTATGATGGTTCATTTGGATCAAAAAATGTCTTCCAAAAAGAAACATTTCTCCGCGAAAATTTGGTTTCCGCACTATCGCGTTCAGTGAAAAACAAAATCCGGGCCTCCCATTGGATAGTTCGACCCTCGTCATGAGAGCGTAACCACGTCATGACGAGGGGCCGTATACTATTCAATGGGAAAACCGATTTCTTTCACTTTAACATTTAGGCCTTCAAATATTGAAAAAATGTTAGGATTTTTTGCTAGTTCGCCTAGCCTAGGCCTACAGTACCTGTGTAATTTTGATGTACTTCCCTGGAGTGAAGAGAGGCCTTTAAGTTAGCCTATGCCTATAAATGTAGGTTGCTCACTAGCTGTAAGGTGCCTAGGCGGCCTAGGCTCTAAGCACAGGCATTCAGAGCATTACATATATACGCTATGCATTTATAATAAGGTAGGTCAATTCTCTGGGTGAAGTTCAAAACTTGGCCTGTTTTTACACTCTTACGCTCACTGTGAACCTCTCTGATTTCTTTCAATTACGTCGTTCAGTGAGAAAGAACATCCAACATCTCTTCGGGCACAACTACGGGCAAAAAATCACTTCTAATCAGAATTATTTGTTAAAAACGGACTCTTGATGCGTTCGGGGTTACACAGGCAGATGACGTATGATTGTAGCCTGTGCAGCTATCTGTGCGGTCTCGTAAGCGAAAACATGCAGTGCAAGGTAAATCAAAGCAAAAGAACGTACGTTTACTCTGCAGATAGATACGAGTCGCTCCTCATTTGACAAAACCTATGTAACGTGCATTGTGATTGGCTAATAGCTAAGTACCCTGAGAGCCCTTTTTTCACTGGACTTAAAGGGGAATTTTCATCATCCCAGACAGTTCCAATTCTCCCAACTATGCAACTTCTAGCTCCTCCCATAACTGTATGAAGCTACTCCTTTTGCAGGAATAAACCTGTTTTATTGCTTAAGGCCATGTCCTGGTGAGCATACAAGGCTATCAAATGTAATAAAAGCACTCTCTCTGCCTTGTGTGGAATGTGAGCTAATCTGCATCTTTCAAATTTTCAAACTTTGATGTCAATCAAAGAGCAGTCACCAACTGCAAATTTTCATACCCCTACACTAAAATATACTTTGGGGTGATGACTGTCTGTCTTTAAGTCGAAACTGCAGTTCCCAGTCCCTTAGAGTATCTTCATTTCTTTGATGTTGAAGTAAGCTCTTCCCAATTCAAAAAGTTTGCCTGGCTGACTTAGCTATTAGCTACTAAGTAGAAAATTTTATAGATCAGATTTTATAGATATGGTCTAGTACAAGGCATTGTCAACCTCAAAAATGCCAACTCCAGAGCCAGGTGTAGGGTTAGGACATGAGAGCTCAGGTGCAGAGGGGATGTGGACTCTGTGAAAGGGAATTTTCAGGAGGGAAGTGTGAGCTTCTGGAATGTGAATATTGTGATAAGAATTTTTGTAGAAAATGTTTAGGCTTATCTGCAGCTGATTACAAGGTTTTTGCAAAAAGATCAGATCTTCATTGGTATTGTCCTCCATGTGCAGAAAAGGCTGTTAAAAGTATAAGGATAGAAAAGGAAATTGAGGAGAGATGTAAAGATTACTTTAGCAAGTTTGAGAAAAGATTAAATGATTTGGAAGAAAAGATGTCTCAAAAACGAGTGTTGAAGATGTACAGCAGTTGATTAAGGAAAGTGAAAAGAGTGGCGCTTGTCTAGAAAGTGCGCAAACAGCTGTTAATGAGCAAATAACTGAATTCCCTGAAAGTGAACATAGGATTTTAAATGTTATCATCTTCATTGCAAAAGAGTCCGACAAAAGAGATGTAGAGGCTTGCAAAGAAAAGGACTTTGAATTATTGGACAAGTTATGTAAAGTTATGAAATCTGATCTTGATGCAGTTAAGAATATAACACGATTAGGAAAGAGGGTAGTGAAGAAGGAGGTGGTGTGGAGAAGAGACCCATGAGAGTCATATTCGAAGATATGAAATCAAAAAGCAAGTTTATGTCAAACTTGGGTAATTTGGTTTCAGCCTCTGAGGATCTTAGGTCCTTAAGTGTAGGCCAGGATATGACTCCAAAAGAAAGAGAAATTAATAAAAAGAAATTAGCTGAAGCAAAACAAAAAAACGAGGAGCTGGGATCAGGGGACTTTAAGTTTGTTATGAGGGGGCCCCCGTGGGAGAGAAAGGTGATGAAAGTAAAAGTGAAGTTACAGTGAGGTCTACAAGAAGTATTGATGTAAATAATGTACAAATAATATTAGTTTAAATCGAGAAATGATGACTCAGTTTGACATTTGGAACTGCTTTTACACAAATGCTGACAGTCTTCCGAATAAAATTGATGAACTTAGATGGAGGGTTAAAAGTAGTAAAGTGGATGTTATTGGTATCACTGAAGTTTATCCTAAAAATTGCAGATTTCTTCCTGGCAAGTCAGAGCTTCATATTGAAGGTTTCAACATGTTTCTGTCAAATCAGACAGGCAATTCATCGAGAGGAGTTGCTTTGTATGTAAGTGATGGGGTGTTGGCCGACGAGTGCCAAGTACATTCAGACTTTGAAGAAAGTGTTTGGGTTAACATAAAATCGCAGGGTACTGATAAATTGTTGATTGATTGCATTTACAAGAGTCCAAATCGTGATGAGGACAATTTAAATGAGTTAAATGCTCTCATTTCGAAGGTTTCCAAAATTGGTTATTCACATATTCTGATCATGGGGGATTTTAACTTTCCCCAAATCAACTGGTGCTCTCTAAGCTGTAATGGGGATGATGCAAGTTGTAATTGTTTAGATTGTGTTAGAGACAGTTTTCTCTATCAGCATGTTAGGGAGTTTACCAGGACAAGAGCTAATAGTGAACCTGGTATGCTGGATTTAATTTTCACTAATGGAGAGGACATGGTCCAAGATGTACAATACTTGAGTCCATTAGGACATAGTGACCACTGTGGAATTCAGTTTATTTTTAGATGTTATTTTGGTCCATGCACAAATGTCATGAGAAAGTACAACTTTTTTAAAGGTAATTATGTGGGAATGAGCCAGAGATTAGATTGCGATTGGGATAATCTTATGTAAGGTGATGATGTTAATCCTTAAAAAAATTATGAAAGCGAAAAAGCATAACTACCTTCCACTTGATGATAAAATTGTCCGTACGATAAAGAGGAAACATCGTTGTTGGTAGAGGTACGTGGAAACATGAGACCAAAGGAAATATCATGACTTTACTAGACGTAGAAACCATGTGAAAAATTTAGTAAGAAAGGCCAAGATAGCAATGGAAAAGGATATTGCAAAAAATATCAAGAGTAACCCTAAAAGGTTTTGGCAGTATGCAAACTTGAAGCGTAAAATAAAAACAGGAATACCCAATTTAAAGATGAATCAAGCTGATGGTGAGACTATAATGACAAAAGATGATAATGCAAAGGCTGAAGTCCTAGCTAAATTTTTTAGCAGTGTTTTTACTGTTGAACCTAAGGGCCCAGTTCCTTTCATCAAACCTGTTCAGGTTGTTAACCCTTGTGTGGACAAGATGGTAAAGGAGTCCGATGTTTTTAATTTACTTCAGGATTTGGATGTTAATAAATCACCTGATGGGCTTCATCCAAAGGCTCTAAAGCCGTGTTCCCATTTGAGTGAGCGCGGTGGATCAAGATCTACCGCGGTAGATCAAACTCTAATGGGAACGCAGATTAACAACACTCACTCAAGATCAAGATCCACCGATTTTGATCGACCGTTCGGGGTAGATCAGATCGACCGCGCTGGATCTAAGTTTGTAATGGGAACACATCGGTAGATCAAGTGACCCGGGATCTCCGGTTTATTCCTTCCCGGCAGGCCGACTTGTAAACATTGGTGACCTTTTCGCGCTTGCGCAATGTGTTCATATAACATGTTGATCTATCGCGCTCACTCAAATGGGAACGCGGCTCTGGATCAAGTTATTCGACACCGCTTGATGCAATAAAACCCTGATCCACCGCGCTCACTCAAATGGGAACACGGCTGAAAAGAACTAGCCCAAACCATTACAAAACCTTTAACTAAAATATTTAATTTATCTCTTCCCACTGGTAAAGTTCCAAATGTTTGGAAAGAAGGCAATATTACTGCTTTATTCAAGAAAGGTGGCAAGGCTCTTCCAGGAAATTATAGGCCAGTCAGTTTAACAAGTGTAGTGTGCAAAATACTTGAGAAAATAATTCGATCTTTTATGGTTGACCATATGAGGATGAATAATTTGTTTAGAAATAAGCAGTTTGGCTTTATCTCTGGGAGATCGACTACACTGCAATTACTGAAGGTTATGGATGGGTGGACAAAAGTGTTAGACAACGGTGGTTGTGTTGATACTGTTTACATGGACTTCATGAAGTCCTTTGATAAAGTTCCACATAGAAGACTTCTGGAGAAACTTAGGGCGTATGGCTTTAGTATTCAAGTAAGGCATTGGATTAAAGACTTTTTGATTGGAAGATGCCAAAAGGTTATTGTTTATGGAGTTGAATCTAGTGAGCATGCAGTCACAAGTGGCATTCCTCAGGGTAGTGTTTTAGGTCCTATCTTGTTTGTTATATATATAAATGATTTACCTACATACATGGTATGGCTTATTTATTTGCGGATGATACAAAAATATTTAAAGAAATTAGAAGTATGGATGATATTGAGAATTTGCAGAAAGATCTTGATCAACTCCAGAGCTGGTCAGACAAGTGGCTTTTGAAGTTTCATCCTGATAAGTGCAAACTCTTAACTGTCTCTTTAAATAAGTACCATGGTTGTCTTCCTCGGAGTTATCATTTATATAATGATAGTGGGGATGAAGTGCTTTTGGATAAGTCAGATTGTGAGAAGGATATAGGCTTCCTTGTGGACAGTGGTCTTGGCTTTTCGGAGCACATTCAGCACCAAATAAGCAAGGCCAATAGTATTATGGGCCTCATTTGACGTACGTATACTTTTTTGGATGAGCAAAGCTTCAAGCTTCTATTTCAGGCCCTTGTAAGGCCACATTTGGAATATGCTGCTCCTGTTTGGTCGCCTCATTTTCAATGTGACATTGATGTTATTGAAAATGTTCAGAGGAGAGCAATTAGATTGATTCCATCCCTAAAGGGTTTAACTTACACAGAAAGGTTAAAGAAACTTAAGCTGCCAACTCTAAAGTATCGTAGATTAAGAGGTGATATGATTGAGGTTTTTAAAATTGTTTCAGGTGGATATGATAGAGATGTTACTGAAGGTTTTCTAAAGTTTAGTACAATTACTCATACTCATGGACATAGTCAGAAGTTACTCAAAGAGTTTTGTAGACTCAACATAAGAAAATTTAGTTTTGTCAGTAGAGTTGTTGATGTGTGGAATGGCCTCCCTGAGAGTGTAATTTCAGCCACCACTGTTCTTCAGTTTGAGAAGGCTTTGGATAGGTTTTGGGCTGGCCATGAGATATTGTATAACTACAAGGCAGATTTTGTGCAAGTTTAGTTCAGTATGGCAGTCACCCACCGATCTTGATCATTGTTACAGTCGCCGATGGTGAAGATCAAGAAGATGCGGACATAGAGGTCAACAGACCTGCGTCCACTGAGGTTCCTAAGGTATCCTAAGGTATGTGGTTTTGACTTAGGCCATAGAGCTAGTTTTCAGTACAAAATATATTGTCAATCGGTAAGTTGTGCACCAACTGGAGTGAAACCTCACACCGCTACACGAAGCAATTTCATTCAGCTACACCAAAGATCTTCTGTTCTGAGTGCACGAAATGCAGACTAGCATGTGCATAGCCTAGGCTAGGTGTGTGTATAAACCCTGGTAATTACTGCCCCTAAAAGCAGTTTGGACTGCCCATCATATTGGGAAACTTTGAACCCTTTAAAGGGGAAATCTTCTCATCCCAGACAGTTCCAATTCTCCCAACTATGCTAGTTCTAGCCCCGCCCATAACTGTCTTTAGCTTCTCCTTGTGCAGACACAAACATAGTTTATTGCTTAGGGTCACATCCTGGTGAGTATATATATATATATATACATTAGATTTAATATAGCGCACGATGTGACAAAGTCATTCACGTGCACTTTACAAAAAATAATAATTAATATATAGAATCCACAAAAAGACGAAACTTAATTGAGATATGACTATAGATTGAAAAGGTAAGTCTTTAATCGAGATTTAAATTTGGAAGTATCCTTGACACTTCTGAGAGAGAGTGGGAGGGAATTCCAGAGTCTGGGCCCAGCTACCATAAACACACGGTCACCATATGACTTAGAAGTGGTGCGTGGAACTACTAATCGTAATGTGTCGCTGAGTAGGCCTATACAAGGCCCTAATATGTAATCAAAACACTCTCTGTGCACACTGTGTAATGTGAGCTGCTTTGCATCTTTTGAATTTTGCAAAGCTCTGATGTCAAACAAAGAGTAGTCACCAATTGAGACTTTTGCTTACCTTTATAAAAGTCATCATACTTGGAGTGATGTAAATCTCTTTTTAAGGGAGGTTCACCTTCACCCTGTATTTCTTAGTCTTTCATTAATAAAAACTGGAGTTGTTTTACTGTGAAAGATACAAAGTAATAAGGTAAACTGAAGTGGTATTTAAATCTGTTTATGAAATGATTTATTCTTCTGTATGGCCAACATACCATGCCATGGTAGGTAGCAGGCCTTGTTTGTGGTTTTACCAGACTGCAATGAAATTTTATAGTCAGGCATACTCCTTTATTTTCTGGTGAAAAGATGAGTATAAAATAATGGCAAAGTGTCACTTAAAAAAGTAAGCTGCAATTCAAAACATGAAATCTGGGGTTGAAAAGGTTAGTCTTCCCACTCATTCTTCTGTGTTTTTTTCTAGAACTATAGTGCTGAGGAGTTTTCTTGGGTTCCATTATAAAGACATACAAAAAGGAGTTTTAAACTTAAGTTTTAACATATGAGGGTCAGGAGGCCAATTGGTTTATCGAGAACCCTGTACCAGAGTGAGCGTGGGGGAACACCGGCAAGATTCGCCTTCGCTTTTGACTAGTGCTCACAGTTAACGAGGCAGGGGTGTACTAATCGCTCCCAGTCCTGCTCCCCAGACTGCCATGCATGTGATGTCCCCATCCGACCGACATGAGTGTATCCCCAGTTTTTACTTTTTAGCCACTTTCCCCAAAGACAGGGAGGAGTGGAGGTTCCTTGCTCTGCACCACTGCTCCAGGAGTCGAAATTCCCACTGTTCCGCTGTTCCGAGAACAGTGCTTTTAGTGCCGGAACAGTAACTTTTCAAAAGCCACTGTTCCGTGGAGCAGTGTTTTCCCACAAAAAGCAAAGTGCATATAAATATTATGCACATGCTAATCTCTGATAAAGTAATGATGCCATGAATATAAAAATCCCTTAAATTTTGGCTTAAGTATCATGCAATCTCGTTCCACCATTATCAATTAAAGTCGGTTACACTTGCACGTGTTATTCCCTATGCTGCATGGTACAGTACTGTGTAAAAACGCATACTGAAGTTTTACTACCAAATGCAGAAAAACTTTTAGTACAGTATGTCATTATTGCCCTGCAAGGGAAGGTCACCTCACATCACCCCTTGTCTTGCAAGGTATGTTCCAGATGACCTCTAACTATTCATTGATATTCCCTCCACTTTATTGTGTTTTTAGGGGGTTTTGTATTTATATTCCCTCCAAGCTAGCAACTAGGCACTGAAACTTGAAAGGACTAAAAGCAATTCTGACTACTGACATCTCGCAACCAAAGTCAGTGGGTCTTCAGTGTTTGTTTTTCCTCGTAAGATCTTCCCATTGACTTACTGTGTGGAATGATACTTGAATCAAGGTTGTGGCGAAGGATACCACTAGAACGATTTTACATAAATTTGCTGCGAGAAAAGAACATTAGTGTGTGCACTCATATGTTGGAGAACCCACTTATTGCTTTGCTATAGCAATAAACCGCAATGCAAAGGATTAATCAAGCAAAAATATTCCTTTACTGTGGAAATTTTTTGCTCTCACTCAAATCCCACTTGCCTTGCTTGCTATGTGTTCTGCATCAGTTTTGAGTGTATTTCATCCTACAGTAGGTCTTGGGAAAATTATAATGCTAGGTCTCAGGACAATGCAAGATTATTGGTGATAAATTCATAATTAAAAAATAAGAACCAAAAGAAAATCAGGATATCCCACTGGCTAATCCCCTCTGCAGATGAAAACTCACCCTCCCCACGTTACGGTCAAGTCATGCAGTCATACAACTCGAATACAGTAGACAGCCATTTGCACCTCTGCAGTTTGCACGTGTGCACGAACTGTACGTGCGCCGAGGTACTGTGCTCCGGAACAGTAAAATCTGATCCGGAACAGTCAAAAAGTCAAAAAGCGCTGTTCCCTGGAACAGCAGCAAAAGAATTAAATTTCGACCCCTGCTGCTCAACAGCTGAACCAAGCAAAGCTCACAACTTCCTGAATTGGACAACTTTCTGAAACCGACAATCAGATGCCCAATTAGAATTCACCAATTTAAATCTCCTCAGCATCACTGTGAACAGCTATGCTGAACAAGTGAATTTAAGTCTCCAGAATACTTCCAAGTGGTTCCACTAGGATTTGATCCAGGGACTTCTACTATGCAAGGCAGAACACTCAACCACCAAGCCAACTCCACCCATCCGCATGATTACAGATCAAGAAGGTGAACAAAAATAAGCCTAAATGTGATGTCATTATTCATATGTCAGAAACCAAGCAACTGCCATTGAAACCCGGGGGCGGTGACTACCTAGATGTGCACTGGACTAATGTTAGGGCATAGGCTATGTCATAGTTGAACAATATTGCATTTTATTAGCTGTAACATACAATGGTGTGAATATGCCAGCAACAATATTTCGCAGCTTGGTAGAATGTTGAACAAAGAAAACAGGATTGCTTGTGTATGGCGTAAATCATTTTGGATGTGTGCAGGACACTAAATGTGAGTTTTTCTAAAATGAAGATTTCTTGAACATTTGAAGGATCCATACAATTCACTAATTGAGGAGTCGGTAAGCAAAGTAAGGGGACCAGAATTAGGGCCAGTAGCCCAGAATTTGTTCATTTGATATGTTTGCTTAGAATTGCACATTCGGTTCATGAAAACATCCATGCAAGTTGGGGAGAGGCTGAAACGTTCAAAAAAGCAATGGATAAAATTTTAGAAGGACAGAATGAGCCAGACAGAGGAGAATTCCCCCTTTTCTTTGATAGCCTCTCAACCACAACTAGTAAATAACCATAGTCAGTATTTCACAGCCCTGTAGAGCTCAAAGAAAAATCTTGACACCTTTTCATGTTTGAATTGAGAAGTTGAAAGCTGATGCTTAGTTTTAAAAATCCACATTTTGAGGCTTTTCTGAGAAACTAGGCTACAGTATGTGCAGTCACAGTGAACAAGTTGTGCACTACCTGTAAAATTGGTGTCTGAAGTTCAATTAATCACTGCAATTTGATCCCTTTTTTAGTAAGATTGTCCATAATAAGGCTGTGTTCTCTCTAAGGAAATCTAAGGAAATTACACTAACAACCATCACATTTAATCCTGGCAACATTTCAGTATTTGTAAGGAAGACACCTGAATGTGAGGATGAATGAAATCTGGCCTCTCCATGATACATGTGTAATACTAGATCAGCAAACTGAGGACTGGCTATTCCCATGCTAGTCCTATATCGTTAGGCCTAGCTGAACCGGACTCTTTGCTTCTGACTCTATGCTACTGTACTTGGTTTACTCCTCTCAGGATGGATTGACTGTAATAGCTGTGCAGTAAAAGATATTGGCTAATGTGAAATAAGAGTCATCTCAGTTAGGTTTTGTATATTTTCCAAACCCCTTGGTTTTCAAGCTAGTTGAAGATGCTTTTTGAAAGCATAGCAGTCCTGGGCAAAGCAAGATGGCCTGAGGGTGGCATTCAGCCCCAAGGGCTGTGTTTGAGAATCCAGGGCCTAAAGTATATGTTAATTCTGAAATTTCAAGAAAACATAGTACAGAACACAGTGTTGTCTTGAAATTTTAAACTGTATGTGGCATTAGTGCCACAGTTAGAAAACTAATTTGGTTGTCCAACTCCCATTTTCATAGCTTTAATATTGAGTTGCTGAGATATGAAGTGTTGAAATTAACACACTTAATTTGAAACAGTCCATTGCACAACAATTTGTGATGTCCTTCTGATGCAACTCACATTACCTATTTTTACTTCCTTTTGAAACAAAAATGTTACATGACCTTGGAAAGGCCAAAACTGCTTTTCTTGGCATAGCATATTGTGAGACAATGAAGGGTTTGCATGTCCAAGTCATCTTGTAACAATAAGAAAGTAATCACAGTTTATAACATTATGTGGTGGCTTTAGAAAACAAAAAGAAAAATGAAGAACATAATTCAAGTACTACAAACATGACATTACAAGTTATTGTGCAATCAACCCTTTTCGTAGTGAGTGAGTAAATTTTAACATTTAAAATCTCAGCACAGGAATGTCCTGTGAAGAGTTGACCAGTGTGAATAATTAATTTTTCAATAGGTCGTAGCATACATATTTACAGTTTGTGACTTAACATGCACTTAAGCCTATTTCACAATCTTATGTCTTTTTACCTCCACTTACATAGAGAGGAAAGCTCCGATCAATGTGAACAAAATTCACACAGGCTAATTACATGCAATATTTGCTCAGTACAGTGCCAAGCTTCAAAGTGATCCTATATTTCCTATAATTTCCTATAAAAATCTCAAAAATCCTATATTTCCTATATTTGTATGATTTTGGGCTTATTTTCCTATATTCTCCTATATTTTTCTGATCTTACCAAAAAACTTTTCTTTTATATGGTGTTTTGGGGTGAAATTCTCAGATGTATTCTTGTTCCAAGATAGCTGTCATAGACTCAGAGTGTCTTAGTCAGACAGGTAGCAGTGTATAGTGCCAAAGATCCTAATTAGATGCAAGTACACAAAGACCAGTTATAGGATTCACAAACATTCTCATCTGAAACGGCATAGGGCACTAATAAACACTTATTTCACCACCCATAAATGTTCCACTCTCACCCCTGTGATTTTAAGTACTATATGATTTCATCTCTTTGAGGGAATTGTAGTGGTATTGTCAAGGGGGTGGATTAGAGTCCTTTGCCTGGTATCCCCTGTAGTCATGAAGTCCTCCACATTTTGAAACCCTTACAGGCTTTGCATGCACAGGTAGCTGGTCTCTGATATAACTAATTCTTTGACTCAAAATATTGTAGTACAATGGTTCGAAATACCAATATTTTCCATGTCATCTACCATCTTTCCTCAAACTGAGTTAGCCATTAGATCAGTTGATTGTTCAAAGTGTTGCACAATTACAGTTCTCCCCTAAAGAAAAAGAACTTAGTGCTTTGAGAAAATTAAGAGTCTCACTGTAGTGGTTACAAGTTTACAATGTGCAGATCTCTAAGGCGGTTTTCCCTAAACTCCACAAGAAGCCCTATGGCAGGTCTCTGGATGCCACATCAATTTATCCAACAGACCAAAGTGGAAAACTAATCCATGTATGGGATCTGGTGCTGCAATGCCCATCATTGGTGGCAAGTGGGGGGTACTTGCCAAGTTGCCCTTTCCCTTATTTTGTCATGTAACTTCCTCAAGTGAGATTTTAGATGTTAAGTATGTTAATGCACAGACAGTTTTGCACACTGTAGGCATCTTGACATATGTGGACTGCACTGTTCTGCCAAGTTTTTTAGGTTAGTTAGTTAGTTAGTTAGATAATATTTAACGACACACCAACACGAATGTGTTATAAAGAGTCAACTAGATAAATTCGTTTCAGGTCCTCCCCTTTAGTCGCGTCTTACGACAGGCGGGGAATACCGTGGGCATATTCTACAACCCCCAGCCCACAGGGGGCCAAACTATGGAGGGGGGGCTTGCTCGGTGTTGTGGCGCCGGCAACCCGCCAGTCATGGGATGAGTAATAACGGTATCATGCGCGCATTTTATAGGCGAGAGTTGGGGACAAACTACTCGCTACGCACTACCTCCTCACCCCACCTGGATGCAGTTTAACGTCATACCCAGGACAGGGCATTTTTAGGGGGCGGAACCATTGGGCCATGCCCTCTCTCCTTTACTGATGCAATTTTTTCTTTAATTTAGTAATCTAAAATGTGTTCATTTTTGAAAGTAAATTTTACTTTCAAAAAGATAATAAATGTAGCACCAGATTGCATGTAAGTCTCCCAATCATTCAGAAAATTTCCAAAGGGAGAGGGGGACACCCCCTCCCCTTAGACCCCACCCCCATGCTGGCAGTCACAGAATACACTACATGCCCCCCCCCCCCCCCCCCATGAGACAGTCCTGGCTATGCCACTGGAAAGTAAGTTTGAAGGTATTCATAGCAACCATACAGTTGCCATAGACCTATGATCTTACTGTCATCACTCACAGGTCACACTTATCAAGATTGACTAGCAATACAGTGTATAGTTATAGCAAAGTGTTGTATTAAGAGACCATTTCCTGTTATTTGAGCAGCAAAAAATTCAAAATTTTCCTCACTACAACCCCATTATTATTGGAGCTGAGGTGAATGTCTAGGACATTAATTAGCAACAGTTCATTGTCCACATTAATTACCCATCCATTCAAAGCACCATCATGGTCACATTTCATGTTCTCAACTTCTAATATTGCAAATTTTGGTGCCTTTTTGGTATGTACAAATAATAACATTTATGGATAATTTATTCCTTGGGTCAAAATATGCAAATACACCACTGTCAGGGGTTTTATCCTTTCCCTTCCACCAAAATGTTTAGGTGGTTTTCTTTATTCCATGTTGATGGTAGAACCACACTCTTCTGCCATATGGCTCACACTTGTGATACTGTTAATCACATTTGTATCATTTAAACAGTATAGTTTATTAGTTCCCTAAGGTATTGTGTTTCCCCCATTCACAAATTTGAGGAATTTTGAAGATAATTAGAACTGCTAGTGTGTGACATCCCTGTATTTACTCTATATTTTCCTTGAAAAATCCTATAAAACCCTATATATTCATCAGTATCCTTCCTATAAAACCTCCTATATTTCTGTGATGGACCACTTTGAAGCCTGAGTACACGGAAATGTTAAAACTTTTATGTGTGTTGTAATACTTTGCTACTCTTCTGTTTTAAATCTCTGCCAGTCTCAATATTGTTCATATTTTAATCTTCAGTAAATATGTGGAAGAGACCTTGTCATCATGCCAATTACTAAAATACCCATCACTCACAAGTTTGGGATAATTTCTCAGTCTCAGAGGGAAGATTTGCAGAGTCGGCTGTTAAGGAAAAATTTCCAGGAAGTTACAGGTCCACCTCCACATCAACCAGTCAGGTACCGTATTAAGTTTTTATGTAGACAGCAGCTCAGAATTAAGCCATTTATTCAAACAACCAATATGTGATGAAAAGATTAAATGTTTTCTTCTTCCAAATAATGTTTGTGAGATGGAAGGAATGCTGCCCATAATGCCATGAAAATTTGTTATTGTATGTTATTTTTAATGGATATAGACAATGATCTGCAAAGTTTTGAGGGAAGTTGCTTGCCTATGGCCCTATGGCAAGCTGTTTATGTTTTTAAAATCCATGCAGGATATATCAGATGTGACATGGTCCTTACTTGCATCTGGCTGTCTGCTGTGCTGTGGATACTGTTGCTCTAACTCATGTGTTGGCACAATGAGCTATAGCTTTAACCCTGATTTGCATATTTAGTCTATTATAGTTTTTCAACATCTTTTCAGAAATCCTCTAGAACTCTCTGATGAGTTCATTCGCAAGTTCAATGCAGCATCTGAGTTAGATGAGAAAGAAAGACTGGAAGATGAAGCCAGAAAACTTTTGGCAAGAGCTAAGGTAAGTCAAACTGTTGAATACCTTCATTTTTCTTTTAATAAACCAAAGCGTAGGTTTAGTTACATCTCTTAAGCCACATTTTTCAACAAACAGTTCAACTTTCAACAAATATGTGCACATGGAAAAGTTGGTCATAAAAATTGTTTTAAGGTTTAACAGTGTCCTGTTTCCTTGCAACAATTTTCAAGTTGGTTCCAACTCACCACCAATTAACTGGTGTGTCAATTTTGTCTAAAGGCAAATCCTTTCTTGAATCTTGTAGCCAGGACCAGTCTTTTAATGGTGATTAAAATGTAGAATTTTGGTATGATTGCTGTGTGCTGCTTTAAGTTTTCAAGATTTCAGTGGCAGTTCTCATTGGTAAAGGTTCAGATATCAGTGTTTAGTCACATTCATGGCACATTTTGAAGACACCAGTGTTCACCCTAAGGTATGTAATTTGGTGATCCTGCAACTGATTCAGATTATCTCCAAAGAAAATAGTTCCCAGGATCTCACCTACAATTTGAAAAGATCCACAGCTGTTGAAGAAAAACCCACACAATAATGGTTGAAAGTTTGAGATACAGTCAGTTTTTGACACAAGTAGGGTGTGATGTACATAAAAACACTTGGTCATAGTCATGAGCACAGCTTTTTAATCATATTTCATACTCACAGATTTTAGAGCTGAAAATTGTTCTCACATTATTTGCAGTGACTTTTTACAGTTACAAGTGGATGTGTTACTTAGTACTATACTTGCACTCATATACTCATAACACTGTAATCATGTAGAAGTTTGAAAGGTACCATTGACCTTGCTATGACACTCTTGCTAAAATCATGCTTTATTATCCTAGTAAACTAGATCAAAGCTCTGGTGGTGTGATATTATTCACATTCACAGTCCAGTGTGATGGGTAACTATTAAAGCGAGTATACTCTGTTAACCTGGGTGTAGTGAATAGCACAAACTCCCTCACTGTTTAAACAACTGATCTGTAACTGTAATTAGTGAGCATACTTCTCATTTGTCAATCAGTGGTCATGTTGGTGAGTGTTTCATTACACAAAGATGTGATTTTGATAGATATGGTGGCTTATTGTAAGTGAATGCATTAGTAGAATGTAATCCCTTTTCAGCACACAGTACACATTTTTTTGAAACATGGTGCAAATACCAAAGTTGGAATTCAAGTTGGAATTCATTGGATGAAGAATTTTGCTGTATACTTCAAATAACAAGTGGGGGATTGGCTTATTGCATTACGCTTATTAGATGTCACTATTGATGACATAGTTTACAGACCCTACCCCTTGCCAAATATGATCACAGTGTGGTAAAACATTTCATCGTTAAAGTTTACATTGACATTAGAGTAGCAAGTATCACAATCATAAGCAGAAATCCTAGAGGATGTGGACTGAGGAGGATGTAACCACAGACCCATGGTTTGCAGATGCTTCCCCCTCCCCTCTGGCTATGCTAGTGTTGCTTTGTGTACCGTATGTAGTAAAGATGTGGATATTAGTCATAGATATCTATAAAAGACATTAAATCTGAGTTTGTTTTTAAAAATTACACCATTTACTTGCCTCTTTTGCTTAGAGGAGAGCTGGCTTGAAAGAAGGTGGCAAAGGGAACTTTGTAGACTTGCCTAAAGCATGGTCAGAACTTTCCATGTTAGCACAGTGTCGGGGAAAGGTGCAAGAAGGTAGGTCATAATCTTGTACAGATTTGCATCTAGTTTAAGTGAGAGCACTGAATTGTAGGCATAATACTTGGAACATGTGGAATATTGCATTTAGTTGGTTGGACTTTTTTGTAGTATGGCAGTCTTTGCTACTTGCTAAATGGCATGATCATTTTTTTTTTTGAGGCAGGGGGGAGGGGGAGGCTTGCCATTTTTCTCACAGCTGCCTCTGAGCTCACCAAGTAATGAAAGCAACAATATTATGGACTCATATACCATTTACGAATTATAATGTTTTACTGGTGAACTAGTTGTAAACTGCTTTTTGATAAACATGATTTTTGCTACATCTTGCATGCAGGCAGATTGTCAGAAAAATGTACAGATGGAGGCTAAATTTAGCCAGTGCAGATTAGGAAGTTCATTTTGAGATGTTACTTTGAAAGGGTAATCCTAATACTTCAGATAACATAATATAAGAGAATAGTCTGTGAAACAGGTTCTCTTCAGACTCAATGGACATTTCACAGTTTTATCAAAGCTTGTAAGTGGAAGCAATGTGTCATTCATCATATCTCATTATTGTTGTTACTTAGAATCCTGTCATGTTTCTTATAGAATGTCTGGATGCCTTGATCATATCACTTCACCAGGCCCCTCTGTCTAGGGCCCACATTCCTTGTTTATTTTACCTGGCTGAGACCACCCTCTACTGGATAAGGACAGATGCCATGAATCAACCCTTCCTCAGGATTGGAGAAATAAAACTACTCAAGGTATTAACATACTGAAAAGACTTGGAGGAAACATGCTGTACTTTTAGTATCTTCCTTTTATAAAATTGCATACTTCTAAAGTTCTACAACTGCAGATGTTGATGTGTTTGCATTTCTTGAGTATCTTCACTTAAGACTTACTTAGGACCACCAAGTTACTGCTGGGCAACATTCTGCAACTTAGCCAATACTCTTGACTGGTGCTTTTATCTGCAAATTCAAGGAAGTTGGCTAGAAAAAGTACAAACTGTGGGACTCCTGCAACATAAAATGTGTGATGTTTAATTTTTACATAGCTCTTTTACACCAGCATTAGGGCTGCAATAATGTTACAAATGCTGCTACCACTGAACTCCATTGTACAAGGTGTTACAGCCAATCTTAAGTAAATTTACATAAAAATAGGCCTATGTGAATCAAATTAAAAATTGAGCATTGAGCAATTTTCAACACTTGTACCCATGAGCATGTGTCTTTCCTCGTACTCACAAATTTTGGAAGTTATACAATGGGGCTGATGCAAAATTTTGTACTTACATTCACAAAAAAGAGGGTTGCTCGTACTCATATTCCTTCTCGCAACCAAGGACACTCCACTTGTACTCTTACTCATGACAATGTACTTGCACTGCAAGTCTGAACAAGATCCTGGTAAATGATAACCTGTACAAGAAACAAGCTCCCTGTGTGGCTCCAGTTATATTCCATGCACAGTGTCAAGTTAACTTGCAGGTATCCATGTAACCTCTGTATGATGGTAGAGGCAATAGAGATCAATCATCTTATATAAGGACACTATATAATGAACTAGGTAGGAACCAAACCAACTATCCTTGGATCATAAGTAAGTGATCTCTACTGCTCGAGGAGGCTTCATACATCAAGCTCTGTTGAGCTTTCTCTGAGTAACTCCTGAGTCACGTTCAGTCCTTTTTGATTCTTTGTATGTTTCTTTGTGTTAACGTGTTGAAAAATTACTTGAATAAATGTTGACAAATTGAATTGCATAAACAGTTTAGTACTTTCTGATATGTAACCGATCTTTTGTTTGTGCCATTTGCTTTTTCAGATGGGCTACATAGCATTCCTATGCCTGTTTTATCATCACATGGTGGGCCATTTAAACAGTTTTGGTGACCTTAAAGACAGACTAGCCACATACCTCTCAGGTGAGTTATGAGAGAAATGTTTTGCCACGTGTCATTGTAGCGTAAAAAGAGAGTTTAGTCATGTTGTCATAACTCTGGAAAACAACCCTCTATTCATTGATGGTGTGTGAAATTGTTGACATACGTTATTCCACAGTATCTTACCCACTTACTTGCAATTTGAAGTCTCACACTAGAGCAGCAGTTCTGAACTGGTGGGCTGTGGCCCACTGGTGGGTGGTGGAGGGCTGTCTGGTGGGCCGTGAAGTGGGCCAGAAAAAAAAAGGAATGAATTTTTATTTCTACTATTATTTTTTAATAAGGGTTATCTCATCCAACACAGACGGAATGTTATGCATTGCTTACTAGTGTTGAAACTTGTACCCAATGCTTAAGAAATACATAAAGTGCAATTTCATCTTTCAAGAAATGGTCAAAGGTGGTCCTCTGGTAATTTCAACAATCAAAAGTGGGCCACGAGTTAGAAAAAATCGAGACCTCCTACACTACAGTGTATCAGTGTGGTGGGAGGCACTGTTTGGTATAAGTGCCTTATTATGACACCTCTTGTTGGTGTAACATTGCAAAATAGAAAAACTTAAAAACATCTCAAAAAATGTAAAGGTATGCTCATGTACCTCAGTATATGATTTTTGTGGCCTATTGCAAAGGTGTTGAGACCCTTTATGTGATCTCTTACTATTTTTTTAAATTAATCTGCTGCATCAAAATTCAAACAGGATGCTTACAAAAGCAGGATATAGATATGTTGGTAATTCATTCAAATGGAAATATTTTGTTTGTGGTAGGATGAAGACCCGTATTTTCGTGCAGTTAGGCTAGCCTAAAATAGATGTAGGCTTAATGATATATGTACGTACTGCACAAAAATAGGGGAATGCAGTATATAGGAAAGCAACTTCAAAACCATGATTTCTTGATAAAAAGAGATAGGCAACCCAAAATAAGGTAGCTTGGTAAAAGTTTACTTTCAAGAAATAATTTTTGACAGAAATAAAATCACTGCTTTGTACATCATCAATGATTTGTTTATCTTAACTTTCATATTTTCAAATGATGCAACATATACAGCTTTTGTGATGCACAATATTTTGGGGGAAGAAAAGGTATTGTCAGATTTAAGTTGTGAGATAGAATTGTTTTACGATTGTGCCATGCTGTTGCAATGTAAACACAATATTAACCTTTAAAGATTTAAAAATAAATTGTTTGTGGTGCAAACAAGTTTTGTCATAGTTTATAAAGTAGGTAAATCAGGTTTGATGAAACCAACCTTTAGTGATAACATTAATAATGCTTTATTAATACAAAGTGCACAATTTTACAAACATAATCAAAGGCACAAATATACAGTGGTTTTTAAAAGCAATAAAGAAAAAGAGTAAAGGATAAAATGAAAACCAGACAAATGGAGAATAGAAACCAAATAGCTAAAACTAGTAAAACACCTCATTAAATAAAAATGTGTTAAGACTAGACTTAAAAGAACCAATAGTTTGCTAGACGAATATGTAGCGGCAGCCTGTTCCAAAGGGCTGGGGCACAGTGCTGGAAAGCTCAACCACAAATTAAATGCAAAAATGTTGGTTATTACATTTTTGAGAACATTTAAGCAATTGAAAACAGTAAAGGAAATAAAAAATGGAATATTGACAAAAAAATTTGTAGGAAATGAAAGATACCATAGTTCTAAAAATTCTTTAATAAAATGATGTGAAGAATCTGCATTATTCAGTTCGAATTGATTAGTATTTATCATATGTGCTTCGTACAATTGAATTTGATGGATCATAGATTTTCTGTAAATTAAATTATGCTTTATTTAGTAATTTTTATGTTCTCTTCTTCTCTTCTTGATGTTTACTGATACATCAGCCATACTAGAGGGTAAGTCAATTTGTAAATTGATAGTTTTGATTCATATTAGTTTCTTTAATTTTATAGTTTTCACCAAGAATTTTGTAACAAAAAAACAGATAAATAATGCCTGAGAAGAAAACACAAGTCACAATAAAGAAGCAAATGGGGAAGTTGTTTTCCTGATCTTGAGATAAGTATTCCTTAAGTAAGATAAGTGAATTCCTTAAGCCTGCTTACTTTTTGTGTCAAAATTATCTATTCTTGTAATTTGAATGTGTTTGTACTCATTTCATGAAAATATTGAATTTTAAAATCAGATGCAAGCTCTCTACTAGGTATATGTTACACAGTTCTTTAGTATACCCTAACTTTTCACAAGTTACACGAGATCTATTTTAGGCAGTATATGTTAACCAAAGTTGTATGACCACCCCAGTACAAATTTTCCATTGCAAAAGTAGACCAAGGAAATGAAGAATCTTATTTTTGGGGATGACTTTTCTCCAGAGTGTTTCATATGTATGACAAGAATCAAATTAGCCTACTAACTAGGGATTTATAAAGTCCAACATATTGACACTTCTCTCACTCTTTCAGCTTATGCAGATAGTGAGGAAGCCTATGAGCCATACCCTGGTTCTCATCTCTGCCTGAAGTTTATCGTGTCAGTGGGAAAGATGATAACTGGAGAAGTATTAACTGAGCACTTAGGAGCGTCACAGGAAGCACAGACTACAGATACAGACTATGTACCATCGGCAGTAGAGGTACAGGCTTTCAACTGCAAATATTGACCAGAACAAGAAACTGAGGGCTAATTCTGTAACCTTCCTACAATCGAGGAGTCTCATGATTACCATTTTGTTGAAAGTGAAAGTTACATGCCATGTTTTGCTCAAGAAAATGAAATCAGTGAGGGGTTTGGTCAATTTCCCCCCAAAATGGAGTGGATTCGTCAAACTATAAGAGGACATTTTACAGTCATTTTTTGTGTCCTGTACATCATTAGCTGTTTAAATCTGGCTATAAAGACGTGAGAAATTGGTGCTTTGAATATTTTCAGTTAACTCCCAGCAGATTGGGCACTACTTCAAGTGCTCGTCAAATGATACAGGAAATATTTGTTAAGTAGCTAATTGATACATGCTATGATATCGACTTCATCAGCTTCAAACTCTTTGGCAGATTCCTTTCAATCACGTTATATGCTGTCCTCTCCTTCTTGTAAAGTTATGTACTTTTTTCATCATATTACATGTTTATGGGGATATAAGCATCCATGAAGGTCACTGTAGCTGTGCAACTTCTGCCAGAAGTACCACATTTTGTAAAATGATGGGAAAACTGTTATTTGTGAGTGTATCTATTATATCTATATATTATGTCATCCTTTGTTTAATTAGGCAGAGCACCATCTTCCTACTAAGGCTTTGACTTTTTGAGCAATTTACTTCATTAACCTCTTTTATAATTTTTGTTTTACCAGAAAACATCAGACAGAACCACACCAGTCAGTCCTCCAAACTCTGTTCTCCTTGATGCCATGAAACAACAAAAGATGAAGGAAGAGGCAGAGATGCAGGTGAAAGATTCAAAGGAGACAGTAGCCCATAGCCCAGGATATGAGAGCAGCATTCATGACCTCAGCCCAACTCTCTGGCATGCCCTAGATGTTTGGAGGTGTGTGGACCATCTTGGTGAGGGGTTTGCTGATGCCATGAGGGCTTTATCTCTTTGTGGGAGTCGTCTTGGAACAGAGCACTGGTAAGATATTAAACAACCTCCACTTTTCTGTGTTTGCAGGCTGTCCACAGCTGGTGTAGTTTTGTCAACATTTTGACTGGTCTAAAGGCCCGTCTACAGATGATACATTTGTCCATGAACATACAAATATTTGAACACTTGTTAGGAAGATGAAACATGCTTAAAGTTTGAACACCTTCATACATGTTGAACATTGTTCAAATTTGTTGGGAAAACAGTCTACATGATCATAAGTTTGTTCATGAGTATTGTTATACAAATGTATGATGACGTTTTAAACAAACAATCTTGTAAACAGGGCTTAAGTGTTTTGTATTTTACATTTTCTTGGAATACAAAGTATGACAGTTGCAGATAGACTGCTTCTGTCGAGAGGATCTGACACTTTGATTGCTTCTTTTTTTGTTGCTTCTTTGTCTGCTTGTCAATTGGTTTCTTGTTTGCATTTAAGTACAATTGTCCATGTGAATAATCACTGTGACTTTTTATGGACTTTCATATAAGGCTGATTTATACAATTTGAAGAGATTTGAAGAAAGGTCATGCATGAGCATTTCTACACTCCTATAGAATTTTAGTGCCATTCATATCACATTCTCTGTCTGCCTAAGGTGTTATTAAAATTGCACATTTCTTCTTTCTTCTATTACAAGGGTGGATGCAAGCTGTGCTATCAGGGTCATAGGTGAAACTGCAAAGGGTAGCCTCCCAGTTCTTAGAATGTTTCAGAATCTGGCCAAGGGGACAATCCCCCAATCTAAAGCAGTCCCGATCAATGTTGATATTACAGCAGATGAAGGCATGGGAGAAGAAGATGACCTTGCCTCTTTGGGGAGTGATGAAAGTTCCAAGCAATCTGCCGCTAGCTTAGACTCCATGGAGATTAAGTTTGAGGAGATGATGGGATTAAGAACGTCCAGTGCTGCAGATGGTGATGAGATCAAGAAAATGGACCCACAGGGCATTTCTCCTGGACGACAAAAACTCAGTGACACCAGCCACATGTCTCAACAAAAGTCAACAAGAAATACTTCTATGTGTGCATATCTGGACACACCTTGTGTAAGTTGGAGATAACAGATGTATGTGGCAAATGCTTTTAGAGTTACGGAATGCTGAAAAGTTGCTAAATTAATAAACTATTTGAAAGGTGTGAAATGTGTTTGCAATAGAAACATTTTCCATATTATTGATCAGAGAGTAAAGTATTGTCATGTTAGAACAAACACGGCCTCAGATGTGAATGATGTGAATGAGGCCACTCTCTTGATTCAGAAAGAGTTTGATAGGGACACTTTTAGTCAACCTTGTACAGAACAGTGATGGTACAGATAGGTCATGAAAAATGAAAGTTTACTGGACTGGGAGGTACATAATGTGAGGGAATAGTATGATGTTGTAGCTAGTAGGTCAATTGTCTTGTGATAATGAGTTTGTGGTCAGCAGAGCATACTGTCAGAGATATTAGACTCGTTGCCAACGGACAATTCAACCTTAGAAACCTGTCTGTTCATAGAATTTTGAGAAGAATCTGGTTCAGCTAGTACAAGCGTCTTTGTAGTTATTTCAGTTAGGTAGTCAGCTGGTCTACCTAACATGCTTAAGCCTTTTATACGATCAAATTTGTACCAAGTGGGAAGAAACCACCAGAAGAAGTACCCATGCAACTCCTATGGGACTTGAACCTATGGGGGTTGAAAAAACATTTTTGTACATCAGCACAACTGCTTGGCCACCTTAGGTTCCATTAATTCTTTTCTTTACCTTCATTTACATTCCAGCATGATCGGGCTGCATCTCTTACCAGTGGCAGTGCAATGGGGACCAAACTCTCCCCAGGGTCCAGCAGTTACCGGACCATACCTGACATCAGTAGTTGTGAGAGCCAACTAGACTCAGCTGGGGGTATGAAGAGGTGGTCAGGTAGCCGTCTCAGCGATGTTTATGATGTTGAAGATGAAGACAGTGACTTGGTTCCTGGAGATGATAGCTTTGTGGAACCTAGAAATATTGATGTCACAAGAAATTCACCATCTGAAAGGTGGGCTATGATTGTGGAAAGTAGATTAAATTTATCCAGGATGCATTTTTGATAGAGGAAAGAGGCAGGCCACTCATAAAGATAAGGATGAGAGATAAATAGTAAGGTTTGTAATGTTGACAGATGAGGTATCTTTAATCATACTTTATTGATTCCATACTTTACATAATCATTGAAGAGAGATTTAAAGGGATTTTGAAAGCAAGAAATGATAAACAACCTCCCTCACCACCCTAAAAAGGAGTCAGCACTATCTGTGCAAAATAAATCAGATGGGTGAAAACTGGAAACTTCACTTTTAGGAGGAGGGATGCATTAGCATAGTATGTAATTAAAATTTAATTGAACATTTCATCTCTGGTTTTATGTTTGCAGTGCAAATGGGAAAGCTGACAACCCAAACCTTCTGGAGGGAACTGAGCCCAAACTGAACAGGGAAGTCAGTTTTGACATCGAAATCATCAACAACAGCCCAAGCAATGAGCCAAAGCGAAAGTCTAGTATGAGAGGTGCATCCAGAACAGGGCCAGTTGGAGCCAACAGGAGCCCTAGTACCAAATCAGTGGTAATTGATCCAGTGCCAAGCACCACATTTTATTCGGAAGGGTCTGATGGGGCTTCTGACAAGACTGATCAGCCTAAAACTGATTTGGCAACCACAAAAAAGGTGATTACTTTATATTTATGTCAAGAATTTGTCCATTTTTTAACCGCTGATTGTGCATCATATGCTGGCATGGGTGGTCAAGTCCCTAGTGACTTCTAATCTTCCCCATTAGCTGATTTGTTTGTCTGTCAGTTCCATATTTCTCTGTGCTTCAGTATTCACAATTGGCTGACTGAAAAGTTTGGTCAGTTGAGTCTATAACTCAAGTGAAAGATGCTTTTTACTGGCAGTCCTATGGAAAGAAACCTATGGAAAGAAAATTCCTATTCTGGGATGAAGTTATCCAAAGAAGTACTATTGTGGGATGAAGTTTGAGGGGAATATAATGACAGGATTGTTAGCAGTATACTTCTAACAAATTTTTTGCATTTTACTGCTGTCTTTGAAGTCTCACATAGATTGATATTTTTGATTAAATACAAGGTATAAAAACACTGCTTTGAATTTTAACCTGTTTATCTTAAAAAATATCCTTTCATAGGCAGTGTGCACTGTGATCATTTCTTGAATTTAAGTGAGAACTCCTAGCACTCAGAGTAAACCACGGGAAGTGACGCTCATCAACAAATTATCATCTGTCATAATAAGACTCAAGACAATACCATAGTTTTCAAGACATAAAGTCCCAAAAACAAATATTAGCTTGCTTACATCTGTGTGAAGGATTTAAGAATAATTAAACTAACTAGGCTGACAATTTGCACAGAGCCAACCATTGTAGATAGTGGTGACACTCAAAATGTGTAGCAAAGGTTCTTGCAATGAACAATGTTTTTCAAGGATCATAAGCCAATGGGAAATCTCTGTTCTGTTGTGTTACTAGCTCTGAATATTAGTATTTAAGCTCTGGATGTGGAATAATACTCTGGTAATAGTACACACTCATGAAGTTGCTTCAAATAGGGGAGGATGAGATAGGTCAATGCTATTTTTCCCTTCCCTCTGTGTCACATTTAATTTTAACCCATTACACAACTTTATAAGAGGCAGATAACATGTTCACAGGAGAACTGTCTGATAGTGGCCAGCCTTATTACGCAATGAAGTGAGCCTCTTTGGCAGAGTAGTTTATAAAAAGTTTGTTTTGTATTTCCATTTGTGAAATAGAAGAACTGCTCTCATAAGCATCAAACATTATTTTTTTTACAAAGGTTTCAAGTAATTATGGCATAACAAGTTGGCCTTGGGAGGTAGCATACATGTATACAGAGATGCTGACAAATGTATGCTTATACGGCAAAACGGCCAACATCAAGAAAATAGCGCTTATTGGGAGCAGAAATGGACTGAATGTGACAAGACCTAAGGAAAAGCTGAGGACTTTTGATGACAGAAAGCTGAGCAAGCTGCTCAGTGCAGGCCTCTTGGATTTAGCAGAAATACACAAAGTTGATGGAAATGAATCAAGTAAGATTTGAGATTTGACAGATTTGCTTGTATCTCTTATGTTTCATATTTTGTAAGTGCTTTGCCAAACTAGGTACTTGTCAAAACCATGTTTTATGGGACCTTAATGCATCAACATGAGTGCTGTTGGTTCGTACACCTCATACAAAGTTGTTTCCTGCAGTTTTATAAGATATACTTAAAATATCATATCCTTCAATCAGAAGTTGATTCTTCAGGATTAGTAAATACTGAGGTTTATGTTTTAATTCTCGATTCTAAGGATGCCATGCATTTCAGTATTTTAATAGCATACCAGAGGTCTCAATGAAGAACGAACTTCATTATTTTAGAGTCAAGGCTCTTGTGCCATGCACTGTTCGGAAGCAAAATAGAGGGCTCATTATAAACTTTTGATTTGAGTTGTAGTGGAAATAATAAGTCATGTGAGGAAATAGCATGAGAGAAGTGATTAGCATTACTGCTAATCAATGTTCAAATTGATTAGCAGTGACTTCATCTTGAATAGTAATTATAAAAATCAACTGTTAAAACACCTACCTGTTGGCAGAGCATGAGAAAATATTGATTTACAACTTTTACTAAGCTAACTTAAAATAAAATCACAACTTGACTCTATGCAAATCCTTCTGTTTAGTCTGTTTCAGTCTAGAAAATTTTGAAGTGTATAGAAATGTTGACTCAGAAGTAATGTGGTATCCTGTCCAACTAGCATAAGGGTCTAATTGAGCAAGGCTACCATCTTAAGAGACCTATAAACATTGTCTTTAATTACTTTGTAAGATGATGAAGATGATTGGAGCTGGCGTATCAGATTTGCAGCAATATCAGGACTGGTCAAGCTAAGCCGCTCTTGCCAAAGTGACCAGTCACTAGAGGGGATGGGGACAGTGGTCTGGAACATGCTGATGATTCGTCATTCTCAGGAGAGAGATGAAAGAGTGATGGAGGCATTCAGAGTGGGTCAGGTTAGTTGAGAGATGGTTTTTGTTGACATTCTATAATGTTTTCATCATTTATTAGAGGTGTGCTCTTCAATGAAAAAATGAAGATACAGTTTATTATAAGGCATTATGGTAATTGTAATTAAGCATCGCATTGGAATTAAAATTGGAGGAAGTCCAGTTATAATATACATTTGAGTTCTTACGTAGTCCTTCATCACCAAGGTATCAAAGGGCCTTGCACAAATATTACCCCCTGATCAGTGATAACCTGTGCCAGGTCCTGACAGGTAAGTACAATTGTACACTCAACATGGAATAACAATTAAGTTTCCTCATAGGTAGCAATTAAACCACAGGGTGGAGAGAAGAATTTAGATTTCAAAATAAGAATGATGGTTACTTTCATGTATTGAGTATATGAATTAATCATTTTGAGAGAAAGGACCCCGTCTTCTTTGGTGGAAATTAGAGGTCATTTGAGGTAACCAGAGGTCAAAACTGAAAACCTTGTGAACAGGATATCTCTAGGTAGGAAGCATGGGTGCTTTTCATACTTGACATGTAGATGTATTATAGTCAGTATTATTTTGGGGGAGAGGTCAAAGGTTATCTGAGGTCAGGGAAGATCATGAAGACTACAGTTCCTTTAAGACTCTGCTAACCACATAACCCGCCGAATCGGGGATTTCGACGGGGACCCTGAAACAGGATCGATTACCACCTGCAGCAGCACGTTCCCAAAGATAAACAAAGATACCACTGTACCAGTTCATCTGTACATGTGGAAATAATTGCTCTGCTATCTAAAGCAAACAGTCTTCCAGCTCACTGATGGGAGAAAGTAGGGAACTACAGGGGACTATTGTTTGGACTGTGGTTTTGGGCTGGATAAGTGATCTGAAGACTTCTCCAAAGGACTTTTCTGCTTAAAGGGAAATATTGCGTTTGTTTTACAGAAAATTTTAATATATTTTTAAACCAGTAATAGATACAGAATGATAGACAATTCAAAATAAGGCAATACGGTATGCTTCTTTTCAAGAAATAAGGCTTTCACAGGAAGTAATTTGGTTATTTGATGCTCAAAAGTAATTTGTTCACCCAAACTTTCAAAAATTCAAACGATGCAACAACCGTTACTCTTGCAATGCATAATATTTTGAGGAAATATAGCTGTTTCTAGAGTTTATTGTTGAGACTGAATGGTTCAATAATGATTTAAGGTATTTTCTTTGTATACCATGTTTGTGCATTTTAAACGCAATATTTCCCTTTAATGTGAAACTACAAACAGCTTGAAAGTTGCTTGCAACATGGTAGCTAAAAATTGGAATGAAAAATTCTTTTCATATTTGGTATTGAGATTTGTCTTCTTAAGAAAAGAGGCCCATACTTTTTAAAAGCAGTCAGAGGTCACTTGAGGTCAAAAACTGAAAGCTGTAGGTACAGTATCTCATGATAGGAACAATGGATGCTTTTCATATTTGGCATGTGGATGTAACATGGTTAGTAAATGATGATCATAGTTTTTGTAGAGGTCAAAGGTTATGTGAGGTAACCAGAGGTCAAGCCAATGGATCTTTAATTAGAAAGACCATTTTGAGTAATGTAGTGCTTTGCTGAAGCCATGAAGGTCAGTTCTTGCCGTCGCTATAACGCAAGGCACTCTGTTCTTTTCAGCCAGTCTAGAACAGGGTCATACGTGATGTAAAGAGTCTGATGGCTGAGAGAAGGCCATTTTACATTTTAGCATCCCATTAGGGGACATACCTTAATTGCGGAGCAGAACCCTGTGGGTGTATCGTTCAGTTTTTGCCCACCACCATCCATCCAAAGGGACTTAAATTAGAAAATGAAAATGACCATTTAGACTGGATCTAAAGAAACTTGGACACAAAATTCATTTCAGTATAAAGTTTGGTTTTTGGTTTCGATGATAAGAGAAACCTATGCATTCATGATGGCGTGTGTGTGTATGTATGTGTGTATGTGCGTGTGTGTGTATGTGTGTGTGTATGTGTGTGTGTTTGTGACACTTTGCTCGTTAACACGATATCTCAAGAAGGGAAACTCTGACAGTTCTCAAACTTGGTACATAGATGCCCCTTATTGAGAGGAAGAACCCTATTGTTTTTGGTGGGGGTCAAAGGTCACCTGGGGTCACCGGGGGTCAAACTCTGAAAACCTTGTTAACACAATATCTTAAGGTAGGAAGCTTGGATGAATTTCATACTTTGTATGTAGATGCGTTATGGTGTGAGGAAGAACCCTATCATTTTTGGTGGAGGTCAAAGGTCATCTGGGGTCACCGAGGGTCAAGCCCTGAAAACTTTGTTAACACGATATCTCAAGAAGGGAAACTGTGACAGTTCTCAAACTTGGTACATAGATGCCCCATATTGAGAGGAAGAACCCTATTGTTTTTGGTGGGGGTCAAAGGTCACCTGGGGTCACCGGGGGTCAAACTCTGAAAACCTTGTTAACACAATATCTTGAAGTAGGAAGCTTGGATGAATTTCATACTTTGTATGTAGATGCGTTATGGTATGAGGAAGAACCCTATCATTTTTGGTGGAGGTCAAAGGTCATCTGGGGTCACCGGGGGTCAAGCCCTGAAAACTTTGTTAACACGATATCTCAAGAAGGGAAACTGTGACAGTTCTCAAACTTGGTACATAGATGCCCCATATTGAGAGGAAGAACCCTATCGTTTTTGGTGGGGGTCAAAGGTCACCTGGGGTCACCGGGGGTCAAACTCTGAAAACCTTGTTAACACAATATCTTGAGTTAGGAAGCTTGGATGAATTTCATACTTTGTATGTAGATGCATTATGGTATGAGGTAGGACCCTATCATTTTTGGTGGAGGTGAAAGGTCATCTGGGGTCAGCAGGGGTCAAACCCTGAAAACTTTGTTAACAAAATATCTCAAGAAAGGAAACCCTGACAGTTCTCAAACTTGGTACATAGATGCCCCATATTGAGAGAAAGAACCCTATTGTTTTTGGTGGGGGTCAAAAGTCACCTGGGGTCACCGGGGGTCAAACTTTGAAAACCTTGTTAACACAATATCTTGAGGTAGGAAGCTTGGATGAATTTCATACTTTGTATGTAGATGCGTTTTGGTATGAGAGAGAACCCTATCATTTTTGGTGGAGGTGAAAGGTCATCTGGGGTCACCAGGGGTCGAACCCTGGAAACTTCGTTAACACGATATCCCAAGGTAAGAAGGTTGGATAGATTTCATATTTAGTATGTGGATGCATTATGGTGAGAGGAAGAACCCTATTGTTTTTGGTGGAGGTCAAAGGTCATTTGGGGTCACCAGGGGTCAAACTCTGAAAACCTTGTTTACATGATATCTCAAGTTAGGAAGCTTGGATAGATTTCATACTTGGTGTGTGGATGCATTATGGTGAGAGGAAGAACCCTATTGTTTTTGGTGGAGGTCAAAGGTCATTTGGGGTTACCAGGGGTCAAACACTGAAAACCTTGTTTACACGATATCTCAAGTTAGGAAGGTTGGATAGATTTCACACTTGGTATGTGAATGCATTTTGGTGAGAGAAAGAACGCTATTGTTTTTGGTGGAGGTCAAAGGTTATTTGGGGTCATGGAGGGTCAAACTCTGAAAATCTTGTTTACACGATATTTTAAGGTAGGAAGGTTGGATAGATTTCACACTTGGTATGTGGATGTATTATGGTGAGAGAAAGAATGCTATTGTTTTTGGTGGAGGTCAAAGGTCATCTGGGGTCACCAGGGGTCAAAGTCTGAAAACCTTGTTTACATAATATTTCACAGTAGGAAACTTGGATAGATTTCATACATGGCATGTGGATGCATAATCTTCAGAGGTACAAAGCATACTGTTTTTGGTGGAGGTCAAATGTCATTTGGGGTCACCGAGGGTCAAAGTCTGAAAACCTTGTTAAACACTACATCTCGAGGTAGGAAGTTTGGATAGATTTCACACTTGGTATGTGGATGACTTATGGTGAGAGGAAGTACCCTATTATTTATGGTGGAGGTCAAAGGTCATCTGTGGTCAAACTCTGAAAACCTTGTTTGCAAGATAGCTCAAGTTAGGAAGGTTGGATACTTCACATGTTTTTGCATTTAATCTATCAGAAAACCCCTACAAGTTTTGTCAGCAATCAGAGGCCAGCTGAAATTACCAGAGGTCAAAAAGCAAGAATTCCCAAGAATTCCCAAGGTCAAATATGAACATGAAACTGTAATTTTCCAGCACTTTAAGATCACATTTAACCAATGACTGAGAAACAGGACATCTTGGCATTATTTGGGATTACACATTAAGTGCTATATTCATCGAAACCACAATGCATTTTTGCATTCTGGTTCAGATTTATATTACAAATAACACCAAACATACTTAGTCCTATACTCTGTTGAAGCCATGCAAGTCAGTTTTCGCTGTCATCAATGCAAAGATGTCTGATAGGTTGTGTGTCATTATACAGTAACTTATTATAAGGTGGCTTCAGGTTTTTGCCTGCAGTGTAAAGGCCATTTTATACTTTCAAAAATTTCATGCATTATAAAGCTATATCAACCATATATGGTCATCCCTTGCTCATCTGGGCCAATCACAGACATAGCTCAGAGTTGAACAGTGTTCAGCTTTTATAGCCCTATACTGAAGTATGAACTGGCCTTAAGATAGTCTGCAGAACTTTTATTCAGGAGAAATTTGTGATCAGACTGCGTTAATTTGAAAGTGCGAGTACTTACATATTTTCAGAGGCAAGGAATCACTTAAGCCTTTGGGCTTCCTTGTCTGAAGTGCTTTCTAGTAAAGTGGGCATTTTGGACATATTTTGTAATATCATATCTCCCATAGATTTTCTTTCTCTGCCCATTGATATAGTCAGTTTTTGTACTTTTTGGTAGTGCTGTTCTCCTTGTTTTATTTTGTCATACTCTTCTTTACATTTCAAAAATCTTCTTTTCAGTTTAAGAATGAGTTTGATTTCATTAAAGTGGAACTCCAAGTCTAGACATCTTTTCATGGGATGGTTGTCCCTTTCCTGTACATGCATTTTATTTACCTGGGCTAAGAACACACTTGTCACTTTCATGTATCACAGCTGACAATCTTGTCAAACTTTGCAATCTTTCATATTTACCCTGTGCCTAATTTAGGTTGATGCTCAACTTGAATGTGAAATGCAAAAGACCATCAAATCACATTCCCTCAACTTCCGACTGGCAGCAGGTTTGGCATCCAACTACCTCCCCCCTCTCCAACCACCCATCCAACCAGTCAAAAGGAAACAAAGACCAAAAGCAGAACTTCCAAAACCAGCCGAATCACCAAGAAAGGGACCTAATCGGCCCTCACTGAGGTATTGAAAACATTTTTGCTGGATCTTGAGATTTGGAAAGTTTATTTGTTGTGCTTATATATTAAAGGCTCTCTAATCTCACCCCAAACAGTAACAATTCTCCCTACTAAGTTAACTTGTAGCCCCTCCTCCAGTCAAAACCAAACCTCCTGTCTAGTACACCTCTAAGACAGAGCCACAGCAGCCTGCACTGTGAGTTTAAAGTGCTGGAGGCAATATTGTCAAACACAGTGTGTGCGTGAGCTTAATTGGGAACACAACTAACTGTACAAGTCATTGTTGATTAACCAGACTGAAACTATCATTTGAGTGAATGTCGATCAAAGTGCAGTTATCAGCTGTATTTAGAACTCTAGGGCTATTCCTAAAAATGTGTGGGCAGAGAGTTGCCTGCAACTCCCTGTTTTGGGGGGATGCCATATCCACTTGAAGTATTTCTTATTGTTGGACCATTAAATCAAGCAGCTTTATGATTAGTACAGAGGTTGTTATTGCCACTCAAAATGGAGCTTTAAAGGAAACATAAATCATCATGGTATAATTTTGAAAAATTTTGGAAAATTTGCAAGTCTTAGTACTCTTTTGTACTATGTATGCCTCTCACATTTACCAAAATCACTCATACCATGCTCACTTGAGCAATGCAAGGCAATGTGGTATCCCTCTACCCTTGATTAAGTTTTTGGGGGAGAGTGGGGGAAGGGAAGGGGAAGTTCTTAATGCATAGGCAGAGGAATTGGAGGGCGTTTTGGTAGGACAGGAGTATGCTTCTTCCCCCAGTCCAAGGACAAAACCCCCTTGTTTCCTCTCTACAAAATGTCAAAAGTTTGCTCTAATTTTCCTAAAAATTTGCCCAATATGTTGCACCAGATTGCATCTAAGGACCCTCAAATATTAAAAAATTTTCCAAAGGGGAGGGAGACCCCTGTCCTAAAACCTCTCCCCCAGGATGGCAGTCTGAAACAACATTCAGCCCCCCCATCCCAGTCCGGAACAGCTTCCTATGCCTATGGCTTAATGTTAAGGCTACAAGCTGATAATTACAACAGACCTTAAAGGTATGGTCAATTGATGCAATAGCCATTCTATTTTAATAGATCATATTTTGAAGTTTAGGATAAATTTTCTTATCCCAAATTTTTTTAAATTCTCCAAACATAGTTTATTTTTACAGCCTCTCTCCTAATCTTAAAAATGGTTTTAAAACCTCACCTCATACTGAGCAGTTTCATTGACCAAGGCTAATTTTCGGTTGATGAAAACCCTATAGTAGCTCTTCTAACCTTTTGAAACAATCTGCTTTGAACCCATTGTAAGTTGGGAATCTGATTCTAAATATAACTGTTGCTTCTTGGAATAGTGCACACTGACCAAATCTATGGGACAATTTTCATCTTTTTGATTTGCGTTAATCATCGAGCTGCCAAAAAAACAGATATTTGGTATACAGTAAAACCCTGTTTATCTGAAACCATGTTTTTTGCCAGACTATAGAAGTCAACACAATTAAGTTTGTATCCTCCAAGCTTTCTGTCCATTCAGAGGCAAAAACTGTACAGAAATTTCAGCAGAAATACACATTTTTAACTGTAATACAGTCATTGTAAGATGTCATACTGTTTAAACTAAAACTGTCTGGGAAATGGCTTGGCACACTTTCTTGAGGACCATGTAAAATACTTGAAGCCAAAACTTGAAACCCTGTTCATCCAAACTTTGCAGTTATCCAAGCTACCTTAGGTCCTGGTATAAGCAGGGTTTAACTGCAGTTAAGAATTTGCCATCTTTTAATCTCAAGCAAAGTAGGGTAACTTATCACCCATTTAAAGTCGTGATTGTAGGGGGTTACTACAGCATGGAAATTTGTTACCACTGTCCAGCTCGTGGTCATAAAAGTCTTGGAATTTTGTACAAGTAACAGAAGTCATAAAAATGCCACAGAATATTCTAACAACTGTATTAACTCCAAGATCTACATTTAATGTGTGGTTTATATGAACCCTCATAGTTTGGCCATGAGTTTAGGTAAAAAATCATGAAATTAATTTTACTTAAGGTACAGAAACCCTGATATGTGATGAGACTTTTGACAGATTAGCTGTGGAAGTTTCTGTCAGTTTGTAGACAGAGAGTGTGCCCCCATGTTGAATTTATTTTGTTATCTTTCTTCCAGGCAAGAGTTGCTTTTAGCTACAGCCTTGCGAGAACCCCAGGTCAGCTTAAATGATAGAACAGACCTAGATTTGAAGAGGATTGTAGAAGACCAGGTGAGTTAAGTTGTAAATTTGGACAAGTGATTTACTAGCCGGTCTTATTTGTCCAAGGAATGCCTGTTTCTACCCATGTAGGATTCATTTACACTTAATAAGTTTCTTGCTCCACTCAACCTTTAAATCACTACCTGTGGGTTTTATTGTATTTTGAAATTTACATTAATTTTTCAAATCTGTTATTTCCTAAACAGGTTACATAAAATAAACATTGTATATTTAAGGAAGGGGTTACCCTGTATCATCACATGAGTAGACCCATAAGGGTTTATGGTCACTCAGATGCCCTTCTAGTTGGACTTGAATCTTTGGATTCTCTTAATACTCAGGCTTTGTCTGAAACTGTTTTCTCAGCACTCAAAGTTTTTGCACAGTCAGCACCTGTAATTAAAGTGCATTGAACCATGACCAGATAAACCCTCTTCCCCCACCCCTCCCCCCATGGATTATTCCCACCCAGACGATTTCCCTGGATGACACCCCGAGACAATTTTGACTTAGACAATTTCCCTGTGGACAACTCCCAACTATGACAATTACCCCTCAGACAACCTTTCCCCACCAGTAAAATTTGGGATTGTCATAGGTGGAAACTTCCCAGGGAAAAAATTGTCCAGGAGAGAATGGTCTGCAGCAGTGCCGGATTAACCCCATGGCAGAACCGGCATATTCCGGGGGCCCCGCGCCCCAGGCCCCAAAAGGTGTTTGGGAATTGAGACCCACATTATTTTGATTTACTGGTTGTCGGGCTTACGCCATGCCTTAACACTATCTGGCATATAATGTATAATAACTGTCATGTATCACTGTATAATGTGTAAAAGCAACTATTAGTTATTAGCGTTTAAAAGCTAAAATTTAATCTGTTGAGTGTTATTAATTTTGTGTAAGCGGGTGGGCGAGGGGGAAGGAGGTTAAACTTGTAAAAGGGGCCCCCTATAGAAAGTACCGGGGGCCCCACACAATGCTAATCCGGCCCTGGTCTGCAGGGAATTACCCTAGTTGGAATTGTCTTGGGGGAATTGTTGAGGAATTGCAGTGAACAACTTTGGTTGCAATCTGAACTATATATATAGGGATAGCCAGAGAAAGCCCCTGCTACCACAAATATGATTTTCTTTACTCTTCAGTGGAGAAAAGAACTTCAGGAGGAGATGGAAGAGGAAGAGAGAAAGAAACAGGAGGAGCTAGAGAAGAAGCAGAAGGAATTAGAGGAGGAGCAAGGAGAGATTGCAAACAGAAAGGAAGAGAAGTTTAAAAAGTCATCTGTAAGGGACCAGGGAGGTGGATGATGACAGTTACAAGACTGTATAAGAAAAGTTTAATGATGAAACACGTAGCTTGGGATCAGGGATGGTTTCTTCAAGAGAGTGGTGGCAGTATTGATTGAAAAATTAAAGGATCTTCAAGAAGAAGGGAAGTATGACCTTCATTCTGTGATACTAGGATGTGTGGAATGATTGAATTAGAGCATTAAGGTTTGTTGTTGAAATGCCAGGTATTCATATCCACGTGTGAAAGGCCACATTGTCACATTTGCTTGTGACTGACCTTCATCTTGTTTGGGGAGCACATTCAATATTCAGTGAAGAAGAACTGAATGGTTGAGAGGGTAATTTAAGTATTTAAATTTTATTAGGGCTGTGTTGGGGATGGGGGGTGGAGAGAAAAAGCACTTCCCAGGAATGTGGGGGTTATTACCAAAGGAATATTTTCTACTTTAAACATTTAAAATATTTATTACATGATTTCAACTTAATTAGAAGTGTCCTCTTCCAAACTTTGGTGCAAACTTGTTTTCTTCCTTTACCATGTAAATAACTTCTTTGTGTATATTGAAATGTGTAAGTAAATTTCAGAGAAACTTTAGCTGATGTATTTTTGAGCCTGTACATTTGACTCTCGACTTAGTTTGAAATTCATAGAGTTTTATGACATTAAATGATAGATAACGAGATGAAAAATCATTGGAACTGTGTTTTCTATGTCTGTTTTCTGTTTCAACAAAAGCAGGATTGTATACAGGTTCTGTAACAGGGGTGGATCCAGGACTTTTGAAAAAGGGGGGTTAACAGTGAGGGTAAAGTTTGAAGCCTTGATGGGGGCAGAAGGTTGTGGGGAAAAATTTAATCATATTTAATAGACAAATTAACTACTTACCTCTTGTACAAGATTGATACCATGGTAAATATTCTGGATCTCTGTCTTCATTATTGTAACAAGTCATCAATTGAATCATTACCTTCTAAAATTACCTTATATGGTCATACTATAGAAATTTCATCCCAATGGTAGTAAAGTCCCTTTGCACAAGTCACAAAAACTAAGTAAGTTACAACAGTTTGCACTTCCAGCATTATTTCCTTATGGTACATCAACCAAACCTACAAAGGTCTACTAGCTTAGTTGAGCAGTTGTGTTGCTTAAAGGATCTCTAATCTCACCCCAGAAAGTAACAGTTCTCCTTACTAAGTTAATGTCTAGCCCCTTCTCCAATTTAAACCAAACCTCTCATCTCGTACACCAAGTCACGGTACCCTGCACTGAGTTTTAATTGCTCAAGGCAATACACATTGCCAAACACAGCATGTGTGTAAGTATAATTGGGAACACAACTGACTGTACATCTCAATTGTTGACCAAACAGAGTTAAACTGTATTGTTTGAAAGAATGTCAGAGTGCAGTTATCAACTGTATGAAGAACTCTAGGGCTATTCCTAAATATGTTTGGGCAGGGAGTTGCAAGCAACTGCCTGGTTTGGAGGGATGCAGTATCACCTTCAACAAACCAGGTAGTATATGTAGCAGTTTGAAGGGCAAGAAAATAAATTGATACGGTCTTGAATTTGAATATGTCTACTTTTAGATGGGAGAGTCTTAGTGCCATACCATACCCCTCTCTTTACTGAGCAGAGTTGCCAGATTTTCTAAGAGGCAATCAGCCAAATTTGAAATTCACCATGGTTGAAAAATGGAAAAAGCAAATTCATTGGTATTAGCATTCCAATTGCTCAAAACTATGAATATGACGCGAAATGAAGGTGCTTTTTATGACCATTGGCCATGTTTATTCATTCATGCTGTGAGTGAGAATTTTGAGGCATAAATTTTGTGTATTACCACAGTTTCTTGCAAAAATTGTGGAAAATAACATGCGTTTTGAAGGAAACTTGACAGTAGAATGAAAAAACAAAATGCCACTTTGGCATATGCCAATATGGCAACCATGGTACTGAGTTCCTATGCATTTTGCTCACAGATAGCAGTAGATCAGGGCTAGAAGAAAATGTTCATTTTGAGGAAATTAAGCCAAATTCCCACAATTTTTGTTATATTCCCTTATTATAAAAGGGGAAAATTTATTTTCAAGTCCCAAACTTTCTCTTTTATTTAAGTTTCCCAAGGACCTGCTAAGATTCTTAATTTTTGACACTCATGAGTAGGTTAGGTTAGATGAGGTTTAACGTCCCAGTTTCCAACCAATTGGTTCAGTCGAGACGACCACGGCCTTTTTTCCAGTTGTGGCTCACTGGCTTGTTTTCCCTTCTCCATTGTTTATGCTGAGCACCAAGCACAAAGGCAGTAGGTTCCATTTTTAAAGTCTTTGGTATGACCCGGCCAGGATTTGAACCCTAGACCTTCCGGCTGCAAGTCGGACCTTCCGGATGCCCTAACCACTTGACCACTGCACTCATGAGTAGGATACAAACGACACAAAACATTTCACAAAAAAGACAATTCACCGTGGTTATATGTGCTGTATTAACTAAACTGCATTGTACACAGGGAGTAACATATTGCACTGCCTTCTATTCTGTGGAACAAAGAGAAGCTTAAACTATCAACTTTTTACTTATGAAAAGAAACCATTTATAGACTCTTAATGAGGAAAAATACATTCACAAGCAAGATGACTGGTGTTTGGTTTCCATGTGTTGCAAAGCTTAAGTTTTGAAAATGACGTATTTGCTACATTACTTGAAACTCGTGTCAAATTATTGAAAGTTTTAACAGAGATGTGTATTTAATAAAAATGACACAACCAACGCTACCTTTGAAAATGACACATAAGTCTAAAGTTAAAGTGGTGTACATTACTGGTGGGATATTGAGTCACTTCCCATCTTCACAGCTTGTAAATATACTGAGAGATGGAATAATATTCTTTCATTTTGCACATTGTGAGATAGGTGATAGTATCATGTTAATCATCCATCCATGATAGTCTCTACATAAATGTTAATGCAACCAGTGCTTCTTTTCATGTACCTTGGATACCATGGGTCTTGGGCCACTGGCCTTGTTGTCTCCATTGCTGTCTCCATTCTACTGAGGTTACCATGGAAACAGATCAGTTTATTAATGACTCCACAGCCTCTCCTATCAACTGTGTCAGAAAACACGATGTACATTCTAAGACTGATTATAAAGTCACAAAGTAATTAAAGATTTGGCTGCTACCTCAACTGTACAATTACATGGAAATTGCAATCATTGTGTCATTTCCAGTACTTCCCTAACTATGGATCACAACCCTATAATGAATTGCAGAGTTTCAGCAGAAGGGTGCAAGCTGTGCCCAAGAAGACAAAAAAAAAAATAATAATCTTAGTTTCCCTTTTCTTTTTGGGAGGGGGGGGGGGGGTATTTTCTACTTCTCAAAATATGAAAAATGTTTGGATACAACATACAAAGCTGAAAAAGAGCCATGTTAGCCATCTGTGAGGCATTTTGAGGGAGGTGGCTTTTAATCATGGACCACTAAGCAGCCACTTAATTTTCTGATTCGTTTAAACTTCCTTTCCTTCCATTTCAAAATAGTAAATAGGGCAGCAACTTGATACTAGACCTAACAGTAAATCTTTAGTAGTACCAATCTTAATTGCCAGCCTTGTTTTTGTTAACTCAAACCAACTATATCTGTTTGAGCTACTGCAATCAGCCATCATCACATCATCCATATATCTATCATGTCTGTCAAAAACTGTTCGTCGAGTTCTCATTTTAAGACTGATTTTGATGAAACTTGGATAAAATGATCAATAGTTGTGGGGCAACTTTTGACCAACAGGAAGTGAAGGTCAAAGGCATTTAGGGGCTATTATGTAAAAATCTTAAAAATGTATCTCATTTCTCTCTGAGCAAGTTATGTTCTTGAAAGTTGCCATAATGTTCCTTTTGGATACAAGGTCATGTTATGTCATGAGAGGTCTAAAGCAGGAAATCTTTGAACTGAATTTCTTTGTTACCATAAATCTGATGGAATCCAAACTTGGTGTGTGTAATCACCATTTGATTCAAAATAATCATTTGGAGGTCATCAGGGGCCATATGAGGTGAAAGTCATTGATTTCTAATAGCTTTGTAATCTATATTAGGATTACACCCAAACAGAGAAGATGTAATTATCATTTCACATCAAAAAATCTGAAGGCCATTTTGAGGTCATTAGGGTCACTGAAGGTCAAACTTGCAAAGATCTTTGGATATACCTGCAACTTAGAAGATGTGTTCAATGTTTTGTGCCAAAATTCATGGATGTACGGGGTCATTTGGGTCATTCAAAGACACATTCATAGATGTACATATAACATTTTGTGCAAGAAATTTTGATAATAATGAGCATTTGAAGTTTCCAAATTTTTAAACTCAGGCTCCATCAGCAAAAGGAACCTTAGTATCGCTTGTTCATGATAACTTTTACATCAGTCTTGAGCAGGCTGCCTTTCAATAAGGCCTCCAAATTGAGCCCATTTATTACTGGGTTCCATGTTAGCTTGGGGTTCATGGAATAATACATACCAAAATATCACTAAAGGTACAACCTTCCCACAACAAACATTGGCTTGGAGTGAAATTCAACAGGTCTGAGCAGGGAGTTGTTATCCGAATGGAGGTAGCACGAGAAGTTTAATTTATGCTTATACTTTAAGACCTATTTAAGTGTTAAAAGATTATCAACTGTTAGCTGGTGATAAGGCTTATAAGGACTTAGACTCTTTATTTAATGCTTTCAGCTTGGTTTCGTTCTCCTTGCCACATCATTCACCTCTAGTAATACTTTGACAAAGGGCTTGAGATGAATAATGCTTTGATGTATAGGTTGGTACCACCAACCTTAGGATGACAGGGTTTTTTAAACTCAAAACGGCTTTTTAATAGAACTAAGTCAATGCAAATGCCCCTACCTCATCTAAAGAGACCATATGCAAATGAGCTCTAGAGACAGAAGCTTAATTCTTTTACTGCATTCTGAAAAGTTTCCTCAAGTTTCCTAAAATAACTGGACATAAATCTATGTTCACAATTTTAAATAAAATCAAACTGATGTGGTCTCATTTGCGACACCAAGCGACACCAGAGAGAAAATATACTTATTTTTCAGGTGACTGGCAATACTATGGCAATGGGTAAAATCGCCATAGTTCTACTCCAGATGTAGCAGATGACAAACCTCTTTGTGTTAACTTTTTAATCCAGCTTAATGCTTATAGAAATCTTAAGAGCAAGATAACTGAATGATTGTTATTTGAATACGCAAACCTCACTTCAAAGGAAGTTTACGCTAGCTATCTCCATTCGGATAACAGCTCCCTGGTCTGAGCTTCTGCACCAGTAGTGCAGTTTCTTCTCATTTTCTTGGCAAAAACGTCCGGTGGCCATGGCTGCCCAGTCACCCCTATAGTGCCAGTTTTAAGTGCTGATGTGATTACAGTGCATTGACAATGTTTTCATACATCAGAGAAGATATTCCATAAGTAATTAATACAGAGGTTATTGAGCTATAAAGATAGTATTATATTGTAAAATATAAGATCAAATTGCAACTCTTGGAGAACCAAAGCTTACACAACAGAGCTTTGTATAATGAGAAGTTACTAAAGTATCAAGCTTAAAAATTCTGAATGATATGTCCATTTAACCTACATTCTCAGAAATAAAGGATGGACAAAGAATGTGCAGTGAAATGGAATTTAGGGAGAATATGGCCACCAATTCTTACCAAACTCTAAATTGGAAGGCGGAGAGGAAAGGAGGAAGTATGTTAAATCCCTTTGATCCCATCGTCTTCTATAAGAAATAAATACTTTCACTGGATACATATTTTAAATTCTACTAAAATGTTACATCTGAGAACAAAAACACTCCTAAACACGAAAATTAGATGTTTAGATTTGTAATTTTTTTGTATAACAATTTGAAATATTAAGCGAATAATTCTTAACCATCATGTGGCAAGAAATCAGTCTTTTTCCTAAAAGATAAATAGATCAGACAACACTTTGCAAAGACAACATGTTGTCAACTGAAGCTATGACAGTATCTGACAAAACCTTTTCTTTGTAAAAGAAGTTTAACTCTGTAAAGGGAAAGGTGAAAAAGTAGCACAATTCCTATTGCGAGCTTCCATACGTTTCTGATGGCAAAGACCAACATCTCACTAATACACAGAGATACACATAATAAAAATATATCGCACAAAATGAACTAAATATGAGTAAAATTTTATCAGTGACTTCTATATAACAGTGGGCATTTTTTGGTCAGTTGGATAACCTCACCTACAACACTTGATGTAAGAAACTAGCATTCACTGTCTTCTAAACCGATATCCCCATCAGCACCTCCTGACAAACCCACTTTGACTGTCTTCTCATCTGTCGTTTCCTTTGATAATTTCTCCACCTTTTTGTTTCCTTTCTTTTCTTTCTTCGCTTTGTCTTTCTCCAACTCATCCTGCAGATCACTGATTATTTCAGACCGCCGCTCCTCCACGCTGATTTTGGCTTTCAGGTCAGCAAACTCTTCCCTGAGTCGTGGTATCTGAGCAGAACTTTTACGGTTATCTCTCTGTAGAACAGCAAAGCAGAAATGTACTTAATAACAGGGCTGGAAAAAACGCAAATTTCCCGGCAAGCTGGAATTTATTTCCCGCGTGATTATAATTCTTTATATAACACCTTATTAATTTCTCTACATTTGATTGGAGGATTGGTGGTCACATGCCATGGGTGATTCGGCACTATCATCACGGTCGTGTGTTATCCATCGTGCAATAGTCTAGTATAACACACGGTCGTGCAATAGTCTAGTATAACACACGGCTGTGACGTCACAATCACTGCGCGTACGTACAAACTATGCCGCAACTCAATAAATTAACGCATCTTTGGGGATCGCACATTGCATACCGTACGTAGTAGACGCATACCTTGCAAACGACAAACCATGGAGCTACCGCACAAACAAAAGCCAAAACATTACTTTAACCAAGGACTAGATAAAGGTAACGTTAGTTATAAGGTGTTATATAAAACAAATAATGAATGTTTTTCATTCGTGCGATAGTATGAATAATTTCATTCGTTGAAAGATTTAACGTTCTATTCAACTCGGCTTCGCCTCGTTGAATAGAACGTTCAATCTTTCAACTCATGAAATAATTCATACTATCGCACTCATAAACATTCATTATTTGTATATTACTATCTAAGCGGAGCGCGCCCATTGGTTCGCGCATAGCATACAGAAAATTTTTGGCAAAATGAAGCCTCCCAGATTGCAGGAAACAGCCCTTCCGGTCCCTGATGATTGCATCTCAGGCCAGGGCTCGAAAAATATTTTTGAAAGAAGTAGCCGTCCAGCTTTTTGGTATCTTTGGTATAATACTGTACTTTGACTTGTTTGTGCATGAATTACTTATGTAAAGTCTCCTTGTGTTGTTTTTCTTCAAAGTTTGTTCACAGTTATTTTAGTTTTGTTCCTCTGTCATGCGATCTAGGCTCAATTCTCTTTCGCGCAGTAGAGTCAGGCCGTTAAGCTCAGCACCTACATTGTATGTACTGTTCCTATGTAGGCTGTATGAATGTCATGCGTGTTTTGCACGCAGTGCGTGTGGATTGGGAACGTTCGGATACTAAGGCCGAGAAATAGTGTGGAAGAAAGTGCTGAAAATTTACCGTTTTGTAAAATACATACCCAAATAGATACGTCGATTGGCTTGACTTATGTTCCTAGATTTCATACTTATCACTTACATTAAGATGGCATGCTTTCATTATCAAAAGAAGTAAATTTTGGTAAAACAGTTACGCTACATAAACTATGCACATATTCCAACCACTATTTATTCTCGTCTCAAATCAATCGCTAAGACTTCAAATTTCTGGTGGAAAGACTTTTTTGGAAACAAAATTCACTTCATCAGCTCTACCATCGTACACATTCTTTCAAGGGGTATATTGCGTAGAGAAAAAAAATCTTCTATCCTGTTCTATCCTGTTACTATCTTAAATACTAAAATGATTCCTACCTTTACGTTGCTCATATTTTTTTTTTTTTTTTGCTATTCAAACTATTTGTTTCCAAATATATGACAAAAAGAGCAAAATATTTCCCATTTTTGTGTACACCCCCATTTGCTAGTGGAGCGTGCCAAAGTCACGTGCATTGCTTCGGCACAGCATATCAAAGAGAGCAACCCAGGCAACGAACGAACGTTCGTACAGGATGTGATAACGGCATGCACAGTGGCTGCCGTATCGTACCGCACATAGTTAACGGTACTGTACGGGTGAAATCTCAGCCCAGGAGATGCATTAGAAAGAGTTTTACTGTAATTATCATGAAGGATCAGTGTGTACAGTAGGTAGTGGATTTTGATAAACAAGAAAGCAGTTTACGAGAAATTTGAACACATGGTTGAGGTACTTTACAGTGCAAAAGTTGCAGTGACAAACTTAACGTTATTTTTTGTTACGATGCACGTTACGGCAGACTGGACATAAAGCCACAGTGGTAGGACTGACTCAGTATCCGAAACATTTAACATCCCGTAGTACAGTCTGCTTTGTATTAGCTGTGCGTACAGTGAGATTCGTTAGAGCATGGAAGTACTACCTCGGTACTTCCATGGTTACAGGTGCGCGGACGCTGATCGAAGGCCGCGAGTGCATGACCAAGGGATTCAGTTAAAAATAAAAGAATAACATACATAAAGAAACCTGGTAAGCTGGTAAATTAAAATGTTTCTTTCTTAAAGGTTTCAACTAGAGTAGTGATCACTTATTTTTCTTCATGTTAATTTTTAAAATCATTCCAAATTCTCACATCATTATAGATTTTTTTTTTTGGGGACTCGGCGGGATTTTCCACGAGACGCAAAATTTCCCGGCAAGGAGCTTCCCGTTTAGCCGATTTTTTCCCGCCGTGCTTAATAATATAAAATCTGAGGAACTTTTAAGCAGAAACTTTCTTCTTATGAACAGAAACCTGACTTAATTTAATGACCCTGAAGATCAAACATGCTGTGGGCATTAAAGTCACACAAACCAAAAACTATGTCTGGGGCATGGGTTCTCAAGTGGAGCCCCAATAGTCATTTGGGGCCAGGGAAATGGAATAAAATGGCTGATAGATGGCAAGAAAACATGAAAAGAAATAACATGTAATTGCACTCTGACTACTAAAATTGTTACAAAGTATAAACCTAAATAAAACTGGCCCTCAGCTCAAAACTTCAGAACCAATGGCCAAGGCAAAATAGTCCTGTTAAAGACCAAACCATTTAAGGTGCACTTTGACCTACCCCCCCAAAAAAATTGGAGAAAAACGAACCCTTACAAGTGATTTCCCAGGTTCTTGGGGCCTTTAAATCATAATAAGGACAGTGAAATTTTCAGCATTTCAGTAATATTTCTTCTCAAGTAGGCCAACTTTCATTTACAGTTAGGAATACTAAGGGGTACCTGCCCCCTTGTCCCCTCCTGGGACAGGCTACAGCCCTGGCAATATAGACAATACTGTCTGCATTATCATATCATCACAGACTTCCACAAAATACTGATATGCTGAGAGAGTACTTCTCCACAATAGTTACCATAGCTCTATGTGCACTTAAATGTTATCAGAGCTACATAAAAAAAGTTTTAAATTCATTAACAAGCCAGCTAACTGTCGAGTAATGGCAATATACAAAGTTTCTTAGACTCAATCTTTTTCCTTTTTAACTCCTGGTGTTTTCTGATTTATATTAAGTCATAACCAACTGACAGAAATATCTCATTTTGTCTAAAACAAATTCATCATTCTATTTTTCTTTCAGACCCATGTATCTGACACGATTCTGAATTTTTAAAGTATCTGATACTTTCCACAATTTTACAAAGTCAGCAAAGCTCCAAACCTTTAATCTCTCATTTTCTTCAAGTAACTTCTTTAAGATTTCCTGAAGCTCTTCTTCATCCTCCTGTATGAAGTATTGTCAAAGAAACATCAAAGACATAAATTGTTTAATAATGACTGATGAGTTTCTAACATGATATTCAGGTATCCATTAAGTGTAAGTACATAATCCAAGTATGTTACACTGACTTTGAGTGGAAGTCTGTTCTTACAAAAACAAGTACAAACTTTAACAGGAATACCATTAATTTACAAAATCTATGACTACCCTCTCAAAGGCAAACCCATATTCAGCAGCCAGATATCCACTAGCTGTCAACCAGGCTACTCCTGACTCGCCAGACACTGGCAGCCAGGAAAATGGGCACATCAAACGGGCTGTGCTGCCCCCTCCTCCTTCCCCTCCCCTGCCCTGAATGACACACCACTTGACCATTCTGGGACTCCTGACAAAGAACTGTAGTGACAAGTTTGTGTTTCACAGAGCAACCAACCAACCTGCACACAAGCTGATAATTAATTGCTGTTAACCTGCAAGCAAGTTGTTAACAGCCTGCAGCCAGGCTGCTATTACACTATTTACCGGCAGCTAGGCTGTTAATAGCCTGCATTCAGACTGCCACCTATAGTGTCCCATATTTTACAATGTTACATATTTACAAAGGATACACTATCACTGCTTGAGTTGTCAGACAAGTCCTGGCTACTGGATGTTGATTGCCTTGCCACAGAAGCAACCTTAGCAGCTTCAATCTCAGCTTGGAGACGGGCAACCTCTTGTTTCTCCATCTCTATCCTCCTCTGGAGTTCCATACGGATATTGACAAATTCCTCCTGCTTGGCTATCAACTCTGAGTAGTACAGGTAAAGAGACTCCAGAGATTCTGAAACAAAATGTTAGAGAAAACAACTAATCTGTCCTTCCTGTCATGTCATGCAGCATAAAAGTGACAGCCCTTATCCAGAGCAATTCCTCATCCCAACACTATCAACAAGTCTCACTTCATACCGAACAAATATGATATCCTTATCCCCTTACACTGACTCCCATCTTAGCTCTGCTAAGATGGGAGACATCTCAGCTTGCCACCTGTGGTAGTCATACCATAGCAGCAGGAAGTAAATTTCATATCTATTTGATGGTTTTGTGAAAGTTTTAAGGGATCTTTGATGAGCTTGGGTGGTTTCTTTCAACAAAAGAAATTACAAGAAAAAAGAGAGAGAAACAGAAACAGAAATGAGTAATCAATCTCTGCTGACTGCCTGTTTCTTTTTTTTATTATGTTTTGCAGTAATCAATCTATCAACTACACCTTCTAAGTCAAAAGGGTACATGAACCAAGTATTGCCTTACCTTCTTCTTCTTCCTCTTCCTCTTCTTCTTCTTGTTCTTCTTCATCTTCATCTTGTTTTTGTTTTTCTTCTAATTGCTTCTCCTCTTCCTCCTTGTCTCCTTCATCTCCATCATCTTCCTTAATCTCAACTTTCACCTCCTCTGGAGAGACAGCTTCTTCTTCATCTTTCACTGCCTCACTTTTGGATGTATCCTCCTCAGAAACAGCCTCTGGTTTCACATCATCAATTGGTCCTGAATCTTCTTTCACATCTGTGATCAAACATCCAACAAAGAGTCTGTTATCTTCACACTCAGCTCCTACTGTTATTTTGATCCATTTAAGGAACGAAATTTACATAAGCAACAGAACCAACCACAACAGGGTCGTCTCACAGCTGTGCCAATGGCATGGGAAAATATAGAAGGAAGCGGAAGAAAGTGAAGTGAAGTGAACACTTTGTGCATGCACAACATTTCTTTAAAACTTCTACATCAAAGAAGCCAGCCTTTAAAGGCAGCTGTTTTATGACAGTAAAAGACCACAATGCTGGCAAAACATGTACTAATGGATTATTATCTATGGCCTTCAGTTCAAGATTTAAAGTCACCCCTGGACTACTTTTACCTATGCAGGTCAGTTAATATTAGAAAAACATAAACTGATGTTGGTTGAAAACATTTAGCTGGGAATTTAACAATGAACCTTTCTATTATGATGCTATAAATGCCACCACATGAGGTGAATGGGGGAGGGGAGAGGTAGATTCCCCAGGAGTGGTTCTATACATGTCATCTAAGTTACCTTTCTCATTTTCCTCTAATTTATTTTCATCCGTGCCAGTACTTGATTCATCCTCCAATTTTGAGTCGGTAGATTTCTGATCCGTACTGTCATTAGCTTCATCTTCCTCCTTTTTCTTAGCAGCTTGCCTTATTAATGACTTGGCCTTACGTAGCTGGAAAATAGACAAAACACTTTAGACAACACACTTCAAAGAAGTTTGCAGGCCAATTAAGAAACTGATAAATATAGCAGGACTGAAACTTTGGACACAATGTAATTGCTAGATCAGTCCCCTTCACATGTTACTATATACTGTGATTCACATCAACAACTCATTTTCTGAACACCTAACTTTAAAAAAATTGTAAATGAAAATAAAACAGATATTTCTCATTCTTGTTACCCCTTGTATCTGCCATGTTCCAATTCACCATCAGGTCAAATCCAGGCTACACTAGCAGAAAAGGTAGTAAGGCCATCACTTGTATTAGGCCCACATGACCTTTCATTCTATGGGTTTGCCTGTGAATGAACTCTTCCAAGCCTTTTCATCCTTGGTCTTGCCTGCTGATATTTACTGATATGATCACCTCATACCATAGGAGCTTGTACTTTCTTACACACATACTACATATGATGGAGAAGTTAGTTAGCTGAGGTTTTACAGCTCAGTTTCTAACCAACTGGTTTAAGTCGGGCCGTCCACAGCCTTTTTTCCAGTTGTGGCTCACTGGCTTGTTTTCCCTACTTCACTGCTTATTCTGAGCACCAAGCACAATGGCAGTAGGTTCCATATGATGAAGAAAACCAGACATACCCTTTCTGACACAGTGGCAGTTTTATATTAATATATTAAGCCCTGTCCACTCATTATAATGCATATACTGGTAACAAAAGCACACAGGGTATACTTCCACAATATGGCCCTAACACATGTTTGCCACCAGTCATTTCCTTCAAGGGTGATTGCGTCTTCACAAACTTTTTCAACCATTTTCATACATGGTCCCACCTACTTGCTGAGTTAAATGTTGGTATAGCGGTACCCGGTCGTTTTGCCCCCTTGTCAGTTCGCCTCCAACCAGTTTGCCCCGGTCGTTTCGCCCCCTTGCTTGTTTGCCCAAAGTGAAAGTCGTTTCGCCCCCAAGTACCTACCAGTTCGCCCCCTATATTTTACTAACACTGACTAATAGTTGTAATAAAAAAATTTTCAAATACAGTTGATTTTGTTTTTTGATTATATCTTTTTTACGACAGCAGCAACACAATGGCATGAATTGTGGAATTGTGGAAATTGTGAAAAGTGATGAGGGGACTCACTTGAACTGAAATACCGCTATACCTACATGAGGGCAAAATGAATATACCAGCTCAGTATCCCGTATCACATCTTTTTGCTAGTTGAAGTTTAGCGATTTCTTACTGTTAAGTTTTGTTCGTGATTACATTTCCACCTTACTTGAATACACTTGTCATGTGATAGGTGTATTGGAAAACTTTTTTTATAAGTGTATTTTAAGAATTGCATGGAATTTTACTTGGTTAAATTCCGACATAAACTAGCTCATGCAGAATATACTGTTGACTATACATGTGCAATCAACTATACTGACAACCAATCAGGTATCATGTTGACGTGGTATTCCCTGCCACGTCCAAACTGAATTAGGCACTACAACTCTTTTTAACTTACTGGTAGGTCTTTTGGGGCGAACTGGTCATCGCTTGAGGGCGAACTGGTTTTTGCGGGGCGAACTTGTTGGGGGCGGACTGGCAAGGGGGTGAAATGACCGTAAACCGGTATAGCAATACCACAGAAATGGCACTATTTATTACTAGCACAATTATGCAAAATATGAAGCATTCCAGACATGCCTATTGTGATTTTTATTTACTTAAGGTGGTAAATCCTTTGGGGAAGAGCTAGAGGGTTTCGCCTGCAGTAGGAAATAGCCACAGGAGTTTTCTTAAGAACGCACTCACACCAACTTGAATCGAAAGGTTACAATGCTACATTTTAAACAAAAATAACTAATATTCCTTAGTGTGTGGAACATGGTTGCAGTGTTTACCTCTTTCTTTCTTCAAGAACATACCTTTCGTTTTATTTGTGTCACAATACGTTGGACCTCCCAAAGTTCCTCTTCAGTTCCCTGAAAAGTGAGATCAAATACAGAATACACTGCCGAATGAAACTAAAAGCAAAATAATCACATAAGAACATCTTACTTCAATCTCAAAATTTTCACAGCTGTTTTATTTCACCAAAAGAATGACTTCTCAATTGAATTCACAACTATCAAAAAACAAAAACAAAAAAAAAAGAAAACAGGAAAACCAAAAAGGCAATACACTGCAAATGATACCAAATTTGTGTACACAACATACTTATGCACTCACTTCAAGAGTAAAAACTCCCCTATGTGCTAACATTTCCAACAGCTTTGCACAAAAAAAAGACACAAAATTATATTTTGTAAATAGATACACACAGTTTTTTTAAAAATTAAATATCTCACATGTGAGGCAACTCCTTTGTTAAGGTCTTCATGCATTTTGTTGAGAATCATTTCGTGATAGTGAAGATATTCCTCCAGTTCCCTGCACAAAAGAAAACATTTTCTTTTCAGTCTCCCAAAAACCAGAATGCACATCTGCATGGAGATTTCAATGATTAGAATGAGTGAGTCACAGAACCAGCAGGGTTGCCTGTTACCTCACATGGTTCCACATTCACTAAAAGAAAACCCATTAAGCAGGGTTCCCTATAGACCCTTTTCCAAGTAGCAACTGCAATGGCTTGTGGGATAAGTTCCGGTATGCGATGTTTTTGTCAATGGCATTTTGCTGTGGCAAAAAATGATGCCCACCAAAAAGCTATCCCACAATCCTTTGTAATTCCTATTTGGAAAAGAGTCTACTGAAAGCACCAAAATGATACAGGAATAAATATGGGAATTTTATGGCTAGTTAAAGGTTGCTTTAGAAAAATAGGAATACACTTGGAATTTGCGGACTAAGTACAAATACCTAATCCTCTATAATGAAGAAAAGTATGGTCAAAACATGACCAGACACCCCACCTTCAGAAAATTTCCCTTGCACAACTTCCCCAGGGCAGCTACCCCTGGATAATTCTAACTCAATTCCCACCCTTGACAATTACTCAACAGACAACTATCCTCCTCCCCCCCCCCTCGCCCTACCAAATTTGGAATTAATGAGGGAGGGAATTGTTTATGTGGCAACTGTTCCAGAGTAAGAGTTGTCTAAGGAAAGTCGAATGGAAGGAGGCTCGTTGTGTGGGAATTGTCACCCACCAGGGATGGTGATTGTCTGGGAACTTGCAAAAGCAAGCCCATAGTCACATGGGACTCCAAAGTTTGATTATACTCCTATTCTGGGGCAATGTATACTGCCTAGACCAGAAGCCCTTACAACAAATCTTATCTCCCCATCCCCCACCTCCCTCATCTCATAATACGACCACTTGTTCTAAGGACCTAGTTACAGAATGGTCCAGTTGATTAATTCAATGCCACTTCTTCCAAAGGTCAGGTCCAGCCTGGAAATGGGTAACTGTTAAGTAGCATGCTTTCTTTTTTTTTTCTTTGTGATGTTATCATAAGCTGGTACCTTCTGAAGTTCTACAATGCAAAAAACTTTCTGGGTCAATAGTTTCAAGCCACATCCTTTTCTTCCTCCACCCCCCACCTCTCAATTATTTGTTTCACCATAGTTAATAGACACATCCCTGGTTGGGAAACTCGGCAAACTGCACTGTCTATGTTGAGATCCTGATTTTCAGTAGTCACGTGACACTAACCGTGCACAAGGCTGGTTGATAGCTCTACTACACGTTCGTACTATGCCACCCGTAGCACAAGGCGTTACTTGCACCACTATGGAAGTACTACCTACCTACCTCCGAAGTAGTACTTCTGTAGCACTACTTGTGAACCTTTATCAAATGGTAATTATGAAATTTTTTTGTTAAAGTTTGGTTTTGTTACTTTTCAGTCTTAAAACCTCCAAACACCGAACAGTATTTGAGGCTAGAGTTTAGCCTACAGTTAGTAGCCTACATACATTACCAACTTTACCGATAAAACCTCTGCAGTTGTCAACAGACCAAAATAGGGAAATCTAAATTTTTCAGGGCAAAAAATAGCCAGATTAGTGGAAAATTAGAGAGATTGGTAGACTTTCATCTAAATGTAGCCTTATAGCCAACTCAATCAATCGTACGGTCGTATACACCGTGTTATTCGCTAATGCACAGTGAAAGTTGCCCTTGTATTTCCACGTTCGTTGCCGGTACTCATATGCCGTATTGTATGTATCTCACTGCCACGAGGTGTCGGCGTGCGAACTACCGGAGTCTCCCGGTAAAACCGGGGAGAAGTTGGCAGGTCTGTGTCAGTTTGAGAAGGACTCACTTTCTTCCTAAAGATTCAGTGCTTATATCAAGTATAACATGACAGGGTTCCCACTTGTTTCTTACATTATTTTTTCATGACTTTTTCATGACTTTTCAGGACTTTTTATTGAACTTTTTAAGGACTTCTCAAACTAATGTTGACCAGAAAGAATTTAAAAGTATAGTATTAAATAGGGATAACCATCTCTTATATCATTTGAGTCTATCCTGCAACTTTATGAACAGTACGGAACATTTGTTTTTTACAGCTCATCAATAGGGCCACTGATTTTAAGCTTCATAAATAACAAAATTCCCATTTCAACTTTCAAAACTTCGGAAGACACCATTTCAAGCATAAGCACCTGACTTCTAAATGAACGGGTGCTTGGTTCATTTCGCCCTGGACCCTTTTTTCCTGAATACACTGAAGGTACTACTATCCAAATATAATTATGTCAAACTATCAACATTGTACAAGAGAATCTGTGTAAGCAATTTGCATGATTTTATAAAAAGGTCCATAAGGCCCACAAGGCCCACATGAGAACTTAGAACCCCCCCCCCCCAAAAAAAAAAAACAAACAAACAGATCACTAACCAAGCATCATTATGACAGGATGTCAGCCCTAACATTACTGTAACTGGAAGAGCGGATGATCATTTTGCAATCTTTCACAAAATGGACCCTTGGGTACATCTTGGGCCTTGGACCCAAAATTTCTGTATGTACCCTAAAAGAATCAGTAACAGAGCATCATTATGACATATTATCAACATACTACAAGACAATTTGTAGGCGGGAAAGCATTTTGCAGAATTTCATAAAATAGGTCACTGGGGCCCACATAGGACCTTGGACCAAAATTCAAGACTACCATAAACAGGTCACTAACCAACCATCATTTAGACAGGCTGTCAACTCTGTTTAAACATTAAATGCAAAAAAAGTTAATCAGTTTGCAGTATTTCACAAAATGGACCTTAGGGCCCACCTTGGGTCTTGGACCCAAAATTCCTAAACACCCCAGAGGTACCTCTAACAGAGTAACATTATGACAAACCATCAACATTGCACAGGAGAATCTGTTGGAGGAGGAGCATTTTAAAGAATTTCATAAAATGAGCCGTAGTGCCCACATGGGACCCTTGGACCATAGATTACTGATCACCCTAAATGGTCCACCACCTAAGGAACACTGTGCCCAAGTTTCAAACAGATCCATGAAAGCATGTGGGAGGAGTGGCATTCTACACAATTGTGAACAGATAGATCTAGATAGAGTGATGTAATCACAATACAGCAGCTCACACCACCAGATCCTGGTGTGAGTTACATGTAATAAAATGGATGAATTTTACATTTTGGGCAGAAAAGTACCTTTCTTGGTCAAAGTCATCTTATCCAGTGGAAATTATGTTGAAACGAAGTGCTTAACATACCTGGTTACGATCATGTACCCAGCGGATACTTGTCACACACAAACGACCTAGCCTAACACACTACAGTATAGGCAAAATTGGAGCCTATACCGACAAAATTTTCCCTATTTCCGTAAAGTTCTTACTTTTTTCTGATCGTAATTTTAAAAGATTTTGATGATTTGAAGGTGAATTTGCCACCATTTCGGAAGGCAAAACGTCTGAATATGTCTTTGATAAATGCAAACATTCATTTAACATGGTCTGGAGCAACTATACTCCATTTTCTGTCATAAAATTCATATGTATCAAGAGATTGATCATTTTTGCTATTTTCTGTAAAGTTTCGTGCAGAAAGTTCAATTCCATTTTTGCAATCGCAAAAGATCGGCGGCCCTACATCAAAACTGCTTCAAGAGATATATTTTTATTAAAAACACAAGAAAATTCATGACTTTTCAGGACCACAGACCATTTTTGGTGAAATTTAAGTACTTTTCAGTCCTGAATTTTGAGGCATCAAAATTTAAGGACTTTTCAGGTTTTTAAGGACCTGTACGAACCCTGCATGATTGGGTATTTTCCCTAAAAATATAACAGTTAACCGACTTGGTAACGTCAGATAGTGAACTGTCTACCCCCTTTTACTTTCACACGTGATAGTATTTAGCTAACGCTATACATCAATGCAAAATTGCAGAGTACTCCGAGAAGCTTAATTCTACTCAAACAAGAAACGTGGGGGTTGTGGGCCATGGTTTTCTTCGTTTTTTTGAACGTTCACAAATACTTACTGATTCGGAAGCTTCCTTGAACCCTTTCAACCCTTGAATGAACTTCAATTTATTTCCAAGAATGAACAACACAACACTCAATGCAGCCATATCGCTATACTCATCGATCGTGTGCACGGTCAATGTCACGTGATGCACTTTTCTAAACGTCTCAACATAGCTACTTGGCTTGTACGTGGTGTGTACAGGGTGTACGTAAAGTTTCCTAACCAGGGATGTGTCTATTAACTATGGTTCCACAGATGAATACCCTTCAAACCACAAAAGAACACACAACAAAGTTCACCAGTTGCATTATCTCTACAAAAGAATGCCACAATTAGAAAAAATTTTCAAATATTTACTCACGGTACACTATCAGGAAGCTCCACTTGGCCAGCCTGGTCTAACTGCAGGGGTTTTCTGCATCTGTAAATACAAAATACAGGATAAGATGTTGGGTAAAAAAAGACTGTGACAGCCATGCAGTCAAAATGTAAGAATAGGTAAGTAAATCAATAATGTATCAACATCATCAAACATTCCTTAGATGAAAGGCAAATTGAAAAAACTGTAAATTCCATGCACAGCATCATAAAAATGAAAGCAAGGGATGTTCATATTATTATTTCTCTAGGCCCTTTGCCCTGTCATACAATGGAAAACAAACACAATACAAACACCTTTGCAAACTTCACGTAATTCACTGTTTGAATATTTGCTACGGTATAAAACAAATGAAGCTTTCAATTTCATTTTGATATTTTTTCAACTTCCAACTTGCTCTTACAAAATTTAGATTTTCACTTTTTCAGTTTAACAGATACATCTTGTACTCTTCTTTCCTGAAAGCTTCAGAGTCACTTTTAAGTGACTGTTGGAAAGGTTTTCCATGAATAAGTGCTCTCTAAGAGTGTAGCAAGCAAACCGTTAAATAAGTAAATCCATGGTGCACTTACATCTTCCCATATTTATAAAAAGTATCACTGCTTTGGATACTACATTGCAGTACTTCAACTAAGATATTGGGAAACTTTCAAACTGCAGTTTAGATTACAACTGCATCTACCAACCATCAGATGTCATGTGTTTGTAAGTAACAGCTACTTCATTGCATATGTATTGTAATGTAAGTGATTCTTGTAAGCTGGCTGTTAGAGAAGTGGTTGATACTCCTGGTTTACAGACAGACTTCACATCTAACTTTGCAGGTTTATACCTTTCAGTAACTCCTCAAATTCGGGGGAACCCTCAAAAATTTTTTTTTCCATCTGTGTCTGCTCAATTATGAGATGTGATTAATTTTACAGCAAGAAGATAAAATAATCCTCATATTTTTGAGTGGGTATCCAGTTAATACGTCCCTTTACCAAAACTTCCCCGCTTTTTGGCTACTAAAACCTACCCGTGGTATTTTATATGTAATACAAATATGTTCCCACACAGGATATTCAATAACAAAATTAGAATCAAACTGAAACTTTTAGCAGGAAAGTGATAGGAATTATAAAACGGAAGTTTAATGGATTCAGGAATAACCTATTCAAGTGTAACGATTGGAAAGATCAATTCAATTGAAATCAATTTGTTGTAGATGTTTAAAAATCTGTCATGTAGTTGTTTATGTTAAGCCTCGGTGTATACTTGACTGTATGTACAGGGTACCGCGTACAGTAACTCATTGTGCTATGCACACATAACATGTACTCTGGGAAAGGCCTATAGCATACATATAAAGCTAAACTTCAATTTCCATAAAGCTATCCAGAAATTACAACAGTCATATTTGTCATACCAACTACTGTAATTACAAAACTATAAAATCAGCATGAAAACATCAAACAGGGACATTTTGGTACGAGGACGTTTTGGTACAGGGATATTTGACCAATAGCTGGGACGTTTTGGTACAGGGACGTTTTGGTACGGGGACGTTTTGGTAAAGGCATGTTTCGACTGGTAAGCTCTGAGTGTTGGTAAGGTGAAAATTATTAAAACATACATACTTACTTTTTGATTCTCACATGTCCAAAGAAGGCTTCCCAGTTGGTGAAAAAGTGATACAGAACCCTGTGACTGATTTGCATAGTGGGACTAAAGACAATTGAAAGATTCTGTACACTCATCCTGTTTTGATCAGCCTGGATGTCAAAAGAGGTGGTTGAAAACAAAAGAATGAAAGAAAGAGGAAGGTTTTGAGGGTTTGATGAATTCAATTCAATAGACTTAAGCTTTATCCACAACTACAAAGGCTCTACAATGTTAATGTTCTGGACCAATGTGACACATCCCCCACCAGAGTTTGACCTCTGATGACCTTTGATCTACACCGAAAACAAAAGGATCTGTCCTTTGCATAAAATGCATCTACATAGTATACAGAGTATCCGTACTTCAGTTTTTGACCTTCAATGACCCCTGATGACCTCTGACCCCCACCAAAAACAAAGTCCTCTCTCTTGATGTAATCCATTTACATGTTAAGTATGGACTATATTCATACTACTTATCTGGACATACCATCTTTACCTTTCAGAGTTTGACCTCTGGTGACCTCAGATGACATTTCACCTCCACCACAAACAATTGGGTTCTTCCCCTAAAAATGAGTCATGCACATACCAAGTATGAGAACTATCTGAGTTTCCCTCTTTGAGATATTGTGTTCATGAGCTAGGCATCACAAACACACAAATGTATAGACATACACACACCATTAAACCAAGAGGTTATAAACTGAGGCATTAAACCCTATCTAACTAGCACACCATCACAACTGCAAAGGTTTCTCTTTCATGGAAACCAAAAATTAGTCTGTGAAGAAAGCTGAAGTAAGAAATACTTTATGAGATTTATGATGACTCTTAAAAGTGATAAAAAACATGGGATCCTTGCAAGGACCTAAATTTTGTAATTATCAAGAACAAGTAGTACTACTGTGAAACAGGGTGAGTCCTTATCAGTGTTCTTTCTTGAGCATATTTGTGTAAATACATGCAGTCCATTCAAACTTAAACATTACACAAGTTGGCCTCTTTGTTAAATCATTCTACTTGTCTGCAAACATGACCAGACACTTCCCTCCTGGTTTACCCAGACAACATTTCTCCATGTAACCAAACCCCTACCCCCCCCCCCTTCCCTCCCCAAAAGACCATTCCACCTACAACAATTTCAAACTTTCCTGTAGGAAGAGTAGTCTGAAAGACAATTGTCGAAGGTGGAAATTTCTCAGGAGCTGTCTGCAAGTAACTCTTTCAATGCCAACAATTGTTCAAATCACATGATAGAGACAACTAATCACACAAGTTTAACAAATTCTTTGGCTAGGACTTTCTAGAACATCTATGTCAATAGCTGACAATCATCAACTCAAATAGACTATTTCTTGTCTTTTATTTTACCAGTTTCACTAATCTGGACTCCCTACGCTCATCAGCCTTTCAAGAGACCTGATGCCAACAGTCACAAATATTCATAAGTAATGAACTTACATTATCCAGAACATGTATTAGATGTACTATTATCCAAGCCAGCAAAGTGTAGTTACACGATGGTAACTCTTTCAGAGCAGCTTGGAATTCTTCCAGTCTTAACTGATCATTGGGAACAGCTGCCAGAGGAAGAAAAAGAAAATTACATCAACACAATGAATTCAATTTTGGGTAAAAAATGACACTATGATCAACACTTTTTCTTACATAAAGTTTAGATGATTTGCTCTTTTGAAACTTTCCATTTCAAGTTAACAGTGGTCAATGGTTGCTGAGGTCAGGCTGTGGTGAGCACTGACTCTACCATTTTTCATGATCATGTGGTGGAAGCAGCCTGATAAGGGTTAACGAATTACAAACTAATTCCCATCAACGACTTACAATTTGACATTTTGGCTCCAATGTGAATGCTGTATAATTTTGAAGCCGGATCTACACTGGCAAACTGTAAGCTGCTCTTGAATAAAAGTGATTTTAGAAAAGCCAGGAAAGAGATCCTAACAGCTAGATTCCAAATTTATTTTGAAACATCTGAAAAATGTACAAGTATCCTCTTATTTTCCTTACAAGAATCTTTCATGATGTTTACAAACAAGAATATTGAATCTTAAAGGTAAACCAAGGAGTCGGTCTGCATGAATTTCTCAGTTCAGTAATAAAAACACTTTCACAATGGAGCAGGGAAAACAAGCCAGTGAGCCACAACTGGAAAAAAGGCCATGGCCAGCCAGACTTAAACCAACTGGTTAGAAACTAAGCTGTAAAACGTCATCTAACTCTAACTCTTTCACAAGATTTGAAAGAGCCATTCCTGAATTAGAACACTGCAGTATATTAATTTGAATTAAGGTGACTGCATTCTCCCTATGTTGCTTCAGATACTAACATCTTGATCTACTGTGCTCTGCCAATATGCAACCTTCTTCAACTTCGTTACTCTATGAGCTATCATATGATTGTAATGTTCACTAAAAGATGTTTCTCTTAGTTTCTAGCAAATAAAACAGCACACAAAAAAATCTATTTTAAAATATTTTTCTCAAACATTTACCAGCTGCCTCTTCAAACTTTGGCATCAGTTCACTGGTTAGAACTGGTTCTGGGAGGTCACGGAGGTAGAGTTTCAACAGCCCTGTAACCACGGTGACATCATAGTCCGTCAGATTCACACTTCTCCCCTCATTGTACAAAGTTTTCAGTTGTTCAATTTTAGACTTTATACCAGAGATCCGATAAATTCCTGGAGTTGTAAGACCTGTGGTGGATTTTAAACCAAACAGAACTACCTCATGCAATAAATAACAGGGATGTAAATAAGTTCAAAAGTACTTTTAATGAATAGTAAAGACATTAGTTTTCAGACCCCAATTCTTCATTTCACAAGGACCATGTGACATGCTGACATGAACAATATCTTAAAAGTTTTTCATATTGCAACATTTTTTCAACTTGGCAATGCTTCATTTTTCAAACAAACATATCTGCAGTTTGATATAAGAATGCTTACATCAGTTGAATTGATTAATAGTACCTAACTAGAATGCAAAAATACACTGAGGTTTCGATAATACATGTTTTATTCCAAATACTGTAATGCCATGTTGTCCCATTTCTTTCTGACAGTCAAATGCTATCATAACATCTTGAAAAATATAGTTTTGTCTTCATATTTGATCTCAGGAATTCTTGGAAAATTTTGCATTTTGACCTTTGGTCACCTCAAATGAAGGTCTTGGAAATTCTTTGCAAATTTTGCTTTAAATTAACCTGTAGTGACCCAGCTAAAGATCCTGGGAAATCTTGCTTTTCAGCTTCTAAAACCCCAGATAATGATCTAAGGAATTTGGGGGAAATTTTGCTTTTTGACATGTGGTGACCAGGTAAAAATCTTGGGAATTCTTGGGAAATTTTGCTTTTTGGTCTGTGGTGACCCAGATAAAGATCTTGGGGATTCTCGGGAACTTTGCTTTTGACCTTTGGTGACCCCAGATAAAGATCTTGGCTTTCAGCATTTGACCCCCAGTGACCCCAGATGACCTCTGACCTCCACCAAAAGCAACAGAGTTCTTAGCCTCAACATAATGCATCTGCAACTACGTATGAAATTTATCCAAGCTTCCTATCTTGAGATATGGTGTTAACAAGGTTTTTAGAGTTTTACCCCAGTGACCCCAGATGACCTTTGACCTCCAAAACAACAGGGTTCTTCCTCAATACCATAACGCATCTACACACTACGCATGAAATTCATCAAAGCTTCCTACCTTGAGATATCGTGTTAACAAGGTTTTCAGAGTTTGAGCCCTGGTGATCCCAGATGACCTTTGACCCCATCAAAAACAATAGGGTTCTTCCTTTTTATATGGGGCATCTATGTACCAAGTTTGAGAACTATCAGAGTTTCTCTTCTTGAGAGATCGTGTTAACAAGCAAAGTGTCACGAACAAACACACATACACACATGCCCACACACACATACATACACACACTTGCCATCATGAATGCATACTGTAGGTTTCTCTTATCACTGAAATCAAAAATTAAGGTAAGTTCTTCTGAATCTTTAAATTTAAGGTACAGTACACAGAATAGCAGGCCTTAATCAAAGTTTCAACCCACAAATCATAGCCATAGCCATACGTCTGTAATAACTAGCAAGTTCCTCAAAGTCTACAACTTGTCAAAGTTTACATATGAATGGTTTTTATGATTTGTAACATACTAGCTTATTTCTTGAGAATGAATGATAGATATGAATCAAACAGCTAGTAACAAAACAAAACTGCATTTTTATGAATCCTGTCTGTTAAAACAGGCTAAAGAGTGAAAGCATTAATGTAATCAGCTGCTGAAATCCTAAAATATAGTTGGCAAACTATGTGGAGCTTTCTTGGTTTCACTGAATAAATGATAAAAAGTTTCCATTCCTGACTTTAAAGTATACCTGAATTCTAAAATCACAAAAATATGTACCAACAAGGTTGCAAAATGAATCTCATTAGTCCAACCTTTATCTCTGCAGCACATTCCTGTGCTGAGATATAAAATGTTGAAGTTTATTACCTCAACTGAAAATTTACTTCTCAGAATTACAACCTTTCTTTTTCTTTTCCTTCAATCATTGCCACTAGTTTTAAAATGTGATTACTGCTTTATTTTTGCAGAGTGAATTGACCACACCTGCATTCTCCTTACAACACTGTTTGCAAGAGAGATAATTTTTCCAATGTGGTATAAACGTTTTGATCTCAGAGTGAAACAAAAGCAGGTAATGTGAATTGTACAAGGTCATTACGAACAGTTTATATGCTATGGACTTCCCAGACAAAGTGTATAAATTTCAACATTTTAAATCTCATTAACTCAGAAATCTATGAAGATGGGAGTTGGATTAATCTGATGTTTTTACCTCTTTCAGATATTTTCTATTAATTGTACACTTAAAGTACACTAAAGGTCACCATAGCCTGTCTGCTTACTCATGGAAAAGTTAAAGCCATGCGCTCCATACTATAGGCTGATTCATGTTTACAGACAAATGGTATCACAGCTTGTTGGCAAAGTGTTGATAAGGCTATTTACACTGTCCTCACAATGAAAAGTAGATTCTTATCTGTCTACTTCCTGCATACAAACACTCCAGCATTTAACACAAAACCTGGCATGCACACATATGTTCTTGCATATGGGTAATGCCAATCAGTGCCTACAGTGACGTAACCGTGAATGGTCTTATTCACAAACAGTGGGTACATACAAGACAAGAGGGGCCAGGGAATAATTTATCCGGCATCGCATCACAATTTCCTACACAAGCTGGCCAAATTGCTACACAAATGCAAAAATGTGCAGCACTTTTTTGTGTGCATAACCATAGGGTTTTCAATGATTTTACACTACAGTAGGAAAAAATTCTCAAAACTGCTATGCAAAATTTGAATACTAAATTATTCCCTGAGAGGGGCTAATACTTACTGCACACTTGTCCATGAATACACATTTGTTAACAAAGAAACAAAACCAAAAATGATAGCCAACAAATAGCCCAGCAAATTCTAATGAATACAACTGAATCATCAGAATAATTATACTGCAGCAATTCACTCACTTACCAAACTCCTCAGCATGATCAATGCATTCCCTCACCACCAGGGGTAGTTCAATGCCATCCAATGATTTGGACTGCTTCACAGCCTCTGCCAAAGGCATCTTGAAAATGGGTTTAATTTCACGAGCTGAAAGTAGATCAAGTTTAAACATATTTTTACTTGAAAGGATATCACAAAATCGATACTGGCATTAACTACTGTACTGTATGTGCTCTATATATCTACAACAGAAATATCCTGCTTTGGATAATAATTCCTTCAAGGATGAGAAAACTAGTCACACCTCTAGTGATTATAGACTTTATGATTTGATGTCATGTGACATCATTTTTGAGGGCAAATAATGAAGCATACTGCAAGTATGATGAAGACGAAAGGCATATTCATGTCATGCAGAAGGATACTACAACTGCCGGACGTTTGTCAGTATGTGAGTACATTCCTTTTGTCAAGAGAAAATTGCAACTGCTATTTTTCAGGTTTAAAATTTTTATCCTGGCACCAAAACTCTTTGAAGTTCCAAACCCAGTGACAGTAAGTACAATGCTACACTCATCAGTATGAAAGCACCAAATATACTTTAGTATGGCCTCTGCAAATGGTGCCAGCAGACTACTTCTGGCCTGAAAGAGAAATCACTAGAGCTTTAACAGCTTTGGTACTTAGGTCTGCCAGTCTCATTAAGAGATCAAATGGGTGGGGGGTTGTCAAGGTGGGTAGCCCCATTTCAGCACCCCCACCCTGTTACCCTGTGGCCACAGGTCCAAATCATTCCACAGCACTCAGAGAAAATTAATTGAGAATTTCCATGTTAAAGCATCAGCACACATACAAATTCAGTATGCACCTTCAGTACAGTAAGATTCTGCTCACAAGACAAATTGTCTCACACGAAAACTTCCATGCACCTCACAGACACACTGACCAGAGTTAACATGACGTTTTCTCTGTGACTTGCACTCTAATTTAAATGAAACTTACACCGTCGCTTCTGCAGCTGCGAGACAGACAATTCACTAATGGTGTTGGATCGAGATTTCTGTGGCTTGGAGCTACTTTCTTTGTTTAAGTCTCCCTCTCGACTTCTGCTTCTTTTCTTCAAGTCACCTCCGCCATCTTTGTCCTTCTTTGATTTGGTCGAAAAGGTAAACAGCCTCTTCTTTTTTTTGAGTTTGTTCCTACACAATATACACACAATCAAATAATTGTCATTACTTACTGTGGCTAGTTATATAGTCAAGTAGGTTTAATAATCACTATTCGACAGGTTTGAGAAACAGATCATATGCTTGAAGGGGCATTTCTGTTATTCCAGAGGGCCTGTAATAGCTATCAAGTCATTTGGAGTGCCAAGAATTAAAAAACTTGGAGAAATTCCCTTAAATGATCAAAGAAGATAAAAAACATTTTAATCCTTTTTAACTAATACTTCTATCATAGAAGGACTGTTAAATAAAGTTACTACTGGCCTAAATGTACCAGCCATCATGAGTGTAAAGCAGTGGTTCCCAACCTTTTAAGACATCTACAGTAACACCCCTAGGTAATGATGAGTTGTAACATGGCACCCCAAACACTATCTAAAGCGGAGCACCACCATCGGTTGGCGCAGACCTTCCACAAAACTTTTGGTGCTAACACGCCCCCTAGATTGTAGGAAATGGCACTTCCCATGTCGTCTTACATAGTAACAAGGCATGCGTTACTTGATCTTCAATCAATAAAAATGGAACAGCTTATATTTTTTAAAATTTCTTTATTCAATCTTATGCTAGCACCCCTAGAGAATTTTCTGGCACCACTGGTGTAAAGGGCAAATTATACATTCACCCAAATTTGACTTTCACATATCCCATACACTATTTCATATGATTCTTTTTAACATGAATGTGACAACACACGTATTACGGAACTGTTACATTCAAAGGATACAACTCTAAGGTTTCCTTTTAGTATGCAATAATTTGACACATCATGATACTGTAGCTGTAAGAGTACTGGAGGAAATTTGAAAGATTCTTTGTCAGCACCAAGACTTGTTTCCAAAATAAAAAGATATTTTTGTGGTATTTTTAGTTTACATCATTGCATAGGCTTTCAAACCCATTATATTCTAGCATGCAGAAAATTATTTCCTTTCAGAAAGGCACCATAAAACAAAACTAAAATTGTTTAACATGTCTAGTAGAACTTTCAGCTACTGTAACTTGCTGTAGTGTTGTAACTGTAAATTTCTTTTCAGTTGTTATAACATGGATTTTTGAACACCTTTGACAAAATCCACTTTGGGGATACCAAAGAAATTTCTTTCTTTTTACTCTTAAAAATTTCTGATGTGCATCATATACAAATAGCTTTAAATTTAGGGCTTGTAAGGTCTATCCAATCAACAGCACGTACCTTTCTTCTTCATCATCAGACACACTTTCTACATTTTTGAAGTTCTTCTTTGGATGTTCTAAGGTTGACGAGCTCCTAGAACTAAGTTCAGTTTTGGACGACCATTTTTTCTTTCCATCAGAGTCTTGCAGTGATGGGTTTTCTGCAGAAAGAGTAAAATAACAGAACATGAAAGGCAGAGACAAAGGCGTTGCCTGTTCTGAATATTGCAAAATATTGCACCCCATTCATCTGCCCATCACTATACAAGGTGTGGAACTTCAATTAACTTCAGTTCATGCAATCAATGCTCAAAAATAGTAAAATTTTATGGCATTTGAGACAATAAAAGTAATACAGTGTGGAACTATTAAAGGAAAATATTGTGTTTGTTTTACAGAATATTTTCACATTTTTAAGACCAATATTTGTAGATACAGAATGATTAATAACTCAAAATAAGAGTCTTGTTTTCAAGAAATAAGGTTCTCACAGAAAGAAATTCAGTTACAGTATTTGTCGCTCAAGAATAATTTGTTGGCCCAAACTTTCAAAAATTCAAATGATGCACCTTCCGTAACTCTAGTAATGCATAATATTTTGAGTAGATAAAGCTGTTGTTGGAGTTCACTAGTGAGACTGAATGGTTCAATAATGATTACTGTATAGCTACTTTCTGTATCCCATGTTGGTGCATTTTAAATGCAATATTTCCCTTTATTTAAGAAACTTGTGATGGATTATGGCCACACTTAAAAAGGAATCCTTAGTTTTGCATTCCACTGAGAAATTTCTTAAGTGGAAAATGACAATGCACATACAATATTCATTACTAGTAAGATGTGTATTCAGTGCTGTGTGTGGTTGCTACAGTATTACATGATACATACAAGTACCTGTACAGTAACACATATCAGATTTTATTATAGGCCTATGTACTTTTTTAAAACATGGATTGCAGACCAGCCTCATGAACTGTAAGTGGGCAATCCTCCAGAAAAATGTGGCACACACAGAACAGTAGAATAATAGAACAACCTTTTGCTTTGCCACTAACACTTACAGTAGCAAAAGTGGAATCATACAGAAAAACTGTAGAATATGCTTCCATAAAAACACCTTCCCCAACATGGTGCTAGACCTCCCCAACCTGTCTGTTTCTACACATCCCAACACTGGTGGGCCCTGGCTGTCCTGTCCTCTTTACAATTAGAACCCTGTCCTCCTCTGGTGCAACCCCTGTGGTGTACTGATTCAACACCACAGAAGACTACTGTAGGTGAGAAAGACAGGAAACCTATTCTTTGGGCAATTATTAAGCATCATTGAACGACTGGTCTCAGCTAAAAAATCCAAGACCCAAGCACCACCCCCCCCCCAACGCTGAGGCCAAGACCCCAAATATTGGCCTTGAGACCTCAAACACTGAACATAACATAACAAGTTAAAGGGCAAGGGGGGTTAAAGCCCCATAAGATGCCCTGTCCAAAACAAACCAAAACCCAACAGTCCAGCGCAATCAGATTCTACCACAGTCACAATAACTTATTAATGTTATCTTGAAGCAATGGACTTAAAGAGCAGTTAAAACAACTCTCTCAGGCAGGCTATCCCACTCACTGACACCTCAATGACAGAAGATGAACTTTCTAATTCAAGCCTACAGAAACTCTTCACCAGCTTCTTACAATGGCCTCTAAGCCGACAATTGGCACAAACCTTCAAGTAGCTCCAATTTGACAGAGAATCCTTACCAAAGAGGAATTTGAAAACTTGCACCATATTTCCCCTAATCGTCCTTAAATCAAGAGTGGTAAGTCCCAGACATTTGGGCCTACAGTATCATGCTAAGGGAGATGACACGTCAGGTACTATCTGAGTGGCCCTCTTCTGACCTTGCTCTAAGAGAAACTAGGGGCTCCAAGCCTGCACAGCATAATCAAGATGGGGCCTAACTAATTGCAATTCAATACAATTTTGTTTACTAAAACTACTGAAATTCCTCTTGATCAATCCAAGCACCAAGCACCTTGCATTCAGGCATGTAAACTTAGTTGCTTTTAATACTCAACCATGAATGATATATATGGTTGTGGTAACAGAAGCCGGGGTTTGGGCTGCTCTAGAGTAGTGTAAATTCCAACAAACCACATACTGGTTTTGTCCAGGCTGTTTTTAATTTTGAGTCATTCTCATAAAAACTCAGCCTTCATGTACCACCACTGTATGACTGCGCCTCCACTCCAGATTGGAAGCTCAGTGGACGTGGACTATCTTCCACTAACAATGAATTCAAAACTCATACTGATTAGTTCTCATAATAACACTACCTTCATGTCTGGTGACTGTGATTACCACTGCCCCTCCACTCCAGATTGGAGGTTCTGTGGACTAAGACAATCTTCCCCTTACAGTGAACTCATAACTCACACTGAGTCGTTCTCCTAATAAGACAACCTTCATGTACCACCAATGTGACTGTGCCCCCTACTCCATATAAGAGGCTCAGTGGACTTGGGCAATCTTCCATCGAGAGTGAATTCAAGACTCATACAGTAGTGAGTTCTCATACTAACACTACTTACATATTTGACCACTGCGACATCAACTGCACCTCTACTCCTGACTGGAAGCTCAGTGGACTTGGACAATCTTCCCCTAACAGTGAACTCATAACTCACACTGAGTCATTCTCCTGAAAAAACCTTCATGTACTACCACTGCAACTATGACATGGAGGCTCAGTGGACTTGGACAACCTTTCCCTAACAGTCAGATATTCCAACTCTTAGACTCTTCAAAATGGGACAATTCCAAAACTTACACCCTTTGAAAATCTAGGGTGCATTCCATGTAAAGCCAACTCTGACTTAATGCCGAAGTCTCACATTCATATGCCACAACACCAAAGGTGTGATTTACACCATACCATATTACATAACACTACCTGCTGTACAATGTTCATTCATCACACCTGAAGCAAAAAGTTACACACATTCTTTTCTATTTAGCAAGAAATAATCATATTTTGTGTAGGACTAAATGTAAACTTAGTGGAAATAAAATGCAGCAGTAAATTTTATAGCTTTGGTTTTGACTTGGAGCTAGTTTGCAATACAAAATATATAGTCAATAGGTAAGTTGTAGGCCAACTCAATTGAATCCTCATGCCACTACACCAAGCATTTTCCTTCATCTACACTGAAGGTCTTCGACATATACAGTAGTGCACAAAATGCACATGGGTTGAACATTCAGGTAGCTTATCACACAATCTAACAGGGAGATTCCTTAATGACTGACTCGAAAACATAGGCAAACAGGATCACTGCAAAGTATAAACAAGCAAACATATTGCGTGTATGGTTCTTGCACCAGCATCCGAAAAACACAGGGGGCGGAGTACGACTAGACCGGATGAGTTCCAAATTTTATTTTCTCACATTTTTTTACTATTTGGAATTAATGTTATGCACAAAATTGTATCCGAAGAGGTGCTGGATGTTCTGCTGGAACCCATGATCTGTGATTAACAAAGTCTTTTGAGGTTCGCGGTAAGGGTAAGAGTGTAAAAATAGGCCAAGATTCGTGCTTCGTCCTGAGAAATGTCCTACCTTGTTAGTATGTAACGCTGGTGCGTTAAGCTTGTAGGCCAAAGAGCATTGAGGAGCCTTGGGGAACTCCTACAGATTAGGCAAAGCCGTGTGGAGCTCTTAGGCATTACGCAGAGCCTTGCTGAGCTTTTAGGGGTTATGTTGAGCCAGTGGATCCATGTATGTAGGCGTTCCGAAACTACTTGAATTATTTTATTGTGAACAGGGTCCGCCTTAAGGATTTTGCTTTGCATAGCAAAACTGCTACGCATTTTTCATTTTGTACAGCAATTTACAAATTTTGCATAGCAGATTTGTTGTTGGCAAAAAAGTAATCCATGTCAGTTTAAAAGAAAAATACATGTCGATTTCACTAAACATATTTTCGTAATTTGATGCTACTTATTTTGAACATTCACACGGTCAAACGAATGATCGGCCATTTACACAGTGCCAAATTCAACCAAATGATTAAATGGATTAAGACTGCCCGCTTTAAACTAACGAGGGAAGGTCAGCATTTTTTTTCATCCCCTGTTTTGCTTTGATATCTTTTTGTTGAAATGATGTTTATTTGCCAGTTTAATGACCAAATGAGGCTTTGAAAATAAACTGTCCTAAGTTGGTGACTCCAACATTCATAGCATATAACTCCGTGATTCTCACCTGATAATTCCCCCAAAACAAAATACAATGCCTTTAAAGTCCCGTTTGTAGCAGTAGCCTAAATCTGCTTATTACTGCTATACAAATTGATTCACAGTCTACTTTTTGGACCATAATCGTAGCCCAAGTCTCACAGAACGAATGGTAAAACACAAATACTTAGATGCCCTCAATTTTCAATGCAGTTACTTGGCTATTTCACACCATCCTACTGTGTATTACCAATACATATGCAGAAAGTGTAGGCACACACGTGTAGTTTCATACAGCAGTACGTAATGCACGCACGCACTACATATTCCTAGTAAATATCTGTTTGATTCTGTGCACAAATCAATTTGAGGAATGATCGAATACAAAATCGAGTGTGTCAATCTTTTTTTACACAACTCATGGGGCCACGTTCATTATTGCCTAAATACACGGCACACTTTTATATCACACAGATTAACATGTGCTTTATATGAAAAGCATTCACCGTTACTACTGCAAGCTGTCAGGGAACAACTGCAAACTTAGCGGTAAAATGCAGCGATTGAAAAAAAATGTAGACTCCCCGTACCATGCATAATGTTCTTCCGATGTAAGTCAACTTATCAACAGAGCAGGTGCGTAGCCTAATGTATGGGTGTTTGCATACAATTACAGACCTACACATGCACTGACTTTTATGTGCTTTCATCGATCGGGCGTTTCACTTGAACGTTTGTAAAGAACACAGATATGGCCAAGGGTATCGGTGTTTGCGTACATTTCGGCCCTTTACCAAACGTACTACTAATGACTGCGAATTCGGCATTCAGTTTCATGCACTGATAATTTTGGGTGCATGAACAACATAAAAATCGGTGAAATGATCGCTAAATCTCGACGTACAGGTTTAAAAAGCTTAGTGCATATTGCAGACATCATTGTGCATGGTGAATAGAGCCAGTAATGCATTACACGGTTGATACCGAATGTGGTTTAACGGTAAATGAACGTTTATTCAGACCGTTAAACGCTTAGGAGATTAAACGGAAATCGACAGCACTAGAATTATTGAATTATTAAAAACTCATACAGGGAATTGGTTCATTTTGATGATAGTATTTAGGATGGAACTGAAATGTAAAAATTAGGTGAGAAACGAAGTTAAGTCAAATCGTTGTGTGGATGTCAGAATGCCTGAACCCGTTCAAATAACTTCAATTGACTTGCAGGTTTGTGTCGCAAATCTGCGAGGCGTTAAAATTTTTGTATCGCTGCTGTGCTTCAATTGCATCGCAAACTGCGATGCGATGCCGGCTATTGCGGACCCTGATTGTGAAAGAGTTGTGCCTCTGTGAATCATTGTCCACATTATCCTTAAGATAAGCCTCCCTTTAAGTGTCCATTATTTGTGTTTCCTAATTTGCATGTGTCATGTAACTTCATGTAACTTTAGGTAACAAGCTATATCCTGCACAAAAGAGTGCATGTATTTCACAATGGCCAGGACATGTTAGGCTTGGGAATGAATGGCTTGCCAGGTTTGGATAATTTAAGACTATTTTAAGTGTCACTGTGAGTTTTAAGCTTAGCATGTAATGAAAGTTATTTTAAGGACTACTGTCTGAGGGATCAGTTAAAAGGGGGAAAACATGTGTAAGCCATGGACTTCATCGACGCAGTACAGACCACAGGCAGTTGAAACACGGAAAGGTACAAAGACTGTAGTTCATTACTCTTAGCCAATCAGAGAGCATGTTACAGTACATGTGATGGTGGCAGATAGTAGAAATATGCCATAACCTGCATGGCGAACTTTTGTTCTTTTGCTTCGCTTCACCTTGCATTACATGTTTCTGTGAGAAAGACAGCATGGATAGCTGTGCAGCCTACTATCATCTGTGTCGCTGGCAGCAGTGTTTCCACTCTTCCCGAAATTATGGAAATATGAATGCTCTTTGCGAAGGGGATTATTTCGGGAAATTTTGGGAAATCTGGAAATGCCGTATGGCATATATATGGAAATGACGCATGGCTTGACAGGGTGAAGTCCTGGATCAGCCATTAAAGTAGCATAAAAGAAGCATTTTTTAAAATATCAGGAAATATCAAGCAGATTTCAGGTAATTTTAGATTCCATTTCAGGAAAAATGAATTTAGAGTGTGGAAGCACTGGCTGACAGTGAAGTGTGACTGGGGCCTACTGTACCCCAGTTTTTATTTTCTCACATTTTTTTTACTGTTTAGAATTTATCTCATGCATAAAGGTGCATCCAAAGAGGTGCTGGATATTCTGCTGGAACAGATGAAGTGATCGACCAAGTCTTTTGAGGTTCACGGTACGAATAACAGTGTAAAAATAGGCCAAAATTCGTGCTTTGTCCTGAGAAACGTCTTACCTTCTTTTATTATATAAATATGTGTAGTATATGTACGTAATGTTTCGAATGCTTGTGAACAGGTCAGAACAAGGTGTCTCTCACCACAATTGTTAGCAGGCCTACGCCCTTAAGCGACAACGAGTATAAAAAGAGGCACCTCTGAAGTTTGACCGGTATTGCAAATACTGCATTTTTAAGACTTTATTGTTCGTTTATCTTGTGCATTTTGTAAGTTATTCTGCCGAGAATCTTTTAAAGTGGACCTAAAGTCTATAGAATTTCAAGAATATATATTCAAGAGGTTAGAAAATAAAGTTCATTCATCCAATTCCCATTTTCATAGCTTCCTCCATTGCTGAGATATAAAATGGTGAAGTTTATTCACTTAATTTGAAAAATTCGATTGTGCAATAATTTGTGATGAGCTTCTTGTAGAACTCACATTACCCGCTTTTGTTTCCTTTTAAAATTAAGATGTTTATATGACCTTGGAACATTTACGGTTTCCTTACAAAGCATGTTGTCTGGAGAGGGTTTATACAGCCAAGTCACCCTACAACACTAAGACAATGGTCACAGTGACAGTTTGGTACAAGGTGTAGTGACTTTTGAAAAAATAAAGAAATACAAAGACGGTAATTTGAGTACTACAAGAATGACATCACAAATCATTGCACAATCTTCCATTTCAAACTGAGTGAATAAGCTTCAACATTTTACATCCCAACCCTGGACTGTCCTGTGAAGATGGGAGTTGGACCATTTGGATGGATTTTTCAATCTTTGAAACATATATTTTTAAAATTTCTGACTTTACGTACACTTTAAGTGGAGAAATACACATTTACAGAAACTTAATAAAAGTGATTCTATTCACTGTCTTTTGTGTTATCCATCGGAAGTTCGTGTGGCAAATTAAAAGACAACAACTTCAGCCAAGAATCCCTCCCTGCAGCCTCTACGCTACCCAATGACCAACCAACCCCATTACAATATATAGTGCGTAGTACTAGTAGATGTACACAATGTTTCGAATGCCTGTGGGCGAAAATAGCCTGAAGGGGGGCTTTGAAGTTGGTAGATTCACACATTGCCTACATCTGATTTTAAACCAGGACAAATAGAAGGATGGAGACCCATATTTTGCTGCAGTTAGGCTGGCCTAAAATACATCTAGGCTTGCAAGAAATAGGGGAAAACGGGATGCACAAAAACGGGAACGCAGTAAACTTAGTAGGCAAATTGGGAGAGCATAGGCCTAGGCCTAGCCCAAACAGGGACAGTCCTGGTCAAACCAGGATGGTTGGAATCTTTGAATAGTGAACCATGAAACACAGTAAATAGGATAGGCCTAGCTCTTGTATTTGTAGGGTTAGCCTGACTTGAACAGTAGGATAGGAACAGTATTCTGGAAGACGATAGAGATTGTGTGCATATATATGGGTCATTCCATGAAGCTGGGGCACAGCCATTTTTGGGCCACATAGTACACAGAACCTGTTGTTACAGCTTACTTACTTGTCAGGTAGAATCATGTTTAGTATCAAACTCATTGTTGTGGATGTCTCTTCCATGGAAAGTGGAAGAAAATGATATGGGATTATTTATGCATAAATTTCAGGACATTATTTTATGGTGTCAGGGCTAAATTTGCAAGAAAATTTGTGACATGGAAAGTACTACTTTTTAGACCAATTGTTTGCATTGCTCAAACATATTTTTATAATGCATTGGTCATTTTTGCACAGAAGATGCATCAATAATGATGAGGTTTTGCAGAGAACTTCTTTAAAGATTTGTGTTTTTTCACAAGGTGTTTGCAAAAAGTAGTGTACCTACGTTACGCATGGTGTCCACGTTTTGGGGGTGTGTTACAAAGGTAAAACGTCAATTTATAATACCTTTATATACCTAGGTGAATACTTCTGCTATGATGGTTTCATAAAAGTAAATGAAATCTGTAGTTTTGATAAATCTTTGAAGGATCCATTTACATTCCAGAGTTTTATGGCATTTAAAAGGGGCAACTTTTACTGACGGAGTCAAATGTTACATCAGGTAAAATTTTAGAACAATCAGTTCTAAACTGAGTAACCTAAACATGCCATGCTCTCCAGTATATCCAACTTATAGAGTAGCATCATAGTTGTAATATATCTCACTTCCCTATGTGAATCCATTACACACACTAGATTTCTAACAATGCTAAAATAGCGGTGTCCAAATGTTACGTCAGGTAAATATTATGAGAAATGAGGGTGATTAAGTAGTTTTGGCTAAAGAACATGGCTTCATGTAAGCAAATTTGTTGAGAAAGTAGAATAATTTAATCATATAAGTCAACCCCTAGTTAGTGAATCGCACTGTATGAATTGTATGTACACGAAATAACAATCACAGACTGTGACACGGTGTCCTTGTTACATCAGGTAAATTTCAGGCCATTTGGCAACATTTTCTTTGCCTTTAATAACTTTTTTCAAACGTATATTTCATATTAGCACAGGGGTTTGATCATACTTTATATAGATTGATCTAGAAATACACAACAAAGTAACAGTTTCCCTGAAAATTACATCAATTTCTCATATTTTACCTTGATTTTGTTACATCAGATACATAATACTACATGAAAATTCTTAACTTTAATCACTCTAGTTGTGATTTAAGTGGAAAAGTAGCTCCATATAGTGGCAACAAGTAATGCCATTGTCATTTAGTCATTACTTAGGAAACTCACTGCAAATGCAAACCTCTCTTTTGTGTGGGGAGCATGTGGTGTCCATGTTAAATCAGGTAAATTTGGGGCTAGGGGTATTATCGTTAAATTTTTTATCAAACACAACAAACAGAAGTGAAATTTTTTATCCATTGATACTTTCCTGTTACGAGGATAACATATCACTCATAATCTTTGATAGGTTAATGAAAATAATGGCACCAAAATGGTTTTATCTCACATATAATGAAATTTACAGTTCTTTGTAATTACATATGAGGCATTTTTTTCATATTCTATTGTGATATTATGCATGCAACTACTAGAATAATACTTGCAATCCACATGACTAATCATAAAATCACATTAAATTGTATCAAATGAGAAGTTCCCAGCATTTACATATGCCATGGTGTCCATGTTACATCAGGTAAAATTAAAGGGTTGGGGTGATTTAAGTTACTATAATTGAAAAACTACTGAACTGAAATAGCCTTAAATGATATTTTGATGTTAGTCATCAAGTAGTTTTGAAAATGTGGCTTTGGAGAATTGACAAAATTGAAAATGTGGATAAAGAACACTTGACTGCCTTATTTTTCAAATTATGCATTCCATCTCTGCATATGCTATCCAGAAATGGTTAGTTTTGGAAATGTACATGAAATTTAAATGAGGTTTTGACATACATACAGATCCAGCACCTTGGGAGGAAACATCTGAATGAGTAAAACTCCATTTTTGAAGAAATTTAATGGCTACCTAGGGGGTTTCAAATAGGGATGGTGTCCATGTTACATAGGTATTTTGAGCAACACTTGAGCAAATAAAAAGCTATTTTGTGGGTTCAGAGATGACAATAACCAAAGAAGCTATATATTTTATTATCCGGGTGGCCTCCCACTAACTCATACTTATAATAACTTATAAAATATCTGAAGTCTAAATTTTGACACCTATGTCACACTTTGAACCCCAACTTATATGCGACTGCATGATTTTTAAATGTTGGTTTTCATTGTTTTTCAGAGGGGCACTGTATTCTGCATTTACTCCAATTTAAAAAATGAGTTTGCTCACAAAACTTAACACGAAAAGCTTCAGCTTAGCTACAATCCTCAAAACACCAAACCACACATCCACAGAGCAAAATAGGATTTAGGGCCTAGTCCCTGCGCCTTGGATTGTTGGAAGAACAAGGCCAACGTTGTATTATGCATGGGAATAACTGATGGGCCTAGTTGCGCGATACATTTTAGCACTGAAGTTGGGAAGTAATTTTTTGTCCCTAACAACAATTTAGTGACAAGAAAACAAACCTGTAAAAATGAAAAAAAGATCTCCATAAAAAAGAAACAATTCAAAAATCTCACTTTGCCTATACTTTCCATTCCCGGACCTTTCGGTAGTCATCCTGACATTCGATGTTGCGGAGGCACAACAGAAAATGAACAGGTTTAGTCATATACATAACGTTACGTACGGACACAGCCCGTTCGCGCAGGCACACTTATAATACGCGCAGTACAGTAAATGCACAGAACGGTATGTAGTACCCTATGCAGTATCGTGGGTGGCTCCCCTAATGAATGCAAGGCGTGTACGAAATATACGAACGTACACACATAACGATGCAACTGCAGTTTACCCTCCATTTGTCTTAGGGGGTAACCGGGTAGACCTTCTATGTCCTCATAGTCACACTAAGAGAAGTGGGGTCCCATGTGAAAGGACATTTCCCGTGGAGTGCCAATCATACCAATTCGCTATCGTTCATTTAAGAGGGAACTGGAGTAACTCTAAAATGAACATTTTGCATCTGTAAACCAGCATGTACAGGTAAACGAACCTTCCTCATGAAACACCAAGGACCCAGACCAAGTACATGATATCACCGTCCTATGTTAAAGGGCAAAAGCAATCACCTCAGTTTTAATTAAGGTATCCCTCCATCTTAATTCATGTATGGCTCTTCTAAAACAGGTGACGTTTCTATTGGATTTTTTAATTCTTGGAAATTACTTCTTGGTTTACCTTTAATTTGCAAATAGTCCTATCTAAATTCAAAAAAAAAAAAATGAAAGATACCGTTCAGGGAAACAAGCCAAAGTATGTGCATCCCACTTTGACAAATCCCTATTCAATTAATTGAAGGGCTTATGCGCCAAAGTCGGATTCAACTATAATTGAACAGAACACCAATGTAAGCAATCTAAATTCGCAAACTTATGTTAAAAATTTTATTATGGTGGGTCAACCTTAAAATAAAAATACAAAATATCATGGTAAGCTCAAGAAATTTTAAGACAACCTAAGTTTGTTTTACGACCCATAGTTTGAAATCCTAATTTGCTCTACAAATTTCTATAATTGAGATAAATTTTGAAATTAGTAATCTCATCCCCTATATGAGAAGTATGGTCTGTCCAGATTTAGGCATTAGGCCTACTTTTTCTTCTTGTTAGATATACGCATAAATCGCTGCATTTCTCAGCAACGTAGCAACATCACTGACACCATGGGCGTATAAGCAGTTCGAATTGAAGGGAGCTAAACGTTGTTTTGGACCACCATCCTGGGGGATGCATGGGTCTCAGGGGATAGGTTGTGGAAAATTTAAGAATATTTGAGGGTCCTAAGATACAATTTGGTGCAATATTTGAGCAAATATTAGGTAAAATTACTGCAAATTTTTGACATTTTTAAGGAGGAAACAAATAAGGGGTTTTCTTCTTTAATTGAAGGGGCAAAAGCATAGTTTGGCCCCACATTTTTTTTACTGGGGGACTGCACATATGAGCTGAAAGATAACAACATACCTAGATTAATTTCTTTGACATGTTACAATATTTATTTGACATATTTTAGTCTGACATTTAAAATAGTTGTCTACAAACATTTCAAGAACACGATTATCGCAAAATTGGTTTACTTCTAAGAACATTCGAAAGAAATACAATTTTCAGACTTATACAGTGCGATTCCGCCAAAAATATGCTAAATAGTGCTCTCCATGAAGAAAACAAAATGAAAAATATGGAACGCTTCACGATTTTGCGTGTCATCCTTGCGCAGGGGCCATGCTAATCTTCTCTGTATCGTTCCAATTTTAGTATATGTGCCGCCGAAGCGAGCACGTTTGATTGGTCAGAAACGGATGCATATATACTGTTACACACACAAACATATACAGACATAGTGGATAAATTCTTGCTTATAATCAAAAACCTCAAAAAATTAGTTGCTCTACCACTCTATTTTAAAGAAAGCGAAACAAAAATACAAGATGAAATATTCAATGCAAAGAAACCTAGGTTGGTGAAAGAGAAAGATATGAAGCAACTTAATCAATTTCATTAGACTTGCTCGAGTTAACTAACGCCAACACACTGTGTTGCATTATGACGTCACAGATTTCACACAACAAACCTTTTTGTACTTTCCTTTCCTTGAGTATTGAATACGTTATTAAAATTACCCACACAACACAAAAATTTAAATAATACATATCTAGGATGGTTACACAATTCATTGTTCAATAAGCAATTACTTAAATTTGTAACATTACATGATAAATAACGCAACTGACAAGCAGCGTTTTTTTTTTAATTTTCTGGGGGCGCTGTTGCAATCTAAACGAAACGCTACGTTTTGAGCCGCAATGTATTGTATAGAGTGTGTGTACTGAGGATGTGATGTGTATCATACATAATTATACATCAGTCTTACTGCCCTGAGCGGTATCAAGGACGTTTCACAATGAAATACCACATGCAGCTGATCGAGTAAATTTAAGTAGTTTACCAACCACTGAGTTGAGCTTTGGTGAACAATGAAATACTTATGCACTTTCTCTGTATTAACCACACATAAAGCTTAGGCTATATTGAGTGATGCAGAAACTACTGAACAATCTGGTTAGCAGATGAACTTTATACATATGTCGCACGTACATGTCCACGTCATGGCTACTTAAAGCACTCCCACTAGATGTGGATCTGAAGAATCGAACTTCTACCCCACATACTCCAGGCGTACACTATTACCAAGTAAAGTTGCCCGGCCAAATACAAACAACCATTTCTTTAAGCAAGTTATCTTCAACTTAACTGCTCTACCGTGACTCTCAGGAGGATCCCGAACTCCTAAGAAGATGGCTCCGGCCAGCTCCGCTTTTATGATGTTCGACTCCCATACCTTCCGTAAAGTCACCACATCTGCTAAAGCAGATAGGCATGTAAGAAACAACACAGAAGTCGGTCGCGTGTACATTCCCGAACTCAAGCCCCTCAGCCTGTTCGGACATACCGGTATGGTCGCTCGAGTGTGCCTCATGTAAAACATTCATGACATTGAACCAGAGTACGAAGCTTGGTGAACTGGTGCGTGTGGAAATCTGAAAGAGAAAGAAAAAAAATGAGATAAGTGATTGCAAATGAGATATGAGACTGATCACCGATCGAATACCCAAGTACCTACTAGCTATAATACTGTTATGGGCCCACAATCAAACTTGTATAAATATTTGTATATCCCTGAAAGACCGGTGTTGGGGTTTAACATTCAACAATGATATTTTGCCTGATGCAGTAACACACTCAACTCTGAAATTTATTTCTTCCCTCTCCCTTTTGTAATATTGAATGTCATATTTTGGTATAAATGAATCCTGTACTACCAAGACCCCCTTTTTAAGCCTCGCCTCGGCGCATCTTCACGACCGTAAAGTCCTGAAATCAGTGGAAATTGCCTTTCACCCCCCCCCCCCGCCCCCGCATTCTCAAAATAATACACGAAACAATCCCTAAATATAACCAGGGTCAAATAGCAACCACCTGATATAACTTTCACGGGGTATCTTTTTGCACATAGGCTATCCCCAAGGGCAATTTTGCCTATAAAATCCTTCTCAGGCTAAGTTGACAGCGAGCCTGTCTTGATCGGAAAATGGAGTCACTCATTTAAAATTGACAACTCAGGCTCTGCTACACGTTACCGAAACTTCATGGCGCTAATGGCATGAACCTGAACTCTGAACCCGCAAATGGTGGTAAATTTTCAGGTAGTAGGGTTGAAACTCAGTTTTTTTTTCGGTGAGCCCATTCATCAACTTGCTTCCCAAACTCGGAAAAAAAAAAAAAAAAAAAAAAACGAAGACACAAATTAGCTTCAGCAGTGAAGGTGTACCTTACCATGGTTAGACAATGCATGTCTCTATAACACTTAACAGTCAGCTAGCTTATCGAATTGTTAAACTTGCCAATTGGAGTGAATTGGAATGCGTGACACTTACATTCCCCGACAGTGCCGACACAATTAAGCAAAAAAGAATGATCCATCGAAAATGGTAATATTTCTCGAAGGCTTTCCAACTACCCTTACAGGGCACGACTGTAACCTTTTCACAACACCAGGGAAGAATTTGATTTAATTAAAGGGAGAATGCAGTCACCCCAAAAAAGAATTGTATAGTAGACTATCCTATTTCCTGAATGGCTCTTGAGAATCATGTGACAGAATTTTTTCACTCAGTTGTAAAATTTACAAGGAGCAACTGCTTGATTTACCTTGAATATGCAACATTTATGTCCTAAAATATCATGTAAGATACTTGGAAGCGAAATAAGAAGAAATTTGTGACATTTTGCTATTGTTTCAAAATAAGTTTGGGGCGACTGCTTCTGACCTTTAAGTTGTCGTCACCTTCACAAAAGTTCACCAATCCTACATGACGAGCCTGATTAGAGTAGACCATGCGAAACAGTTTTTCCACACCTTTAGTTCCGTTACACCAAGTACTATAACTCTCTCCTCCCCAATTCGGTCCATCATCTTCACCCTCCTCGTACCATTTTCCCCTTTCACAAGTTTAGTAAACGTCGGGTGTGACGGCACGTCTCCTTTCCCGCCAACGATGTAGTTACGCAAGGTAATAGGCGGAAACAGACACCCTTCCTACTATGGATTTTACCCTGAAACGAAAAAAAAAATTGCTTTTCCGAAGATATCGCTTAACATTACGTTGACCTTTACCTACACTTACCTTCCTAATTGTTGGTTAGGAGTGTGAATTCCATTCTTCTCTTCAAACGGGAACAACTTTCTCGGAATTTGTTCTCCGTGCTCTCAGTACTTATATCCTGTCGCTCTCACCGCATTTTGCAAAAGATCGGTAAAGTTCTGTGAGAACTCTCTGAGTACAAACTTAATAAAGCTAACCGACGAATCAGTATTATGCTTCTTCATAGCCTCCTGCTCTCCGAGACAGCTGTGCAATCTGTGAGTGCTGTCGGCCTCAATGACGCCGTTTGGCAAACATCTCTCACTTGCGCGGTGACTCTGAAGTGAAATCAACTCAGTCTTCTTTTTATCCACCTTGAGAACTGTTTCCGGGATTTTGACCATGGAAAAGAGAGCTCTGAATGGAATTTGTTAAAAGAACTTCGCGCATTACACAATATGTTTGTCTCTTCTCGCTCTAAGAAGTGACCGCAGCCTGTCAATTAACAGAATTCAAAACAATAGGCCTAAGCGGTACACGGGTGAATGTTAGGTCTTGCATGTGTCAATCGTGTTAGATATTTCCCATTTGTCAAAGCAGGGAATTGTCTTGAACGCCTTTCTGGGTCAAAGGTAAAGAGATCCCCGATGAACAATTTTTGTCACTAAAGAGGACGCCTTTTCTCTCTTAATTGCCTGACACAAGCGGCACCTGTTGAAATGAGCAGAGGGTGCTAACTCACTTAACTAAGCCTGCACTGTCACAACTAATAGCTGTCTTGTGCAGTAATCAATATGTACATTATCAGTGGCGCCGCCAGGTTTTGGTGATGGGGGGGGGGCACAACAGATGATGTCGTAAGGCACTTCAGTTAACCTCCCAAATCTGCGCAAAATGCGTTTTTGTGTGCCCCCTGCTTTCGTAAACACAGTGGGGATCCTTCCTTTGTCAGGTGTCACTACACCAAGGTGCCGTCCTGGGGGAGGGGTGTCCCTCTCCCCCTTTGAGAAATTTTTGCTAATTTAAGGTTTCCTAGATGCAAAATGGTGCTATGTTTGGAATACTTTTGGGGCTGATCATATATAGCCAGAAAATGTCTATAATTTAGTGAATTCTAATTTCTGGTTAAGTGAAAGAGGAGAGTATGTTAATTGTCTAAGAGAAGAATAGCCTACGTTGTCAACAAACCTCCTGAAGACTCCCTTTTGGCTACTTTACCGCTCTCTGTTCAGGCAAAGCTCTCACCCAAAAATACGTGCGTGGAGTCCACAGAAACATTGTTGGACTATAACGATTTTTTTCCTCCCCTTCATTGTGCATTATAAAAGGCATTAAAGGCTGGCAGATACCTGCGTAGGGCCTCCTGGAAGCTCTGGATCAAGTACATTAATGGAACAATGACATAATACTAATTACCTGGCACCTAAATGATAATTACAGACTATGACGCAGAGTACTTTAACACTATCGTATTTTTACTAATTTTGAACGAAAATCCAGATGAACAGCTTCCAGCAATGGGGAACGGGCGGGAGGGAGAGTATAGGTGCAGGAAGGTGATATTAGACCTCCCTGATAGTATAGCAAAAGAGGTGAAGGATAACAAGCACGTTTTCAAAATGCTTTTTTGTCGTTAAGTGTATTAAAAATCATCATCTATCAGGGGCGTAGCCAGGAATTTGTCAAGGGGGGGGGGGGCGAAGCCCATAGACAGACTCTCAGCGCTTCGCGCCACCATGGGTTCGCGCAAAGTACAAGAAAATTTTGGCCCAAAATGCCTCCCAGATCGCTGGAAATGGCACTTCCCAGGCCTATTTACCGCATATAAATAGGGGAAACACTAGCAATATTGTAAAAGTAAACATTAAAATACCAAAAATATGTTCAAGGGGGACCCCCTCGCCCCCTTGGGTACGCGCCTGCCATCTATACCGATAATGGCAGCACGCAAAGCGCTCAGGCTCGGTAATGTTTATTAAAAATGTATAATGGCAAATACGTAATTTCAACTTTCCAAATCACTGATGCTACAAAAACTTGGATTGAAAGATCCCATATTGATGCTAGGTCCCTACAGATGTTGTTATTATAGATCCATGTATTATTACCTTAATAATGTTCATGAGATGGAGTGCAAGTCGTAAAGAATGTGGGCAAAGCGCGCGAAATTTTTCATTAAATAAGATTTCCATGACAAAACCTGCATTCATAATCTGCATCGAGACACTTTCAATTGTCCAACAAGGCTACATGCCACTCAAAAAGCCAGCCTATTACCTAGTAACTTGTGAACAGCTTTCAACTTTTCCTAGTTGCTATCAGAAGATATTGATAATGAGAACATTGTGGTAAGGGTTGAAGCGCCCGGAGAGCGCGAAATTTTTGATAGTTTGCAAAGAACTTGGGAAAATTCTGATAGTTTGAGAAACTTAAAAACTTTTGTGATAGAAAGTGATTAAATAGATCTATCACTCGGTTAAAGCACACCTCACCCTACCCCCTACAGAAATCTATAGCTTAATCGCCTTTTGGGATCATTTTCAAATTTTCAAAAAATTTCCATGGGGGGGGGGACGCGTACCCCATATCCCCGTGCCGGCGCCACTGTTAACATTATAGTCGAATTAGAGAAGTATACATTACCGTGACTGACCTTTTTTCTGCCACATGGGGATATTAGCCTATAGGTTTGCTTAGGCTGGTCTCTCAGCACTCAGATTTACTGACGGAGTATTTAAATTTCACAACTGATGTAGATGTACTCAACCATCTTCATTTTATTCTTATTTATTGGGATTTTTTTTTTGTTTGGGGGGGGGGGTATTTTTGAGGAGTTAGTGGTTAGTGGCGTGTGTATAGGTACACTTGTCAGCAGTGGCGTCGCCAGACAGAGGTTTGTATGGGAGGGCTCCAGGGGGCTCAACCATTCTTTGGGGTTTCAGATGTGAACTTGTTATATATTTTCATACATTTTTTTTCACTCTTGGATTTTCCAGTGGGAAGGCTTTCGGGGGAGAGAGGCTTTTGAGAGGCTCATGTTCCCAAGCAGGGATGGGATTTGATGTCTGAAAGTGAGGAACTAAACCTGGGTTGAACACCAAACGGCGCCGAGGGTATGAGTAGGGGCAATGAGATATTTAAAGAATTAAAACAATTAAAATGAAGCATTTGGGTATTCTTAATCTCATTGGATGTGAACTAAACAGATCACAAAAAATCACATTTTTACTATTTAAATAATGGTCTCACTCAGAAAAACGGGTCAGTTTTAAGATGAAGGGGACTTGGCTTGTCGGTGGTTAAAATGATAATAGAAGAGGTATACGAGGCTATGAAGAATGCAAGATGTTCTGCAGGAAATAATCACGAAACAATATTTTTAAAGGGAGGACGCAAAGCGCGCCGAAGAAAACAACTTTAATTAAGACATTTTACGGTAGCCTATTGTTTTTATTTGTTTTTCAAATGCAGTATCACCCATTACATTAAAAAAATCTACTTCTCCGAGCCACTTATTATTTATTTCCACTGCATTAAATAACATAGCATATTAGAATAAATGATACAGTTAAATTGCATAACGTGAAAAACAGTAAATTAATAAATAGGTCATGCATGCATACACAATAAACTCATAACAGAAATTATAAATACATTGGAGGAGACCTGATAAAAGCAGGGCTTATCGAGATCAGGCCACCTACAGAAAAAAATAGAAGAAAAAGAGAGCACAAGCAAGTACAAGTACAAAATAAATCCTCCCTCCCACTACATGCCCCCTCCCAATACTCCAGATACCCACCCTTAACTACAAGGAGCTGTACCCACCCAACTAGAACATACAAACAAATGACAACGGACAAAAAGAGGGGGAAGTGTCACATTCTATTACTCAATAAATAATCTTTAAAGGCTCTTTTAAAAGAATTAATGCTGGGCAACGTAAGCATTTTAGCATTTAAATTATTCCAGAACTTAGGGCCATTTACCCTGACAGTATTTTGATATACGGAGGATTTTGCCATATTATGGTAGGGTTTCCCTTTACTCCGTGTATTATAGTTATGGGTATCATCGATTAGTGTGAAATAGTTCTTAAAATTTAAGGGAAGTAAATTATTCTTGTACTTGTACATAAAAATTCCTAACTGGTATTTATGGATGTCAAAGATACTGCGCATACGAAGCTCTGTAAAAAGATTGAAAGTGTTACTATTGTAGCCAGCATTCAAAATAAATCTGGCAGCACGCTTTTTGAATAACAAAGAGACGATTAACAATAGAAGGATATGTGCTAGCCCAGACAATAGCACAGTAATTTAAATGAGGTAAGACCAAAGTAGTATAAAGAGAATTAAGGATATGCTGAGGAATGGAATTTTTTAGTCTGTAACAGTTATGATTTTGAAAATATAAATGTTGTTCTCTCTATTTTTATCTTTGGAATGGTAAGAGTATCCAGCCCTAACTTTTCATAGGTCACGAAACGCCGGACACAATTTGGAGGTACCGCCCACTCTCTTTAAGTTTACGAGGATTTCGTAGCTTCACCTCTGATGACCTCATATGACATTCGACCTCCAACAAACCCATAGGTTCCCTCTCTCTTAAGGTGACACATCTATGTACCAAGTATGAAAAGTATCCATCATTCCTGGCTTGAAATATTGTGTTTTTCAACGTTTCCGGTTTTTGACCTCTGATGACCTAAAATGACCTCTGACCTCCACTGAAAACAACAGGGTTCTTCCTCTCAATATGATAAAGTTATATACCAAGTATGAAAAGTGATAACTCGAGATGTCGTGTTTATTAATAGTTTTAAAGAATTTCGTATTTTCACCTCTGGTGACCTCAGATAACCTTCGACCTCTACCAAAACCAATATCGTTCATTTTCTGACTATAATGCATCCACATGCCAAGTATGAAAAACATCCATGCCCTCTACCTAGAGATATCGTGTTTTCAAGGTTTTCGGTTTTTGCCCTCTGTTGACCTCAAATGACCTTCGACCTTCGTCAAAAACAATAGCAAACTTCCTCTTAATATTGTAGTTCTATATTCCAAGTATGAAAAGCATCCATCATTGCTATCTTGAGTTTATATGCCAAGCGTCACAAACACACACATACAAACATATACATACACACACCTACCAGTACACTGGCGTCATTGCATAGATTCCTTTCGCTTTCGGCAAGGAATAAAAAGGGTGGCTGGTACCCACTAAGACCACCCCTGGGGCACGTGCGAAGCTTGCAAAAACTTCTGGTATTAAGCGTTACAGAAATTTTCGTGCAAGTACCATAGAGCAGGATATAGGAACATATATATCCTGCTCTATGGTTCCTATATCCTGCTCTATGGCAAGTGCTTATACTCCATATGGAGGTATCACCACTTTATGATCCCGAGTGTGGTGCTTTGCTCCACCTCTGCGTGGATTCAGGAGAGGAAAGTTCCGATTGGAAATTTTAAGTCACCGGTACCTAGATAAATGGGCTGAAGCTATAAATGAGATGAAGCTATTTAATCATCCTAGTATCCTAGTATGTTATTGGTTGCACATTAAAATCGCAACAAATATCGCAATCATTGCAGTTTCGAACTTAAAATTGGACTAAAAGATAATCGACGAGATGTGGGAAACGAATTGAATGGGGAGGGCTCACGCTCACAGTGGTAGAAGCTTTTGAAAATAGATGTTGAATGGAAAACTCTAGCATTGCCTATACTTCTCAATAAGGCAGTGCTTCATCCGTTCACAAATAGATGCTTGCGAAGTGCCCCTCAAAAATGTAGTTTCGAGAATATTTTGTGCAATTTAGCCCACTGATTGAGTGATAAAGTGACAGTGGGTTTACGGTTTACGGAAACTTAAGTTTCGGGTTACGACTATAGCTGTAGGATATTACAAAAAAGGGGGTCCAGGACATACTGCAGTGGGGTAGGTCCTTTCCCTAAAGGTCACGACACTATCTAAAAAAAGGGTCATTATCAGTTTCCACATAACTTAAAATGAAAACAAAGATCGTCACTCTCCACCCCCCCCCCCCTCCCAGATTGCAGGAAATGGCACTTATAAGTCAGGCCTACTTAGTTGCATCTAAACATTATTTTGAGAATAGTTGCTAAAAGTCATAGTTCAGTATTGAATGTCACGAATTTGGCTTGAGCTGGACTATCGTTTACTGTACCCAAATGGATTTCATTGCTTACCTGTGTCAGTTCTCGTGGGCTGAATCCTAAGAGGTATGGTGCCAGTTTTTCAAGATCATCTTCAGTCGCCATTTAAAATTCAAGGTGGTGGAAATTTTTCATTATTTTCCAGTAATAACTGCTCTCATGAGAGGGTGTCAACTGTTTTATCCTATCCATTCGAACGCTCCGGTTGTAGAGAAGCTTCAAACTATTTCCAAATGGAACCTTACCATCTTTGAAATTTGAAAAGGCGACCAGACTGCGTGCATTTGCTAGTTAGTTCAATAAATAGAAAGCAAACTTTCGGTGAACCTAGAGTCAATCCCCCAGCTAGGATGGGGGAGGGGGCAGGGGATTTGGAATTCTAATGCTCCCCTAAGAAAAATTTTCGCCCCTAGCAAATCAAAAATTGCCATTGCCTGAATGCGCTATAGTATATCTCGCCCCTAAACATATTTCGCACCAGCTGGCAGGTATGTCGCCCCACTTCAGTAGTTTGTCTCGCTGAGGGCCAGACTAGATGAGATTAAAACTCTTTTGAATTCTTATCATGACTCCACTACACATTATGCTGTAAATGAGCAGACATCCAACGTGGAGAAAGAAGTTAATTAGCATAAAATCCAAAATGGGATACACAACGAGTAATTCTGAGACACTGTGATGCAATAATAGTTGGCTTTACCTCAAAAGTAATGATACTTACGAAGTATATGATACCAAGTAACCTAGCTCATTAAGAATAGGTTCCAAACTACCTCTTGTCACTCGTTGTGGCGTCATAATAACCGTAATAGAGAAAGACTGATGATTTTGACATAAAAGGTCAATGCTTAGATTCAGATCTCATCATTCTGAATTCAAAGTTTCAAATCTGGCTTTATGATTTTAGCATAAAACCTCATAATAGTAACTCTAAAACTCAAACTCTGGACTTGTCATCTCATTATTTTAGTTTTTAATCCTGTTACTTTGACTTGTTATTTCAATTGTTGGACTGTAAACGGAAGCTGCAGCCACCCCAAACTGAAATATATACCCGGGTATCCTTATTCATAAATGGCTCTTTTATAACATGTGACAACATTTTTGTAACTAAAATATTAAATTCATGCAAAATATTCCTTTCGTTTATCTGGAGTATGCCATATTTTCATATTTATGTTTTGAAACATGAAAGAGCAATGCGGAGAAGAGATATGTCATATTTAGTTAATATGCCATGGTATCTACTTATTCCCAGTAAATGAAAATATGATATCCAAACGTCATTACTTTGATGTTTCATAATATCATTATTTTTGACTTTTCATTTACTGTTTCCACTTTTAATCTCATTAACTTTTTTCTTCAAAATGAAAATTGGGACTTGTTATTCCTTTAGTTTGCTTTGCGTGGGATTAATTTTACACAAAAAAGTCAAGATTATGAGTTTTATGAATATTTTGACATTGTAACATATTATTTTCACGTAAAAGAGTCACGAATGTGATTTTGAATTTTCTTTCATTTCATGAGCATGACTTAATATCTCCATAAGGTGATTTGGAAAGTCACTTTTTTATGTTTTATAATCTAATTACTGTGAAGTTGCGTTTGGAAAGATACTAATTTTCTTAAGCATGAGCTCCAAAAGTAAAGAATGTCTGATGCCTTAACAAGGTCTGGAAAGTTGCATTTCCTGTAATCTGGGTGCCATTTTTGGCGAAAATGTTCTGGTCTTGACGGTACGCTACAGGCCAGTTCATGATTGGGCTTTGCTCAGAAAGTATCACAAACCTGACCAAGTAGTGTCACATTCCCGACAATATATCTGTTTCAAGGACGGTGAACTCAAACCCCTCGTAATAAGAAATCTTTGCAAAAAGGACAGGATGCAGAGGTGTCGTGTCCATTGGGGCCTGGGGCAGCCCCCCTAATTTTGTCAAGGTGTCATATGATTTTTTCTGGAAATGCGATTGACAATCCTTCACAGAAGTTAACTGTTTTCGAAAAATGTAGATGGAGTTGGTTAACCACAAGCTTGGTTAGTTCAATTTACTGGAAAGAGGATGTTCTTTCAAAACATGCATATATTATGCCATTTTGCATTATTGCATTCAAGGACCTTCAATACTGAAAATTTTCCCAAAGGAAAACGCACCTCTCTTTACACCCCTCTCCCAAGACGACGGTTATAGGACAGTCTTCCAATCTCGGACACTCCTATGCTCAATCGTTACTGGCTACTTGTCATGCTCTCCAGTATATGAGGTATTATATTTACTGCTCTAGATCGTCTTTTCTTGGGATTCATTTGAATATTTGCGCTCGGTCCCTGAACTTCCCCCCCCCCCGGCTGCTTTTCACCCCCCCCTCGAAAAATAGTTTTCGTAAGACGTTTCTTATACCTTCACCCAGTCACCACTTCTCACGGGACTCCAAAATATTTTGCACGACGCCTCTGACAGGATGGAAGCCTTTAGCAACATGAAGGCAGCTATGTTTGCACAAATTGCCAACCCAAAATAAGAGCATAACATTTTCTTCGGGGTGAGATTCACCTCTGAACCAGGAGAGAAGCTCCCCCCCCCCCCCGTCTGCTGAGAACTTTGTGCGCATGAACAGAATGGTTTCCAAGTACAGTTATAGCTATTCAAAGAAATTACTAACCACCCGACAGTTATTCAATTTTGAAAAACACTGATCATAAAATTTCCCAACATTTAATTCTGTAGCCCCAACTAAAAGATTATTTCTGGCAAAAGGAACGAATTGTGAAGGAAAGTGGCATTTTTCTCAGCAGACGGTACTTTGAAAGTTTCTGAAGTATAGCTTCCCCACAGACAGGTATTGTGACGCCTCTGTGTGCTTTATGGGGTCGGTCGGTGACACGTCACTTCCGCACGACAACAATGTGTTGGAGTGAAAACAATTTATTGCGCGCAAAGTATTCCCATATGGTCATACTGTAGTCAGTTGTTGTTTTCACTCTGAAGTCGGTAGGGTAACCGAGAAAGAACCGGATGACCGACCGACCCCGTACCTAACCACCGGCATTTACAGAAATATGTCACGGGACAAACGATTTTAAATGGGGTTACATCCAAGTTGTAATGTGCGGTCAGTGAAGCTTTCCACCACGATCGTAGATGGCTTGAAACCGTAGAGGCAGGGGTGGTGGTCTGTCCCGATATAATTTTAAAAATTACACCGCTTTTGAGACTTTTCTGAGCCGTTTCCACAGATTATCACGCACCCTCTAGATGTGCATGCTTATGAAGTACTTCGACTGACGATGATTGCCAAGTAGGTCGGGGACTGGTGACTGGATATTTAATGGCAATTTGCAAAGATACTGATGGGGGGCTATGAGCACCTTCTCTTAGTGTGAGGTCCAGGGGTTCCACCTCAATAGACGGGAGTCCTGGGCGATGGACTTAGGGGGTTCAGCGACAAAGTCCCAGAAACATAGGGTTTTGGAGAATTGTCGGCGTTAAAATAAAGCTTTGAACTATCTACAGATGTCATAATTAAGTGCGAAATGAATAGGCCAAAAAGATCATAATTCATCACTTCTGAAACGATAGTTAGGACTAACGGTCGATTGAGTTGATGAGGAATAGCAGCCTGATTGGAAAAGTCGATGGCGAAAGAGATAATAATGCTTTTCTAAACCGTAACTCCACTCAAGCTGCTGTGCAAATAGTGGTGATAAGATAATTCCTATCAAGTTCAACAACCAGAAAGCCAAAAAGCTTAGTGATTCCTTGCCATATGGATATATTGTAACAAACATGAATCACCCACAGGACAAGCATGAGATCCCGCACAGTTACACTACTTGAGATATCATGTTAATAAGGTCAAAACCTTTTGAAATCATGTGACCCAAAATGATCTTTCACCTCCATTTAAAACAATAGGGATCACCTACCCTATATGGCCATCTACATGCTAAATATGAGCAATTAATTCACAGGCTAAATATGAGATCCCTCACAGTTATCTTCCTTAAAATATCATGTTTACAAGGTTTTCATCTTTTGTGACCCCAAATGACCTTTGACCTCCACAAAAAATGATAGGGATCATCTACTCAATATTAGCAATCCACACGCTATGAGATCCCTCACAATTATTTTTCTTGAGATATGGTGTTAACAAAGTTTTGAACTTTTGACCTTTGGTGAACCCAAATGACCTTTGACCTCCACCCAAACTAAAAGGAAGTATCTACTTGGCACAAACAATCCACATCTTACGTATGAGAACCCTTACAGTTATCCTTCTTGAGATATCGTGTTGACAAGGTTTTAACCTTTTGACCTTTCGTGACCCCAAATGACCTTTGATCTCCAGAAAAAACAATAGGGATCATCTATTTAATATGGGCAATCCACATGCTAAGTATCAGATCCCTCACAGTTACCCTTCTTGAGATATCGTGTTTACAACGTTTTGATCTTTTGACCTCTCGTGACCCAAAATGACCTTTGACCTCCACCAAAAAACACTAATCATTTACTCAATATGGGCAATCTACACGCCAAATATGAGATCCCTCGGAGTTACCCTTCTTGAGATATCGTGTTTACAAGCAAAGCGTCACACACATACACACACGCATACACACACACACGACATCAGCATCGCATAGATTCCTTCGGCCTTCGGCAAGGAAAAATAAACGGTCATAATGTAACAGCTATCTATATGTAGTGTATTCATGGAGGACAGCGAAAAACTTTATTGCGGAGCACCTGGATTGCAGGGTTAGGTAAGCTATGGCCTATACATCTAGTTCAGTGACCACCATTCATCGCTTCAGGTCACAAGAGCTAATATATACTAGTTTACTATTGTGGCTTATACTGACTCTTGTATGTTCACCTTATTTTCTTAATGTTGATTTGGCTTGATTCAATTAATCAATTCTAACTATTAACTGTCCCATCAGGTTAAAAGATGATACTGTGACTCACACTACAGAGTTATGTACCCCCTTGATTTCCTTTTAGTGGCAGTTGGTATTTTTTTTATTTCTGGATATGTTCCCGTTCCCTTTTGACATAGCATGAAACGAATTCCATATTTCAAATAATCATCATTTGACGCTACTAAAGTTCTCAATAAAAACAGTGCTCAACATGAAAGCAATGCATGCTACTACAATCCTCATCTTCTTCCTGTTAAATTCTACATATCTTGTGGTTAATGAATTTTCACAACATAATGATAAGCAAAAAGTGATAAAAGACCACTTTCAGGTCATTTAATCTTTCACCTCTAACAGTCGACCTGAATTTGACCCTTGATCTTGACGCTTAGCAAGTATAGAGCACTACAGTATTTTAAAATATGTCTCATCATTCTCTACATATCATGTGGTTAAAATTCCTTTCCTAAAACAATGATGTGCCTATAATGGCAGCAGTCATTCTGGGGTCATTTGACACTGACCCAGATGTGACTGTCAACATCGACCCTTACCTGGAAGCATCATTTTAAAATTTGCCTCATCATTTGTTACATATTACGTGGTTTAATGACCATCATTCCAACATACCAATATGCAAATGACTAAAACCCAATTTTTTAGATTATGTGACCTTTAATCTCCGACCTTGGGCCTATGACGGTATGGATTAAGCTTGCAAAAGATTTATGTACCAGCTTTAAACTTGATCGGATCTAAGAAGTTCCCGACACACGTTTTCGCAAAATTATATTAATGCGTCCATTTGTTCACCTTCACAAATAACACCAATAAGAGACATTAGAATAACTTTTGTGATATGTTACCGAATAGGATGGGGTCTTTTGTCAATTTGATGTAAAAGTGGACTAGATGAAGTATCTCTGGTGGCAAAATAGGGTCAATTACAGCAATTTTGGGAAAATATGGGCTTAGAAGCTGGCGGTCGTATATTAGGCGACTGGAATAAAAAGGCTCTGGGTAAAGGTACCGAAGCTTTGAGCTCCGCTAGCAAAAAATCTTCATGGTCATAGTATGGTAAACTGAAATTACCATGAGGGGCCAACTTGTCAGCTTTCTTGTGAGAGGTAGCTTGTAGGCATAGGCGAACTGGCCGAGTTGTGGCGATGTGGCGATCGCAGCATGGGCAGCTCGGTTCATGGCTGCATTGGGCCAGATGCTGAAAAAAAAGAGAAGAAAAACGAGAAAAGGGAGGAGGGGGAGAAAGAGAGAGAGAAAAAGTTAAGGGAAGGAAGTGAAAAGAAAAAGAGATTGTGCAAGATGAAGAGAACTAGCTAGGGAGGAACACAGGATCGCAATGCAGTGTGCGCGGGAACTGGTTGTGTTCTGAGGGCCCATAGCTCCCTATAATAATCCTCTGCCTCATCGGTGGCCCCTATAAGACGTTTCGTTGGGTCAATGTTCGGAAATGATCATAGAAACCACGAAGTTGAAGAACAATGTTCCGCGGTTTGAGAGTCAGGGCTGGGATTAGAAATGGTGGATAATCTCAACACTAGACAATTGGGGCATCTACAGATTCTCCATCAGGTTCTTCATGTCCGAGGGCCGCTGACTCATTCTCATTGACCCCTGTTCAAGTTGAGACGGCATGTGGACAAATAACAGGGACCGCGGAGACGGGGGCCAGGGGGATTTAGCCCCAGCAATTTTTTTTGCCGTGGGCATTTTGGGCCGCCTGAAACTGGGATGATAGGATTTTTATTTTCTTGAACATATTATTGGGCCGATTCGATGATTAGGCCCCCGCTCCCACTTTAAAATTGGCTCCGCGGCCCCTGAATAGGCTAAGTGAGTAGTAACTTAACAACCTCGTGCCTCCCTTCCTCTTCCGGGGTCATGACAGTTTTTGATATTTCTGAAAACATCCCAGGCAATAAAATTTCAAAATTTTCCCAAGGGAGGGGCCCCCGCGTATTACCGAAAAGACTTTTCCAACGTCTTTTCGTTAATACGAGGGGAGCGCATCAGTTACAGCATGTGACAAGGTCAAGGAGACCAACCAAGTTTGATGATATTGTGTATTACTGGCTATCTTACATGGAACCAAGACAGTTGGTAAGTTATATTTCAGTGTTGCTTGAAAATTTCGTATGAATGACTTGGTGTTGCAGAGAGTAGTCAACTCCAGTTATCGTGAGCATAAGTTAGGCTAGGCTACATCTACAGGAGACTAGGCCCTACAGTGATCATAGACCAACTTGCGAAGAAGACAAGTGAGCTGAGATGACTTCTTCTTGTGTGACTAGTCAATTATGTACAGTCACTGATTATGTACACTATTTCCTTCATTACGATATCCTGTAGTGGTCAGTATCGATGGAGACAAGTGAGCTGTGACCCTGAAATGGCCAATTCTAGCTAAAATAACCACTACATGACCTTTTCCCCCCTCAAATTGCTGAACACCCGAAATGTACCATTGTCCAATGATAATATTGACCACATGTAATGATCATCAATCTGTATTACTGAGAAGAAACATTTTGACCAATTGATCCCAGATTGACCTATTTGTGCCAAAATAAACCCTAGCTGACCTTTGACTTTAAAATCCAACATAACCAAGCAACGAAATCTGAATGAAATCTGTTATATGAAAATGGGCCTGAAAAGTGCCATTTCCTGCGCTCAGCTTAGATAGTGTCAAAGGCATTGGCGCAGCCTGAGGGGGACCAGGCATATGGAAACGTTTACGGCCATTTGTCTCATGAGAGACCGAACCGCACACACAGAGCACAGGATTACGTGCATTCAATGACACTTGCAAAGCGTTTGTTTATTCACAACCTCAGCTTTCTCGATAATGGACGATTCCTTTTTTAAGCAGGGCGTTAAGAGTGTTTTACAAAACATCGTAATTTAGTTTAATTTAAAAAACTGCAATTTTCGGCAGGAAAATTATAAACTACTGGGTCCACATTAATATTACACTGTATAGGCTACCGCTAACGTATATACTGTGTAGGTGAATGCTATACAAGCAACACCAACTTCCCCACGAGAGAGTGCTGTCGCCCTGATCAGTAGTCACGTGATCTTTGTTTACATCAGAAAACCAGCCCGAAGCCTTTTCTTAGGCGATCTCTGAATGGATGCGAGTAACGAAAAAGCACAGTCCGATAAAAGTAAGGAACCAATCAAAATGGTTTTTACATAATTTAAAAGCTTATGAGTTTCACAACAAGCTTTCATTTGCCCCATTGTAATCGGGTTCGAAATGACTGAGTGAGGGCGTGTTGAACAATTGCTGCATTCTGAAGTTGATGTTTTGGTGCCATTTTCACGTACCAAAGTGCAAGTTTTATTATTTTTTAAACTCCTAGTCCGACGTGCACATTACTCATAGTTCACTTTTGTTAGCATCCTTGGTTAGATAAATGTTTAAATTTATTAAAACTAGGCGCCCCAAAGGAAAATAGGATGCAGAAATAGGAAAACTGAACGATTGTTATGGATAATGACAACCCACTTCTGCACTTAAGGGTCGCCGTAAAGGACAGATTAGCAAAAGAGACAACGTTTCCATATGGGGTCATGACCCCCAATCGAATTCTGAAAAAATACACCTATACGTATTGCCCACACACACCTAAAGGAAGTGCAAATCATTCCTCAACTTGATTACTTGAGTCCCTTGGAAGTGAACCAAAAAACAAAATTATTTGTAAATCAATTCGATTTTTGACTTATTTCCCTCAATTTGGCAAGAGTATTGTCATATATTGTTTCAGTCACGAGAACTTTCCAAGCTAGCTGTTCTTTAGAAGATGGCGCCCTTTTGCTAATGCTTTATTTAAACAAATTACTGACGTACTACATTCAGCATTGCCACCCGTAGTTAAATCTGTAATGACACGCACAGATTTATTTTTCTAAGTCCTTCGGAAGTTCGTAATTTTGCGCAGGGAATTATTCTATATACCACTAACCTCTCCATTCCCCTTACACGCGGAAAAATTATGACTATGCCATTGCGTGTTTGTTTGCATTGCAAAATTAATTGTCTTATTGCAGATAGCCCCCGCTTTTCATCCTGACTATGCCAGTGCTCAACCCATGGCTTTATCAATATTCTGGAGCCGAAACTATTGGCCACGTTAAGTTATGACGCTAATGACTTTTGGTAATTTGTTTGATATTTTCTTATGACTGAGTTACACCATCACCCCGGAAAAATCTGGATAGGCTAGTACCTACCCCTCAGAAAATGCCTGACTACACGACTACACCAATGTACTGACAACCATTGGTTTGATTTGCAAAATTTTTCTAATGACAGTTCAGGGCCGGATCCAGGGTGCGTACGCCCCCCCCCCCTCCATTCTTGGCAGAGCCAATTTATGTTTTTGTAATAGAACAAAAAATTGACTTCAAAGGATGCTAAATGTTTCAGCAGATTGCGTCTGAGGGCACTTAAATATTCAAAAATTTCTCAAAGGGGAGGGAGACACGGGAACACTTCTCCCCTTAGACCCATCCCCCAGGCCGACGATCAGACCCTGCAGTTAGCCCCTCCCCCCCCAAAAAATACTACCTACCCCCCCAAAATACTACCTACGCCAGTGGTCAAAGGGCCGTTCACTGAAATTTCCCGCGGCCGCAAAAACTCCCAGTCCGCCCCTGCATGCTTATAGGCTACCTGGCGAAAACTTCTACAAGGTTTTAGAGGCCATTTTACTTTTACTAAGTAGTGTGTAAGTCAATGGAGGATTTATTGGGGGTATGCCACCTTATGGGTGAAGAACTGGAAATTTGTAAATCGACATCAGTTCATATCAATGTGGTTTAATGCACTTCATATGCTGCGTCTCATGGAATTTCACCTTTGAGTGGTTTTGGGGGCCAATTTTATTGATTTTAGCCCAAAATGTTAAAAATAGCCTACATTGGTTAAATTAAGCCTTTTAAAGGTTACAAAGTACCACTGAAAACATTAGCGGCTCGCCATAGGGGCACGGGGGGGGGCACTTGCCCCCCAAAAGTTTGCAAAGCATGGTATTCAATTTTCAAAAATAAAAATAGTAAATAAAAAAATTTATTCGAGATGGGTTAGGCCCTGTCTTTTCCTTAAGTGGGCTTAACATTAAAGAAGTGAAAAATAACTTTTCAATGCAAAGCGAAGGTTAAACATTAATAAAGTGCTTTCAAAACGACATTTTTTCGGTGCACTTCGCGCGCGTTTTCTCAGTTGCTTATTTGTAATCTGATTAGCTTAGACATCATAATGTCATTTACAGAGTGTAACGGTAATGCTGGAGTTAAATGCCCATACTTTTGCAGACACTTCAGAGCTATCGGGGTCATTAGATACACAACCCATTAGCTGTGTTGATTATCATCCACGACTAAAAGCAGTTTTGCCAGGGTGTCACCTGGCCAGATTAGCATAGGTATCTGTCTACAAAAAGTTGTAACGGGCATGTAGTCTAAAAGTGTTGTGTTTCCCATAGAAGGAGCGGTTTCCCTTCCCTTGTCCAAATTGACAGCGCCGTTGGCCCACGAGCGGTCTTTTGACTGTCAAATGGCCTGTAAAAGGAAAAGGTTCTCCACCTCTGTGCTAAAGTATACCGCTTCAATTGATTTAAAATAAACACACTAAACAGTCAATCTAAGCTCAGTATGATGAGACTTTTGACTAGTGGCCTAGCTATTTGTATATAGGATGAGACGTCGTTCTGAGTTAGGGGAATTCCTCTCTCCCTTTAAAAAAATTCGTTTCGGAACGGTACTGAGATCCAAAATACTTAGCGCTATCATTTCATCGTTTTCAAGTTTCTTCATGCTCGGAATTTTCGTTAGTTTAAGAAAACAATCCAGAAAACCAACATTTTATGGCTTCTTGGCAAAGCTGAAACATATTGTGACACAATGAAAGAAACAATAAAATATTTAAAGGTGGGGCTCATTTATACAAATGGATCAAGCCGCTTTGCCCATTTCACCTGCCTCTTACTCCACCCCTATGGTGGTACGGTAGCAAACGGCTGATATGGTTGTACTTATTTTTAAAGTAGTCAGCTAATGACTGACTGCCTGAAATGGTTTAGAAGAGCTTTTGAAAACTACATGGGCATCGCTGTAATACATAATCATAACCATACTCACATAGGCGTAGGAGGCGGGGGCTGGGGGCTGCAGCTCCCCCAACAAAAGTTGGTGATTGGGGAAACCGCAGATAACTGCTAAACCGCGCCTTTTTAGGCAGTGGGATTTTGTATACGCTTTATACAAGAGTGGGAGAGCCTTTTCTTGTTAGTACATGAGAGTGCAATCCCACGAAGGGGTTTACCCTCCCCTTTGAGAAATTTGTGTTAATTTTAGGAGGTCTATATGCAAAATGGTGGTACCTTTGGTTCATTCTGAAGTGATTGTATGTTTAAAAAATGTCCACAATTTAGTGAGTTCTAACTTTTGTTCGGGTGAAAAAGGGGAGAAAGAGACGTTTAATATATTGTCTCCAAACCTCCTTAAGTCCCAGGAAAAATCATGGGCGTGGATCCATCTTCAAAAGTGGGGGGGGGGGGGGGACTTTTTCACATTTGTGAATCGCCGTCCTGGTTGAAGAAGCAGTGGTGGTAGCCAGAATTTGCGTCAAGGGGAGGCAATAAGTTTTGTGGTCGCCTGCGTGGCGGAGGGGTCTAAGGGAAATTTTTCTAGAACTGAATGCCCTCAGATGCGATTTGGTGCAACAAAAGTGTAGGATTTTTAGGTTATTTTTCTTCTAAAAATTTCGTTTTCCTAGGCATAATTGCAGTCTGTTCCATCACTTTTGAAAAAAGTGAGGGGAACTTTTTGACGATGTACCCATTCCAAAAAAGTGAGGGGGACGAGTCCCCCCGTCCCCCTATGATCCACGCCCATGGGAAAATTGTACACGCAATTATACCTGCGTGGAGTCCACAGAAACACTCTTGGACTATAATAAAATTTTTCCTTTACATTTTAAAAAAGGATATCCAAGGTTGACAGAGAACAGTATAGAGCCTCCCGGGAGCTCTGAATTAGTTACAGTATACAAAAGAGGGACCAACGGTATTCTCACTATCCGACATCCATATGGGAGGAGATATGATATATCACCTTCTTTTTAGGTCTAGCAAGAGGAATGGTGGACAGGAAAAATTTGTTTCAGAAAAAGATTTTCGTCGTTATTGAACATCACGGTAAAATATTTGGAAAATAAGCAACGGCAATTACGTACTTTCAATCTTTCAAATTATGTGCTAGACAAGATTGGTCAAAGATCCCATAATGATGAGAGTCCCAAAGAGAAGGAGATGTACTTTTTAGAAATATGTTTGCATTGGAATAATTTCTTGCGTCATAGCTTTGTCAATGGTATATGAAATCGGGTGGAAACCCTGTCGTATGCGCGCGAAGCGCGACGAAATTTTGAATAAAATATGAGTCCATAACAAAACCTGCATTCACATACTGCACATGTCACACTGTTTACTTATTTAGATCTCAAGTCAAGGATCATTACTCAGCTATTCACCTGTTTTCGAACATTGTAGCTCTCCTTTCGTCGACAACCACTTTGAAAGATATCTAAAGAGATAATCCAGCTATAGCTCCACTCAACCCCTACAGAAATATATACTTTGAATACGTTCTTAGACACATTTATTCATTTTTTGCTCTTAATTTTTCTTTCCCCTTTTCTCTCTGTTTTCTTTCTTTTTTCTTCCTTTTTTCTCCTTTCGTTTTTTTTTTTCGTGGCGAGGGGGGCCCCAGCCCCCCTGGATCCGCGCCTGAATTTAAGGGAGTAAAACAGAGAGGTGTACACCTAGACCCTAGGCCTAATGTTATGGCAGTTGCCCGTAGCTCGGAAAGCGATGAATTGGAAAGACTTGTGGCAACAGCTTCATATTAATGACGTTGTTTTGATACGCTTGAAATGTACATTTTCCTGTTAATGTTTAGGCTTAGTATAGCATGAATAACCTGTAAATGTTTCGTAGTTTGCCCTATAAATGACATCAGTGGGGGTTAGGTTGGGGCGGGGGCAGTCAGGGGAAGCACAATTAGAAGCCGTGGTCTTCCCGGTCGCAGGATTTTCCAAAATTCTTTGGAAAACATGTAGTCAGGATAGTAGGTACGATAACATGTGCCACTGAAACGCTCGGGTAGCGCAAACAATCGCGCGACAGGGGTCCAAGCTTCCCCCTACATGGACCTACAGCCTGAAGCCCCGATGAGGGCGACGGGTTGCCGAAAGGTTGTCGACAGCAAACTTGAAAAGTTTCGGCCCGCATGTTGGGTTTTAAGTCGTGAAATTGGAAAATATGGGGGACCTATTACAGGATCTGCCCTCATTCAAATCAAAATATCAAGTAATTTCACAGAGGTGAATGGCCGTTGTGGGCTGCTTCATATTTTGTCGTTTCCCGACGCTACTTTGGAAAAATTACCCGACCGTGGGGGATCTTTCCTCGACGAGGGACATGGTCCATAACCCCCCATATCTGGCGTCACCACGGTCCCGACGAGCATCAGTTTCTCAGACTTTCTGACGGCTTCCTTGGTCTCAAGAGCACTAATCCTCCAACTCCGTCGAATACCAAATGTACGGCGAACTTCGGGCGCTGTAGAGTATCCTGCTTTACTTACTTGTGACTTTAAGATCCAAAGGCCTTCAAACGGACCAAAATCAGGTATACTCGAATCAATGGAAGGATGACTTCTGGTACGTACACGCGCTTTCTGAACTGTTTAAATAACTGCCAAGAGTTCTTTCCAATTTCTGAACCGTCATTATATGGTAATTTAAATATCTACTGAATGGCGGCCAGCTTGTCGGCTGTTCTGTGATTGGTAGCTTTGATCAGACGAAACTTGCATTCAAACGCGAATTAAGGGAAGTGAGGGAGGGGGGGGGGGCGTTGAATATACTTTACTACACTCTTCCGTAGGCCGCTATACTCGGCATTTGTCACACTCGAAGTCACCCCTCCCCCTCAATTGAAAGATCCTGCATACGCCGCGCGGATGTTCAAGTAGCGTACCACTAATTATCGCTCCGTTGACTTACACACTACATCAGGCTACTTACTCGCCCCCTAGTTCCTTGTAAAAGTTTTTAACCTGGAAATGCCACCCCTTTGGTTTAAGCTCAAAATGTGGGCTCTTATGGCACTTATGATACCATGACCATTGAAATTTTGAGCTGGAAGGGTCTGAATGATAGGTACATGGTTCCAGCCCTGATCTCTACTTCAAAGAGTGGAGTAATACAATAAAAATTTAAAAAAATGGCACTAAACTTGGACAAATTGCCTTGAATTTTGCACAGTCTGTATTTCAACTCACTTCCTACAAAAACCATATGAAAAATTGATCACATTTTACGAATAACACTGTCAGAAACAAGCTCCCCTAAATTTTTAATGGACTAAATTTGTCAGTCAATATTTTTCGGCATAAGAACGTTTGAATTAGTGGTCCGCTACCTATAAGCTGTATTTGACGAACCCGAAACCATTCCTTTGTTCTTAAGTTAAAAACGTAAAATCTGGTCCGTTTTGTGGCCTCTGGACCCTTGTAGAGGTTTTCAACGGGCGCAAGCTGCCCCTCATATATATGAAAGCTCACAAGTATGCCTTTCACAGTGATTTCAAATTTGTGTGCCATGACCGTTGAGATTTTGAGCTAGGAGAGCTTGTAAAATTGGGTGCATGGTGGTTCCTACTTTTTTACTCCATTCAAAATGCCATTTTGCATCGCGGAAGGGTATAGTGCAAAATGGTGGCTGAAATACCTTCAATTTTCTTCATTTTTACCTGATGAGTACTTCAACTCCTTTCCTACCGCATACACGTCACAAATTGAACACAATGATCAGTTCAGCAACATGGTCTATACTGCCCCCCATGGTTTTTTTTTCAAGGTGTTAAATTCGTAGGGTAATATACTGCGCGGAGATTCCCCTTGAATTAGTGTTGTGAGATGGCCGACAAAACGCGGAGGGAGACTTGGTCAAGCTTAAGGGAACCGCTGTCTTCCTTCGACAAACCGACTGCAGTGGCCAAGTGGTTAGAGCATCTGACTTGCAGCCGGAAGGTCTAGGGTTCAAATCTAGGCCGGGCCATACCAAAGACTTTAAAAATGGAACCTACTGCCTTTGTGCTTGGTGCTCAGCATAAGCAATGGAGTAGGGCAAACAAGCCAGTGAGCCACAACTGAAAAAAGGCCGTGGTCTGGACTTGAACCAATTGGTTGGAAACTGGACGTTAAACCTCATCTAACTAACTAAGTCTTTCTTCGACAAATCAGCGCATCATCAAACAAGGACAATGCATGGTCAACTATTGTAATCAGATGCTGACACCTACCCCTAAGAGACTAAATGCATAGTTGCAATAAAAGAAAAGCATTTTGAAGTCGATAATTTATGAATATTCATCCCAGACTCATTTTAAACTAGAAAGAAGAGTTGCTTTGGGAAGGAAGGCAAATTCGGTATCAATAAAGGCAGGTCTATCTCGGCTACATACGTAGCCTAGAGCCCTGTCTTTATTGATACCTTTCGTATCAAATGCTATTCACATGAGATGTAAAATCGGTTTCATCTCATAACGGGAAAATATTCATAAAACTATTACAAATTGCAACCGAAAAAAGAAGCTTTGTGTAAGGGGTAGGCAAGTTACGCGGCTTGATAATGTAGGCTACGTGCAACAGCGTGTAGTGACCTGATTTGGAAATTTGCAGTAAGAAAAGATTAACAAAACGAAGCCATATAAAGAAAAAAAAACTGGAAATGCAGAGGAGACGATAAAAGCTAGAACAAGGAAGATATGAAAGAGAAAGCAACTCAACAACTCGACAGTTCCACAACTTTAAAATAGCAAAACGAGAAATGTCTGCATGAGGACTCGAACTCACGTACGTATTGGTTCGCTACCTTCAAGACGCATCTTTATTTGACTTTACGCCCTCACTTAACTATGGCAACTTGGATAATCAATCATAAAAATTTTTATACTGGCTTAGTGCTGCGGAAATACTGTTAATCCTCACCATCAATACATTAAAAGTAAGTAACATTTCAAGGTTCCTGAAAAATAAGAACCATAGATGAAACTTACACCTTCCAACTAGCAATTTAAAATGGGTTAAACAAAATGCACGTATGGAAACAGCACTTTTAGGCCTAACGTTAGAGTTGACGAAGCCTTTGCAGCAAGCCTAATGTTACTCAAAATACTGACACACTAACGTACGATGATGAGCCTACCGTTGCCTTTCATAGTTTGTCCACAGTGTCCTCACGAAATTGATAAACCGTAGGGACCACTTTCGCGAAGTTAATAAACGGGTTTTCTTTTTGACGTTGAAGGAAAGACTAGAAGTGAAGCTAGTTGGGAAAATTTTGCTGTTTTGGGTGAGATTTGTTGCCCTTAGAGCACTGTGCCACTCTGCCAGTCTCTGGTAAAGAATGTAGGCCCTAGGCTAGGCCTAGCCTATGTTGTTATTGTTATGTTATGTTAAGCCATGAAAGGACATCCTCTACACCTTGGTACATTAGGCTTAGTTCTCAGTGCAATAAAACCAGTTAAGTTAGGGGGCCAACAATTTAAGAAATCCACATATTGTTACATGCTTTAGATTATCTTCTTTCAAGAATTGTTTTATTTGGGATGTATGGTAACAGGGATGGAAATAAGAATTTCATCTTGCGTAGTGCTACACATCTTCAGAATTGCGTAGCCTAGCAATTTACCTCAGATTGTATCCAGTCTGCATTCCATGCACCTCAACAGGAAGATCTTCGGCGTGAGCACCGACTCCATCTCGGCGTAGCAGCGGGCAAACGGTACTCCCGGCGTACCGGCGGGCCGAATCGGTCAGCTCCCGCCATATGATCACGTACATTACTGTGCTATATACCTGCCACATTGGAAAGTTTGCCCTGAGCGGGGGATTTATCCCCCGCGCAACAGTATAAATATCGAAGCTGCCAGCCGCGCAAATTTAACAACTGACAACTGCAACTGTGCAAACTTGTTGGCAACAAGCACACAAGTTGCCTGGGAAAGGCGATTTCCTGCAATGTAGAACTAGGACGTGGTTTTGGCCAAAAATTTTTCAGTACGCTCTAAGCCAACTAGTGGTGGCGCTCTGCTTAGATAGTATCGACCACGCAATTCTCCTAGCCGTTATTAAAATCCCCCATGCACCATCAAAAGCTTTCCAGTCTGGTGTACCTGTACTTGTATTGCCGATGCATTACGTACATGTATACATACGTACGTACAATCGCTTAAGGATTGCTACTGACTAGTTCTAACGTGTGTGTACTATATACCTGTATGTGCATTGCCAATGTATGGTGACCGTGTATGCATCACATACATGTATACTGTACGTACGTACGCATGCCTACGGATTGCTATGTGCATGCATTGTATATGCACAGTACAGGAAATCCCGGCGTATATCAGCCCGGCGTACGATCACAAAAACCTCGGCGTACCTCCGGCGTAGGCCTTACATGGAATGCACCCTGGGATTGTATAGCACTTGTGTGGCGTGCCGTGTCCCCATTCGCCTCTTCCTGCCATTTGTTAACTTTTTTTGACTGCCACAGGCATTCCCTGCATCATGATCACCATTGCTTTGCATTCAAGTGTGAAAGCCTAGACAATTATTAGTATTATATATAGGCCTATGTATATCATTTAATGATTCATAAGTTTTAAATCCAAAAGGCCAAGGACCCACTTCTTTTTCAAAAGACCCAAGAAAATTTAAAGGGCTTCTTTTTCTTGCCCCCCAAAACAGACCTTCAACATGAATGAGTCCTGTGAGTTGGAAAACAGAAGATATGCTCTGCATAAATACTGGTATAAACAGTAGTAGGCTACTGTACCAAAATGACCTCTACATGACCATTGACCAAAACATTCTGACCACCCTCAGTGATGCAAATTTACTACCAAAGGTACATCACTATACAATACCTTCAGCTTTCACTGTTGGGACAAAGAGTACTTTTTACTTAAGGAAAAGATCCCAAGTGACCCCTAGATGACCTTTGACTCCAGTCACTGACTGTCATTGATAACCCCTTTAATGTCCATTCATTACTGAGTCCAGTTTACATGCCTTCAGATTTGCCCAAGTATTTGTTGTGGGGGAAGTCATATTTTTCCACTTTCTCATAACCGTGTTATATATTAGTGCCATTTTTAAACTGCACCTTCAGATGATCATTACATTTAAAAAACAGGTATCTTCAGTGTGTGACAGGGCTCAAAAGTAACCAGCAGCACCAGCAGCCATGGCTGTCGGGCCCTTACTGATGGCTGTGGTGCCCCTCAATGTCCTATGGAATAACATAGACAGACAGCCAATTTGCTCATTTTGGCTGTGCCCTTTTTCAAGCTTATTTCGAGCCCTGGTGTGACTTTGAATGAACTTGCCAGGTGGATGACCAGTGATTTTGCTTCATGTTGTATTCACTCTGTATGTAACTGTTAGGCCTATACATGAGGCCTAGTCTCATTTAAGGATGCAAATTGCAATAATGTAACTAGCCTAGGCCTACCCCAGTTTGGTGTAACCTAGCCCTAGCCCTGTGTAGCATCTTTAATGTTAAACTCTTTGCAGTCCTCAGTCCTCCCTCCATCGCAGCCCTTGTGCAGGGTGTACAATTGTTTCACCCTCCCGACCATTGTGTCGGGGGCTTCTCACACTATCAGATTACAACATTATATTTTAATATTCTAGTCTTACATAGCAAACTCCAAGAAAGTGTGATTTGAAGCTTAAATTTAGCTTTACCATGTGTTGTAGCAATGGTAAAGCATGATTAGGTACAGAAATCTTGTGTGGGACTTTTTCCAAATGCAATGTACAGTACTATGTACATACAGTAATGCTTCTTGTAGTACTGTACCGTGTACATAAATGCATCTAACATGTTATACTTGCATGTGTGTGTAGTTTACAGCCAACACATATACTGCAGAGTGATCTCAGTCACCTTGAAAATTTCCATGCATGTCATGGCTATTGTGTGGAAATCTTTGAGCAGACCAGGCCCCTGTTTTATAAAGAGTTTATATGAATGATCTAAAGTTTGATCTATTATGCAGTAGTCCTATTGAAATCAAATATAAGATTGATTGTAACTCTATATGAAATGGGGCCCAGGTCTGATTTTTTAGACAACCTCCAAAAAAAGTTTGCTTGTTCAAATATTTTTTGGTTGTCCAAGTGAAAAATTTCTATCAAAAGATTTCCCCAAAACAGGCCCCCTCATGAGCAAAGTAAATACCAAAATTCAAAGTTCAGTTAATTTTTGTTTCAGTGATGAATAATGGGTGATAACATATGGTCTTACTACCACTTTGTGATAGGATTTTTAATAATGCTTTCTTGCTTGATGTCGTGGCTCAGTCGGTTACAAAGAAAATCTACTCATTCATCGGACAAGCTCAAAGATACTGACAGTTTTCCATTGCAGCTTTACTTTTTTCTGGTCATGAGTGATCTACTAAATTTCACCCCTGTTGACTGACATCACTTTACAGTATGTGTATTGGCTATATTACACACCTATACAAGTGAGTAGGGAATAGGTTGCAAATATGATTTGTCCTTTATTATGCTTTGCCATTGATAGAGTACATGACCTGATTTTGGCTTCAAATTACACTTTTTTTAAGAAGTTTGACGTATCAAAGTATTACAGGGAATAATTTAGTATTCAAATTTTGCATAGCAGTTTTGAGATTTTTTTCTTCTGAAATTATTGAAAACCCTGTGGTTTGTACAGTATGCATATGTGCACACAAAAAAGTGAAAACATTTTTGCATTTGTGAAGCAGTTTGGCCAGCTTGTGTAGCAAATTGTGATGCAACATGGGATAAATTTATCCCTGTATTATCTTCAGAGAAATACATGCAAAAGACTTGATGGACAATTTTGGTTAGGAAATATATTAATTTTAGAGCGTGAGAAGTCCTTGGACATAATGGTCAGGGCATGTGTAAAATTTGTTACTCTGCACAAGGGCTGCAATGGTGGAGTGCAACTGAAACACACAGCACTGTCCACCGGCTAGTTTGGTGTGGCATAGAAATCAGTGACTGGATAACTGGGGACATGGAGATGACCACAGTATGTAGCCTTCAAATTCTAAAAAAAGTGATTTGGCATTTGTGGCCATATGTACTGCAGCTGTTTGAACAACGCTTTGGTGACAGCCTGTTCTTAACCTCTGAACCATTTTACCCTAACTTCTAACACTAACCTGATCCCCAACCTAACCCCATCCAAACCCCTACCATAGCACTGTAGTCATGTACATCTAGGCTTTAACTGGTGCGATACCTCAGAGTATCAGATACAAACTTCTCAGTGTGGGCATCGTGATTATAGGTGGTGTTATTACATAGGCTAGGCCTACTGCTTATTTGCATGGCAACTTCAGCCAGTTAGTGAAGTGCAAAATTGTTAGCAAATACATTCAGGGCTTGAAAAATCCTGTGTGCCGGGTGCCTTGGGTACCCTGTTGCAGTGTTCAGGCTTCCAATATTCATGATTATAAGCCCATTGGGCTACTGCCATGAACATTGCAGAACCTTTGTAGGCCCTCAACATGAGGGATGAGAAGTAAGAAGAGTCAAAATAATGACGTAACATAACAAGTTAAAGGACAAAGGAGGTCTAAAGCCCCATAAGATGCCCTGCAGGTGCTGCAGGGCATCAGTACTGCTGTACCCCTAGCCTATTGTATTTCTTTTCAGTTTAAACTATAATCATTGCCTGAGTCCCTAACAAAAACGAATGGTAAAAGGGAAACCATTCAAAGCATGCATTATTTCAATGCAATGTACAAAAAGCAAGATCCCTGGTACAAGTAAGCGTCTACTGACATAATTTGAATTTGTCCATACAGATAAGCTGTCACAGACACCAAGCCTTACGTACTGTAAAGGGGGCTTTGACCAGGTGCCAGTCCAGTCAACGTTTTGGCTCCTGGTCTTATCTTGTAGATTTCTTCAGAACAGGTGCCATGTTTTCATGACTAGGAGTTTTTTAGTTTACATGATTACAGCTTACCATCAAGCCTGTGAGAATACTCTGATATAACAAGTTACAACATACAGCACACAAAGAAACATTTGAAATGAGCTCATGAACTGACATGCTTTTTGACCTGGGCATTTCAGTACAATCCTGTTTAATAGGTATCCAGCTTCAGTTACTGTGTGTCCATTGGTGTATAAGTTAACATGGGTGATAGTCTTAATTGATGAATCAGAAGTCTGCTATGAATTGAGGCAGTATCACTTTTTTGGAATGTCAATAACTCCTTACACTGACATGACAGTAAGTATAGTTTCAGGAAGCAGTAGAATATTGAAATGGTCAAATGACATGAAGTATATCCTAACAAATCTTATAGAATTACCATTTAGAACATGAGGAGAGGTTAGTCGGACATGATGTTTCAACATGTTGTGAAAGAAAGTCGATGTTTGGGCTGCAACCTGATTTGTTGCTGCATTCTGAAAATTAAGAGCCCCTTCCTTAATGCTGTGTAAAGATTAGCAGGAATCAATAGTCTCTCTTTGTGTAGCACCTAAAACTTTATCTGGTGCAACAAGGGATATGATGTCCTGTCATGTGTTTTGCCCTTAATGTCTGATAATGCCATCCTCATTTTGGACGAGATGCCAAATAGACCCATTAAAGTAACTGGTTACGTTTGAAATGTAGGGACTTACTATTCAGTCAAAAGTAACTGTAGCCAGTTACTTTTTCAAAGGAGTAATTAGCAACTGTAATGAGTTACAATTTTATGGAAATAACTGCAGTCATAACAAGTTACTTTCAAAGTGTAACAGGAATAATCCTGAGCATAGTAAGAAATATATCTTTTAAGTCAGTCTTGTTGCAACTGTGTTTTATTCCTTTTTGGAAAGGAGGAAATATATGAAATAATCTTGAAATGTTATATTTTGGAAATATGACATTTTAAGTTTTATTTTGTTTTTTATTTATTGTTTCTATCTTTCAGATGTTGTAAATACCAAGTCTTTCAACCTTGATGTCTGCGTCTTTCAGCATGGGTTATATTTCATTGAATCCAGCCTTTGTCATTCCTTCCATACTTAATGAAATAAATTCACCTTCTTAAAACTTTTTGTCAAGTGCAATGTCAAATTCTATTCCTTTTTTATGAAAGTACCTCAGGTCATTAAACCTTGATATTTTTACATTCCTGAACTTGTTATGCCAAAAGAAATAATGCCTAAACCCAATTTTTCAAAGTTACTGAATGGATCAAGTACAGGAAAAGTTACTCCAACTGGGACTGCAAATAAGAACAAGAGTAAGCCCAAAAGTTTTAAGAAAGTACGGAAAAGAAGAGTGTCATTTGGCAACAGTACCAACACATTGTTTGATCCTGAGGTGAGTAACAACTAAATATTCTGCCTTATAAGAAGGACCATATTTATGGGTAGGCATAAACCCTCCTCTCCCCCCCCCCCCCCACTCCAAATGTAACCCTTACTTACACAACTTAGCATTAAAAAGTTTAATTAAAAAGAAGTTATAACTATAAACTATTTTTACACCCTATTGTTGCAGGAAACAAAACTGTGTTAAAGTTCTGTTTACTTTACTTGTTCTAAATGATATTGTTCAATGCAACACATAAAAGGCTTGGGAAGTGCCATTTCCTACAATATGTCACCTTTTGGGTACACAGTGCTTCAGCCAGTAATGGGGTTATGATTAGGTAGTTTTTTAGCCTCCCCTACCCCCCCCCCCAAAGAAAACAAAAAGAAAAAAATGAAATGTCCCTGATCCACTGGAATCATGCCTTTTGGCTAAGTTCTGGTCTTTGTGGATCTTGTCCCAAATTTTGATTGGCTGTACTCTTTCAGGAACACACAGGCCATTTACTTGCAAGCATACTGGAACTCTTACAAGTATGAATTTTGACTTTCTGTATTGTGTATGTATGTGTTCGGTTAAGTTTTGATCACCTTGAGCAGGTGCAGTTGTAGGGACATGATTTTGGATGGCTACAATATGCAGCATTATGTAAGCTGAAGGCTACCATCAGGCTAAAATAGCATACAAGAACATTTTTGCCGAACTGCCTTCCAAAAAAATTGCCTAAAATTGCACTTCCCAGTCCCAGTTTGTATAATTTAAATATTCTATTTTTGATGTGGTTTACAAATTCCCACTTCAGAAGGAAAAAGTAAACATTTGGGCAGTTGCAGGGTAAGAAAGTATTTGGGGGGCTAAAGCCTCTCTAGCCCCTCCATCCGTGAATTGTGCTTGCCCTTGAGGTACTGTAAGCTCAAATAAGTGGGCCACAGTGGTCAGACAGTTTTAGAACCACTGGTATTTTACCCCTAATTCTGCTCACAGAAAGAAAAGGTATAATGCCATCTCACTACCAGTATATGTTCATAATCATCCTCCTGTTACGTTGTATAGACATTGTGAAGACTCATCGGAGGAGACTTATGCAAAGTCTTAGTGTGACATAAAAATATGTGTTCACCTCATGGCTGAGGTCTGTTAAATCTGTAAGGTTTGTTTCATTTATTTCGTGGTACCTAAAGGTAATTTGTATCATGAAAGGTACAGTAATGCTCTCCTCAATGTGTATTTTTGTGCAGTGTATGCAAACAGTATCTGAGATCAAGTTTTGGTTTTGATGAAAAGACAAATCCATATGTGCATGAAGGCCTGTGTATGGATGTGTGTACAGTGTGCGTGTATGTGTGTATGTCATGAGTTTTTGTGATGCTTAGCTTGTTGAGATCATATCTCAAGAAGGGAAACTGACACTTCTCATACTTGGTATGTGGATGCCCCTTACTACAGGGAGAAGGAACCTCCTTCTTTTTAGTAGAGGTTAAAGGTCATCTGAGGTCACCAGAAGTTGAACTCTGAAAACATCAAATGACATTTTAAGATAGGAAGTATGCATTCTTTTCATATAGCATGTAGGTCTTCCATATTGACTTGTCAAAGAACCTTAAATTCATTTTTGGTGGAATTCCATGGTCATCTGAGGTCACCAGAGGTCAGATTCAAGAAGCCTTGTCGCAATATCTCAAGATACACAGCGTGGGTACTCTTCATACTTAGCATGTAGATGACTCATATTGACAAGAAGAGCCCTGTTGTTTTTTGTGGAGGTCAAAGGTCACCAAGGTCACCAAAGGTCAAACTGTGAAAACCTTAACTCAGTATTTTAAAATGGAAAGCATGGATACTTTCCATACTGTACTTAGCACGTTAGCATGTAAATACATTTTATGGAGTAGTAAAGTGCTGTATGTTTTGGTGAAGGTCAAATGTCATCAAGTTATTGGAAGTCACAGTCACACTCTGGAAACATATCTGATGCACCAGAGGTGGTACTCCAAAAACATAAACAGGATATTTGAAGATAGAAAGAATACTTTTTCATTCTTAGTATGTAGATATGTTAAGGAGTTCTCTTACAGTTTTTGTCTCATCTCTGTACATGTATGTAATGTATGGGGAAATAAGATATTGTACTTCACCTAATATCAGAAGTTTGTGTGTCTGCAAGTCCGAATGTGTGTGTGAACAAAAAAGTATGATGCGAACTCCTAAACAGTAAGTCCAAACAAGTTCAAACTTAATGAGTACAGTAGGTACCTGACTATAAAAACTTGTGCATGCAAAATTGATGATGTCATAGGTCAAACGTCAAATTTGCTGAATTTTTTTTTTGCCATTATTTGCCTATCAGTATGTTTGAAAGAGTAAGAAAACCACATGATATGCTAGAAGGGATGTGGTAGTTTTGAAATAGTGCTTTTTGGTTGCAAAGGGTGGGTTCAAAGGTCAAAATGTATGAAAAAGGTCAAATTTGCCTAAATTTTGCGAAGAAGAGTATTGCGAACTTCTCCTTAACAGTATTACCAATCAAGATCAAACTTGATGGGTAGGGTAGGTACCTGACCATAAAAACTTGTGCATGTGTAGTTGTTGACTTCATAGGTCAAAGGTCAAATTCGCTAAAAATCAGTTTGTTTTGCCATTATTTGCCTGGATCAGTATGTAAGAGAAAGTAATAAAACCACATGATAGGCTAGGACTGATAAGATAATATATTGAAAACAGAACTTTCTTTGTGGTTATTACGGGTGGGGTAAAAGGTCAGAATGTAGGTAAGATGTCAAATTTGCCTTAATTTTGCAAAAAAAAGTGTGTCACAAACTTTGCCAAGGGTGGGATTAGAGATCAAACTTTAAGTCAAAGGTCAAATTTGTGAAAAGTGTGTTGCTAACTCATCCTGAATCCTACGTCTGATAAACTTCAAACTGGAGGAGATGACATCTGCAGTTCCACAGACTGCCCTCGTGTTTTGGTTGTCATAGGTCATCTTAGGACAAAATAGGTCGAAATATGAAAACTTGTAAGAGGATATCTCATGCTAGGAAGCATAGAAACAATTTTTGTGTGGTATGCATTCATGGTATTGAAAACTCAAATGCTGTTCCTGCTGTTGTGCATGGGTAAAAGGTGATTTGAGATCACCAAACTTTAAAATCTGAAACCTTGTAAGGGCAATATCTCAAGGGAGGAATCATAGATACTTGCCTTGTGTGGATGTATTACAGTGATCACAACTGGTAAGGGGTCTAGATGGCATGTTCTAGTGCAACAAAGTAGGAGCCAGTTCCAGTGAAAGTTCAGGTCCATTGAAATGAATTCCTCACAACCTCACTACAGTATATCTTTTCATACTGGTTGAAAAAGCCCTTGATAGTTGTATCACTCATATGAGGCCCCTTATATTCAGAACTGTAAAATTAATACTACTCAGTTGAGAGGTTTATATATGGGGCCCTTGATAATGAAAATTCCTGGTGAGAGTTTTTATTCTAGTCTACCCCTGTATATATACTATTATGACATTTTATGTTTGCAAGCAGAGTTTTAAATGTCGACTCATTCAGTGGCATGACCAGGCACTGGCATTTGGGAGGAGGGAGGGGTAAGGAGGGAGGAGGGGGTGGACTGGGGTTCATTATACAAGGGTTTGAGATATATAATTAAAACACTGTAAGTTTAAACTTGTGACACATTATTCTGTGATTTCACTTGCGGTGCAACAGGGGATCAGGCCTGTGGGAGTTCCTCTCAGGCTACACCCCTGATACTGCATTTTATAGCACTGCAACAATTTTTGTTGCTATGGAGATATTTATACCCACAATTGCCAAGGTCAATTTGTAAACCCATGAAAGTGAAACAACATAATGGTATGTCTGTATCCAAGTAATAAAAGTCTAGGTTTGCCAAGGGCATACCATTCTTTCAGCTACTTTCTGATGGTACCTGTAACTTTAACTTGCTACTCAGGCAATTGTGATAACTGAACTGCTTTAAGCTGTGTTCACTGGAATTTTGTCATATTGCATTCTTTGTACAGTATGTTTCTGCTGTTAGTAACACCTCCCTTTTGTTGTAAACGTTTGCATCTGTGAAGAGAAATGACATCTGTGCACAATTCAAGTAAGCTGTCGCTGGGTTGTTGGGTCATACTTGCTCAAGAATACACAGATATTTTGGTTGCTTAAGCAAAGTGGACTGTGGTAACTTTGTGCAGCTAACCCTGAGATAAAGTGTTTGAAATAAATGGAAACTGATAGAAAAACTCACTTTTTATTGAGTTTTGGGATTTCATTATTCTGTTGTAAATTTTGTTTTCTTTTGATGGATCTTGAGAGTGGTTGGAACTCTGTGCTCATACTTTCTGTTCCTGTGGGTACTTAATTTAAAGTGTGTCTGTGTTGAATAGTTCTGCTCTTGTGTGGATTAGTGAGATGTATATATGATCCTTCAAAATGAAGGAACATATCAGGAAAGAGAAGAGACAAGAGAGGAAGCCTTCATTTCCTGTAATTGTGAAGGTATTTTTAGCTTTGTCTTTATTTTGTATGCAATCTATCATCTTTTTTGTTTTGTTTTTACTTAATTTGCCTGAAATTTGCACAATTACATATTAGGTTCAATATTCAAACCATGTAACATAGAAATTACAATCCATACTGCAAGCTATTGTAGAGTTTTCCCACATTCATATTTCCCTACCGTCATAAAACAGTTTTACGTACTCAAGGCATGAATTATATCCTGTACAGCATACTGCTGTCCACCCTGAAGGTGAGCTATGAGGTTTATCATTTGGAGAACCATGGAAGTACTGGCTAGGAGTACTTCCAAGGTAGAACAGAAAGTGAAGCATGTATTACTATGTTTGTGCACTGCTATCACATTTCTATGAACCAAACGATTTTTACTTGAGCTTTAGTGTGTTCTTACATTTTTGATAAAATGTGATTCTATTCAGAGCTCAGCAATTTTCTTGTGGCTAAAAACCTGCAGATCAAATGGTTTGATACATTACTAAAATTGTGAAACTGAGCTAGGGAGCAACTAGTTTGGGTGACAAACAAAATCACCCATTTTCAACAACATTCAGTACAGTGGTGAGTTTACCTCAGAAAATGTTTACACCTCCAGCCTCTTTGCCCATAGACTCTTTTCCCAATAGGAATTACAAAGGACTGTGGGACAGAATTTTAGTGTGCATCATTTTTGCCCTAACAAAATGCCATTGACAACAACATCGCCTACCAGAACTCTGTCCCACAATCCATTGCAATTGCTATTTGGAAAAGGGTCAATTGTTCCACTCCAGGAAAGGAATGCCATTGTGTAGTAGGAAGTATTCTGCATCTTTATACAGTAGAATTCATTCGTTGAACTCAAAGTACTAAATACTGGATGAGAGTCTGGTTTATTAACAGATATTCTGAACCTTATAGGGCAGATACATTCATGCCAACATGAACAGTAAAAAAAAGACTGGTCTCATAAGCATGACTATAAAGTGAGTGCCTTCTTGACTTGGCTACATTATTATATATTGTATTATAAGCACACTATCAAGCGTGTGCATTAATTTTGCCATTGAACAGGGGATTGAAAACAGACATACACTACTAAAGAAAAACTACCATATATGTAATAGGTTTGGAATTAAAGTGCTTAATGTGTCTTGAATTTCACTCAGAAGTTTTTGTATAATTATGAACCTGCAACAGGAATGAAATATTAGTTTAAAGTTTTTAAATGGACCTAGCTACCGATTTTTCTTAGCTCCCAGGGTCTAATAACTCACCAGGTAATGGTAATAGGCAAACGCCTGCAAAGAAAAAATATATAGGAGTGTCTGAAATTAGCCTGCAGACATTGTTGCCAGGAATTTGACTTTCAAGCCCTTACAGGCCTACGACTGATGAAACACTTTATGTACATGTGGTATGGGCTAGACATTACCACTCTCATTCAGACCCACAGTCAGAGGTGCAAAAAAGCTTCCAGGGGGAAATTTGGGGCAGGAGTGGGGGGGGGGGGGGATATGTTAAGATGCATTGAAGGCAAAAGTAATTTTAGATTTAAAAATATTTTTGGGAAGGGTAAAGGTGCTTCTACGGGTGCCATCTAGGGCTGTAGCCATGATCTGGGTATTGGGAGTCTCACTAGTTGTGTATGAAATGTCTCCAATTACACTCTTAGCACTGCTGGTAAGGTTCAGATCTTTTGAAAAGAGTTGTTGGCTTCATTCATTTGGGGCAAAATATAAATTTTATGTTATTTTAGGGGATATGTTTGGTTCATAATATTAGTGAGTTTTGAATTCATATCTAAGCTGAATAACATCACATTTATCCTTAATTTGGAAAGCTATACTCAGCAATTTGTGGGCCATCTCAGAAGTGGCCCTGAGTAAATTTGGCCATCTCCATTGTGATATTTTTGTCTCAAAGATGACGAGACACAATTTGCTGTGCCTAGGTGCTATCCCCCCTATTTCCTTCACCCTAAACTTCAGGCCTGCCCTCATTTCAGTGTCTAGATGGAGAAATTCTGATAGGTATCCAAGGACTCATCCATTTAAGCAAGTGGTCTTTAGTAATTGTACATGTAGCAGTCTTCAGGTAACACAAAGTGCAACAAGGTGCTAATGTTACAGAATGTAACAACATTCAGGTGATACAACCATCAGCTCTATCCCTGCATAATGTACCCTAGACTGCTTGACAGCCATGGTTTGAACTCATTGAAATTTTCCGATGCTTAGGTATGAAGGCTGTAAAAGAGGCCATTGTTGTGTGATTATTGTATACAGTAGTCAAGGTGTGATACAATCAATTCTAAATTATAAAACCATGCACAGTACAACATGCTTTACTAGTGTCAATGGTTAGATATTTCCTGATAATGACAACAAATTTACCATAGTAATTCTGTAAAAATTTGCTGTAAATGTATGATTCATTAAAAAATTCTCATCAAGGTGGATTCATTATAATGTTTTTGACATGGAATTTTAATAACTCACATACTGACTGATAATTGATGAGTTTTGTGTATTCCAGTTATTGTTGAGTTTGTTAAAAGTGCATCAACTCCTCCATCAAATCATTTATCAGTAAGGTTTGTTCAATCCAGGTTTTGACATACGGCTAGCCTGCATGGTCTACATCCTATATGATGGTAGATGAAGAAAACATACTGTACCCGACTAGGGTTTGCCATATAGGTAGGGGTGACTGTGTCATCACAATGGGGTGTTAACAATGAACAAGCTGATGAAAACAAGTCTGTGCATATATGCAGCTCAAACATAACCAAGCCAGGTTTGTTTTTGTTGGCAATGTGTCCTTTGACCCAAAGGTCCATATGACACCCCCCCCCCCAACATATTGGCATTTTAAAGACCAAAAACACTGCATTTGGCTCTTTTGAGATGGTATTGGTGTGCAGAAATTCACAACAAAAACCAAAAAGTATTTTGGAATTTTGGGGCATTTTTACATTTGACTATCAATTTTCCTCAAAAGTGCACATGTTCCACAATTTTCCAGAGAAACTGCAGTGGTAAAATGCATAATTTATTCCCCAAATTCACAGTTACAGCATAATTGAATGAACAAACATGGTTGGTATTCGTAAAAAGGCACAGCTACAGTATTTAACAACACATTGGTGATTTTTAAGCAGCAGAAGTATTAATGCCAATGCATTTGCATTTGGCATCTTTGGCCAAACATGAATGCCAAATTTGGTTGATTACCCCACAAAAAATGTGGTGACCCCATACCATACCTGTACAGTATACATGGGAGAAACATTAGGTTGTATTTTCAGAGGGATCTGAGGCAGTGTTGGTAGGTTGCAACAAGAATTGACGTGTCCCTTTTGAAGCTGATAGTAGCCTAGTATGCAGTCATTACCATGAGCTGGGGGCATGGGGTAATGATTGTGGTGGGTGGGGTATGAGGAATATGTTTTTCTCATCATCCATACAGACTTGAGCTGCAGTACATCACAAAAATAGGGTCATAGCACAGGTATCGAAGTATTTGCATTGAAGTACTTCCATGGCAATTGTAAGACAAGTCATTGTTGGTACTAAGTCCTGCATAATTAAAAGTTTGTAGCTGTAAAATGTTCGCTGAGCTTTGAATAATGAAAAAGCTTTCTGCTAAAATCGTTAATTTTTTTCTTTTTTTTTTCTTTGTGTCAAACTTGTCAGTCACATTTTGCACAAAACCTAGTATAAATATTTGTAAAGAGGTAAAGCAGTTAATGTACAGTAAACAAGGACCATCTTTGTTAATATCTGTGAAGAAGGTAAAGATAAGTAGATAGTTTAAAGTACCTTGTGTAGTTAGATAGTCTAGACTCTGAAAGATAAACCTTGGTGTAGCTTTAAAAAAACTTCCTAAACCTTTGTTGTTTATTTTGCCAGTCCAAAGGTAGTAGCACTGTTTTGCTTTTCTGCAGTTATCAGTTCAGTTTTGAGTTAAATTTAAAGGAACAAAATTTAAAGGACCAGTGTTGTTAATTGGATTCAAAGGATCCTACTCTGACACCTCTCAGCCTCTTTCTGTGGTTCATTGGACAGTGTGGCACTAGGTAAGAAAAGTACCTTACAGTTCTACTTGAGTACTTTTTTGCACATCACTGGCACTTGTTGTCAGATGTGAAAATACTCGTACTCATCAGGTGGTTTTGGTAATGAGATGTTCAAGTACTCGCACTTTTTCCATTTAAAGTACTGTTACTTGTTAAGGGACAAATACTTTTATGAGTAATGGTACATACACTTCTTGTAAAACACAACTGTGGGAAACTGACAATCCGTCATAATACTGAGCAAAATAATTCCCTTAGTACCCTTAGGCATTCCAAAGGATTGGTACACAAATACTGTGGTACTAGTACCATAGTACTAGTGTAATGGTTGTACTCGCAACCGCAAAAAATTGAGAAGACTACCCAAGGGTTTCCTTACTGCAGGTGCTCTTTTATTGAGGTGACCTCCGTGAAAACTGTGGAACAGAAAAGTGATTAAGTACAAATAGCATTATACAAAACATACAAAAGGCGAAATTGTGACGAAAACATTTAACTGATATACAAAAGGTAAGCAAATAATATACAGAATATGGTACAAATATACAAAATATGACATACAAATATACTCCAAGATACTGCCTGTTTTCAATTTCCGTATTTCAGATAGTAATAAAATGCTCACGAATTTACGGTCCCATACAAGAAATATTAGGCATAAGGTAACAAGCATTTACAATAATGAACTCTCAACATACCTCCTTGGGGTCTCTGAGCCGCACCCACAGCAGTCTATAATAGGCAAGAATGCAAAAAATGAAGAAGTACAGTCTGACAAAACAACGGTTGTGAAGTTGTGTTGATCCAGTGAGGTCTAAGAGCTGAGTGACCACTGACCAGAGAATTCCAATACAGGCCAGCCATTGAAAGCACTGGAATTCAGCTGGTCCGCATTCTCTAAGTTTACATGTGCTTAAAGGTGAATGAATATGCAAATCCATTACAACTAGGGTCTTTGACTCAAGGAATTGTGTACTGTAGCTGTAGTGTGGACTCTTTGAAAGTTCAGTGACAACTCCTAGCACTACCTGAGCAGAAGTATATACAAACGTTCTGCCCCTAAAATTTGGTCAACACTGCACAAATTGGAACAAGTAGCATGGCCATAGAATTGTTGTGCACTGTAACATCATGATTTAGGGTTTCTTCATTGCAAGCTAATTAATTTGTGTAAACCTTGAGCATTGTTTATAAATGTACTTTATAGAATGAAAGCCAATTATTCCTTTCCTTTAAAAAGTAGATTTTACGCTGTACTCGAGTTTTGGTCAAAATTGTCATCGACTAGATAGTTTCTTTCTCTCTTGCAATCACTCTGATAATGTCAAGTGATGAAAAGTACTCGTACTTGTACTCAGGTTAAAAATCCCTGTTCTCAGATCCTGGCACTTGGCATGTACTGGTGCTTGGGTTCTAAATCACTGTTTTTGGACACTAGTACTTACAGTAGCACTCTGAACAATAAGTACTTTAAAGTACTTCATGTCTGAATAAAAGCAACACTGCTTTATACACTATGTATAAGATCTGTAGAGTGTATAGATATGTTATTTTTTTTGTTTTTGTTTCATAGAAGGTGTTTACAGAATGGATGCAAGAATTCACAATCATGTGATCTTTGATACAAGGTGGACTTAGCTTTCTGTTCAGAATGCAGAACTTTAAACCCTTCAGCACAGTTGTTCAACTTTCAGTTTGTTTCGTTATACCAAGTGATCATTTAAATGTGCCAAACATTCACAATGAAGAATAAATATCACAAAAAGCATCGTAATTTGTTAGAATATCAGAGTGGAATACCCCTTTTACTAGGGAGACATATCAAAAAGGTAAAGTGGTAAGATATTTTCCTTTCAATTTGAAATGTTCAATGAGGGTGGGAGGAGGGGGGTGTGGTGGTACTGTAGATGCTAGAAAGGAAGAAGTGGTTAAAGGGGTGTACCACAAGGCTTAAGCCAGAGAGCAGTCCAGGAGTCCTTTGGACTCCCAAAATTTTGGATTGCCCCCATATATATTTACATTTTAATGTACAAATTTCACTAGAATTTACTGTTTGGACTCCCAGATCTCACCATCCTGGCTAAAGCCCTGGTGTACCATGTTTCCATTTGACATTGACAGAAAATAGCTTTTATCATTATAGAAACTATTTAGATGCACCAATAAAGTCTGGCTGTAGTTTTTGTTTTCCAGAAATATTAGGCCTGCTGCACCCATGACAAGAGTAATGAACGTTGCATCATTTCAGAATTTGAAAGTTCAAGTGAACAAATTTTTGAGTTGCAGTGCAGTCACGGTCAATTTCTTTCTGTAAACTCTTTGCTCACTTGAAAATGAAAGTTACCCATGTATCATCTTTGGATTGCCTATCATTTTGTACAGTCTATTAATAATGGTAACTGAAGTAGGGAGTAGGCCTACAAAAATTTCCTGTACTGTAAAGCTGTAAAGATAATACAGTAAGCCCAAAAAGTTGGAAGTGTAGAAGTACAGTACATGTGCATTGTGCCCTGTGTGTGTCTTCGTAGTACTGTATCATTAGTTTTTCGTTTTTTACCTAGTTTTATTGTCTATGTTCCTTGCTATTTTTGAGTTGTTGTTGACTCCTCACATATTAGCATGAGTGAATACTTCTTTTGTTTATCTTTCTTTGGCTTAGTCTTTTTGGTGAAAGTCTATAACAAAGGTTTAATTAATGTATTAAATTTCACCTCTTTGCTTTCACAAGATTCAATCATGTGAAGTGATTACTTGAACTTGAGAATAGGAAGACATTTTCAAAGCAACAGTTTATGCATCATGACTGCATCAAGAGTGAGATTAGCATGGCCCTCAAACTTTGGGAGATTAAAGGTACCTATAGTGAAGAGTGGATCCTGTAGTGTGGTCTCATGTGGGTCAGATCCAAAACCTGTCACCCCAAACTCCAAAAATTACTTTATATATAGTGGGAAAAGTTTTTGTGTGGTGGAGTAGGATACAGATTGAAGTTTGTGGGACCATATTTTTTTTAGCGAAATTGTTCCAAGTTTCCAAGATATACGCTCCGAAAATTCAAAATGGTGTCATCAAGCGCGACGGGACGGAATTTGCTCAGGTTTGATCCTATTAAAAATAAATAACTTTATAGTGAGATTTTCTTGGGCATTCTATTTATCATGTAGAAAGGTACTTCCATCAATATCAAGTTTTTTTCAAATCCCCTATGAGTTGGTGGTGGACACTTTTTAATTGGCCCAATTCCGTCCCGTCGCATTTTGACATGATTTTTTTTCTATTTTACGTATGATACCGTCAATGAATCCACACAGGACTTGGTGAACTATCAATGATTCAGGTCCTTAGGATCACCAAATAGTATGTTTTGATATAGATTATCTCATAATGTTAGTATGTCTATTTGAAATTTTCATGACGGGATGGAAATTTTGAGCGACGGGACGGAAATGGTGCGACGGGACGGAAAATTTGCATCTAGGGGTGTTTCTTATCACTGCCGAAATTGCCTTCTGTTTAATTAAACCTAGCATAAATGTTCTCTGTGATGTACCACGAAAGTTATGTGAATGTAAATTGACCATTTTAACTTAAAGTTGCTTAAATATTGAACTACATAATAGAATTTACACTGTTTTCTATTTACTATATAATGATAATACAGTAATTGCACATTAAAATACACATAACAGTTAGCTAACACTAACATGCACCAAAATTGTTTCCAAATCATTCTCAGTTGAAATCATAAGTCAATTTTATCAACTATGATGCTTTGCAAAATTGAACACATTTATTGTAGCATCTAGTCACACCTTTTGTAAAGGCATTTAGGCCATGTTCAACTACATTACAACTCAACATAGTGTCATCATCAGTCAACATAGCATTATTCAGTAATTATATGTAATTATATGTGGTTAAAAGCAGTTCTTGCATTTAATTACTAGGCCCTACAGAGGGACTTCATGTGATATCACGTGTGTGGGATTTCCAGGCATTGAAGGGCAAAACAAAAATGCAGTAAGCGTATTTACAGCACAGGCGCACACTCGCATAGCATAACCATAGATATTTTTGTGACACAATGGAAGCTTGCCCTTCAAAACCAAAGAAATGCGGGATCCAGCCCTTCAAAAACAAAGAGATGTGCAATCAACTGACATCAGTCAAACCCCTCTACAGCCCTTCTTTCTACAGTTTTTTTATCGAGATATCTGAATCACAAACACGACAGGAAACAAAACTCAGGTAACACCATAGATGCACTAAATCTTGTGGTGTGGTGAGACACAACTAACCCCACCCTATTCACTTGCTATAGGAAAGATATAATTTTAAAGCAAAACAACAAACATCAAAAACAACCAGAGAGCCAATAGGCTTTGGTTTCCTTGCCTCTGGAATACAGTTTTAATTGGTAGAGTCATTATGGAGTTGATTACTGTTGACATTATGGGCAGAATGAAAGATCCATGGAGAGTTTGATATCATAAAAGCAATAAAGTGTCAGATTCACCAAGGTTACCAAGTTCTCAAGTGACTTATCTTTACAGCATAATGACATATTGACCTCTGGTGACTCAGATGACCTTTGACCTCCATTATAAACATTACAGATCATCCGCACAACATGGATCATTCTCATGCTAAGTATAAGATACTTCACTGTAAGCCCTGTTGAAATACTGTGTTTAGCCCTTTTCAAGTTTTTCTCCACCACAAACCCATAATACAAAATGCAGTTTTGTGTTCACATTTGACCTCGAAAATTCTTGATAAATTTTGCTTTTTGACCTCTGGTGACCCCACATGACCTTTGACCTCCACCATTAACAATAGAATGGGGTTCTTCCAATCACCATAATGCATCTACATACTAAGTATGAAATTTATCCAAGCTTCCCACCTTGCGGTATCATGTTTACAAGGTTTTCAGAGTTTGACCTCTGGTGACCCCAGATGGCCTTTGACCTCCACCAGAAACAATAGGGTTCTTTCTCTCAATATGGGTCATCTATGTACCAAGTTTGAGAACTATCAGAGTTTCCCTTCTTGAGATACCATGTTATGACGAGCTAAGTGTCACAAAATCCCCCAAACTATCATGCACACACGCATACATACAGTACATACAGTATATATGCACGAACATGCCTGCATGAATGCATAGATTCCTTGACCTCATGGAAAGGATTCCAAAATCAGAATAATGATGATGCTACTCTCCTTTTAAGGTATCTAGAAAAAAAACTTAATTTCAGACAAAGAAGTTTGAACACTACACAGTAATATATTGACAAATTTCCGTCCCGTCGCATGTTAATATTTTTTTTAATTTAGTATTTTATAATTAAAATAAATACCAGATTGAGATGACTCAATGTTGTAGTTAGTAGGTTAGTTGTACTTTGTGTTAATATTGAAAGTTGTATTTAACTCCAATTAGATTTGATAAAAATCAGTACTTTGTCTAAAGTGTGAATGCATCATCATTTTATCATTCCGTCCCGTCGCGTTTTTAAGTTTCGTTCCCATGGCAACATGTAAATGAGAATTGAAGTTTTCTTTGCTGCTAACTATTGAGTGTGACCTACTTGTATATAAAACAAAGAACTGTAGTATTATGTGTAAACCTTAGGAAAATATTGAAGTAAGAACTATCAATTTCCGTCCCGTCGCGCCCCAGGTAGTTTTGGATCTGACCCCCGTACCTTACGCTCGGGGTAACACTATGTTACCCTGAGTGCAAGTAACGTGAGAACACGGGTTTACTCGGTGTTGGTGTTAAAATTTTGATCCACCTCTGAACGGAGGGTTCTGCGGTTTTAAACACCGTGTTTGTTTAATCAACCTAAGAACACAGGTAGGGAGCTGTGTGATCTCCATTTCCTATCAGCAATGTACACACTAAACAGACTGGTATTGCAGTAAATAAACTAACCACTAGTTGCTGTGTGGCGAAAGTAGGAGCGAAAATTTTCATAGGGGCTCTGCCTGTGCCCCTCGATCCTCTCTGGCTAAGGGTTTGTCTAAAAAATATATTTGTCGAAAGAAAGTAACAGCGTTAGTCGAGTTCAACTTGTACTTTCGTTCAGTATAGGCGAAGGCATATTTGTGGCATTTGATAGGAATTTTTCTCAAGGTTATTTCCAAATTGTTAGCAAAGGTTTATTATTAATTACAGGCTTCAGCGGAAATCCTTACAACACTTGGAAGTAAGTATGATGTAGTGGCTGATGCTGAGTTTTGCCTTTCGTTTAATGCCACCAATTTGAAGAAATAACTGAGCCGCGAAACAAAGACTGCTACTTTGGACTCAAAGAAACCACTGTTGGTCGAATAAGAAATGTTTTACGGTATGTAGCATTGATGCTGCTTGCAAGCAAGAGCAATGCAAGACCAAGTTAATTTGGATAAAGCTGGGTACATTGGCAGTATTTGAAACAATGCGGGCAAACTTCAGATATTGCACTTAGGGCCTAGGCTAGGCCCATAAAGCAGCATTCTAGTAGCATAGGCTTGTGCCTTTGGTTGACAGTAAGTGTAGCTTTATTTCTGCCAGTCAATGGTGTTTTCATTTCCCTCTGTAGTCAATAAATAATGATTTACCTTCGCTAACAATTTGGAGATAGCCAAGAGAAAAATTTCGGCGAAACACTTTGACTTCCGTCACAACCCAATCTACCGAACCCCGGGTACATGAGAACACACACTGGAAATTGTGGTGTTAACCTGCCATTTTGCCTTGGTATAAACATGGGGTAACACCAGGTTACACCAGGTGACACCATGCCTCTGGTTTCAATAAACCATGAAAGGATCAGGAAATACTTCAGTCAGGGTTAGATACACCTTTGTGTGATTTACTGGTATCATCTTGAAATTATTCCTTTACACACTTGTCAGGTAAACTATTGCTGTAAGTCAGATTTATAAAGCCAAAATCCTGAGGATGAAGGGTAATTAAGACTGTCAAGTTCAAAAGTTGTCATTTTAAAACTCATCCATGGAGTCTGAGGTGGTAACTCCATGATACATCAGTGTGCAAAGTTGTAGCTACTGTGGATGGCACTGGGTGGTATGGTACCTTTCAGGGCTATCCTTAAGCACCTGGAAGGCATGGTCATTAAGGGTGGCACCCCCTGATACTGTACTATTTCACTACCAATTATTGTAAATGATTTCAATTGGTTTTAAAGGAACTTAGAATGAAAATTTACTTTCTTGCTATATTTTTCAAGTTTTACTCACATAGTACACCAACATAGAGCCATTATAAATCAAGAAAATACCCCTTTTTTAACCATTAGATGTTTTGCTAGCTACTCTCGGTTACTCTTTGCATGGAGGTGCACAACTAAAATTGGTCTAGCACAATGATGCATCCATGTCTAGTTTTCAGATAAATTGCAGTCAAATGAAAAATAGCCAAAAAGGGAAATGGAGTCTAGTAAATAGCTTCCAAGTGTGTGTGAGCAGTCTTCAGTCATCATACAATTGCTAAACCACTCTGTATTTTCAGAGCAGTTGATTTTAAATTTGATTGCTGAATGGACTGAAATTTTTCATGTGAATTTTTTGAAATAATTTGATAATTTCCCACAATTGTCAATAAGATTTGTGAGAATCAGATCAAGGGAATTGATTTATGGTGCCGTCTATGAGACATTTGCAAAACAGAAAGATTATTAATGGTACCTGAATCGTTTGTTTCACAATTTCACAGTAAGCATAAGTTAGAAGGAAACACTCTCTAAAATAGTGATTTTAGAAAGAATTCAATATTTTAAAAAGTAAGCGCTGAATTGTTTCATAGTAGGTGGTGATCATAAAGTTTTTCTAACAATGAAGTTGAGTCTTCTGTAAAAAGTGGATTTATTTTATGAGAATTGAGAATGTACCTGCTTGACCTACTATCTGAAAGGTATCAAGGGATTAAGTTGTCAAGGAAAACTGAAAGCACGGTGACAGTATAAAATAAGATCCAACTCTTTCTTCTAACCTGGATTTCTGTGCTGTGTCTGGTATGTTGGGAACATGGAGAGAGGATGACATGAGCTGGATAGGAGCCTTAAATGATAGGGCAGGGATGCCCTCTGTGGTAGGAAGTCTTTACCGTAGGAATTGCAGGCAATTAGGGAAATATGTATGTAAACAGGACTAAAGGAGTGATTAATGTTGCTCCCATCAGACTCCCAAACCACCTAAGATTTTGGGAAATCATTAAAGATTTGGAGCAAAGGTAAATATGTGATACAGGTTTAATTCTGTATTCCTTTGGCAAATACAGCTTCAATATAAGCTGTTTTTGATACAGCTTCCTCTCACATAATTCCAGAGAAAATGCAAAGCATGTGGTAAAACAGAGTCTAAGGCCAAGTAAAAAAATATATGTTTCCCGTCAGGTTTTTGCAAAAAAAGGAGGAGGCGGGGCTTTTTTTTTTATTTTCTTTTTTTTTTCAAGATGGCTGAAACAGACTTTCCCGCAATCCAAATTACATCATTTTAAAAGATATGTACAAATATAACTCGTTGACACACAAAAGTGATTGTAAAACTTTGTTTTATTTTGTTTATGCCAGTGTAGAAGAACTTCTTTAACACCCTTGGAATTCAACGTATACTTCCAGCATACCCTTTGTCTTGTAGTGCATGGTTCCCTTGAGTGAGTTTTACATAAAAATTTGTTTCCCACCCAAAGAAAAAATAACTTTTAAATGAAACTCTTGAAGTTTAAAACAAGAACTTGTCAAAATGTACAACAGTCCTTGGATAAAAAAGACCCAGTGAGGCTTAAGCGAACCAACACCAGAGGGAGACTTGTATTCACAGCACGTGCACAACACAATCTGAGCTGGCGGGCAGATCCCGATTGCCAGTTTGCCCAACGAGCGGACTGGTGTTTACTCCATCTACATACGATAGCACATTCATAATACCAGTGTGTGTTACGTATTAACATCTGCTGAGTAGATATATCGCTAGTCTGTGATACCAGCCGCACTTTCAATACACAATCGTTTTCGGCGTGTAATGAGACAGGCGTGAGAACATAAAACGACTTGCCAGCGAAACTACATTGAAGCATTTCATCGCGCCACAGTGTTGGCGATGAAACGTTCACAGAGCGCTACGAGCCTACGTACAGTAGTACTAGTATAGGCTGTGGAGCTAGCACATTGTCTAACTTTGGACGTAGGTTGAAAGAAGTAATCGGCAAGACCTTACGAGTGTTCGCAAGTATTATTTTCGGTAGATTTATTCGAAATTTTCTTTTTTTCTCGCATTTTATCAGTGGATAAAAAATAAAAAAATATTTCATGCGGCTCCGAAAAAGGAAGCGGGCGGGGACGCGAAACATATTTTTTTACTTGGCCTAAAGGTTCAACTTGTAGTTTGCTGCCTGGACAAAACAACCAGCACAGTAGCTTGTTTGTGAAATTTTAAATTAAGAGCATTCTAAGAAGGAGGCCCAGTCAGATGGATCATCACATTATTGGATATCGGGGAAGAATTCCAGTTCAAGTATTGGAATATGTGGGTTAAAAGGTGTGGTTGCATGCATTTAGTTGTTCTGTCTTGACTGTTTTTTCATATTTTGTGATAGGTTTAAATGTGGTAAATACAGTAGTTCTCAGATTAATTTAATCTAGAACAGGGATTTACAGTACTGTGACGTATGTACAGAACATGCATGCAACATGACTGCAAATCAATTTTAAATTACCAGAACACTCACTGTACAGAGTGCAATGTGTTTGGTGTACTTGTATTAGCTAAAATTTTGAGACATGAACATTGTATTTGGAAAACTTACCAGAAAAGTTGCAGTCAGCATTGAAGTTTTAAGTAATTTGGTAACATTGTCAGCTGAAAGAGGTTGAGATATCCCAACCTTCCAGCTATTTAAACTTTTGCAAAGTTGTTTTTCCACATGCGTCAATCATATCTAAAATGTGTAACAATAAGGGCCATGTTTCCAGAGTTCAGTGGAGTCAAATACCCTTTCCAAGTGAGATAGAAAAAGTTGTTTAAATACCACATTGTCAACTAAAACTTCATTATCACTTATCATGTAATCTACAGATTTGCTGGCTAAAAGTTATGGTACTGTATACCTGAGTAAAGCAAGTAAAAGGTGTATTAACTGGGTGAAAAATTCTACATGTAAATGCAACTTAAAAGTTATTACAGTACAGTGGATAGAGAAGATACTGTGTCTTCAATCCCAGTTCTATTTCTTTGAAGCCCGTTGACACAGAAAATATGTTTACTGTTTATAATAGATCGCAAATGGGGGATTAAGGTTGTCAGGAAAGATATGCCTGCATCCTTTGTGTGTGTATGGGTGAGTGTGTGTAATACCATACTTTTGATATACTCCTTTTTGCACTGTCCATAAAGTTCTTTTTGGTCTAATGGCAAATTGTAATCAAACTTGGGTTGTGCTATGCAAAGTCAGTACCTTTTATTACTTTGAAAGGTTACCTTCTTTACCAAGGAAAAAGGTTATATTAAGTCAAGATGTGCAATGTCATGGAAATGTAAAATTGGTTTCAGTTGAAAAGTTAAAGCTCAACTGCAACCAGACTCAGATCATAGATGTAACTTGGCAATTAGGCCTATGTTAATGAGATCAAAGTTCTGCACTAAGGTAAAAGGTCATAAGAGGCAAAGTTGTGATACAGTCTGAGATTTTTGGGTTTAGTTGACCCTTGAATTTCAGCTGCGACCAGTGCATTGAATTAAAGTTTAAATCAAAGATGCAACATGGTTACCTTCAAGGTTTTATGATAGTAACATCAGGTGTTCAAGCGCATAGGTCATATAGAGTTAGAATTTAAAGGGATTTGCCAGTGACAAAAATCAATGACTTCAAAAAATGCAGAAAATTTTTCTCTTCTAAGAGGTAAAAACAGCATCTCAATAGCTTGTAGGGTTTGGAAGATACTAATTTTCAAAGAAATACATTTTTTTCTCATGATAAAGTGCATTATGGGAAATCTGTGATGTCATCACGGCACATTAATTTGACAAATCATTGAATTTCTTTATGATATTGACACTGGTATAGGGAATATTTAGCAACTTTGCTTTTTATGCTGTACAAATTGTGTAGATTTATGCTAAACCTACATAGAAAGATATTCAAACATTCCAACAGTCTCAAATTACAAGGACAACAGGACATTCAATTATAAAGGAAAACAAAAGAAATCTGAGGCAATGTGCCCACTTAACATAACATTCTGTGACCTTGATGAGAACTGGAGGTATTTTTGACAAAAATAAGTAGTCTTTAATATTAGATATCTCAAGTTCAGTTAGGAAAAGAGTATTGCTTTGGGGTTAAGAGGGTATGAACTGAAATTTTTTTCTCTTTCACATGGGACCCTTGTGAAAAGCCACTGGAAAGTGCCTTTAAAATACAAAGAAAACTGAGACAGCCTGCCAGGGCCCATTTGGCTCTAATTTTTTCTTCCTTTCTTTGTCTTTTGCTTTTTTGTGAGTCTTAAAAGCCAGGTGTGGAATTCGTTTGTTTCTTGTACTGAACCTGTGTATAAAAACTTCTCCTTCCTTCTTTAGTCTTTTGACAAAATTATATAATTATTTTGATTTAGTTGGCCAAAGGCTAAAAAAGCTGTTGTATATTATTGGTTTGTAAAAGTGCATGTGATCTCAAAAAGTGAACATTGGTGGGTGTCATACATGGAATGTGTTGCCTTATACGGAGTGTGGTCCCTATTTTACAGCTCTAGGAGGTAATGCAAAAGGTTATTTGGGGTCAACAGATTTCAAACAGTGAAATCTTGTAAACAAAACTGTACTTGGGAAGTATAATCTTCATGGATCTGATGTTTGTCACAGCTTGTGAATGCCCTATTTTGAGAACCACGTACAGACCTTTCATAAGCATAGTCAAATGATCCATACTAATGTGATATATACAAAGAGTGATATCACTGTATGTGCACTTTGGACTTTGCAGTGATGACTGATTGAATGATGCATGATTGCTCTCATACTTAGCCTGTTATACCCAAACTGAATAGTAAACCCTGTAGTTTTTGTGGAAGGCAAAGCTCTTTTGCAGTCGGCAGAAGTAACACTGTAAAGCTCCTGAACATCAAATTACGAGGATCAAGGAAATATGGATATATATATATATATATATATATATATATATATATATATATATATATATATATATATATATATATATATATATATATATATATATATATATATATATATATATATATATATATATATATATATATATATATATATATATATATAAACTTAATACTTTTGATATGTTTAGGAATCCTCTGTATTGGTTCTTAGACCCCTGTTGTTTTTGTCAGAGGTCAAAGGTTATTGGGGTCACCTGAGATAGGACTGTTAGCATTGTTATCATATCTGACAAAGGTGACTTCTAATGGACGGGGGAGGGAGAGGCAGTTGGGGGATTTAGGCAGGTTGCTCTTTATGTATGTATTTTGTTTCAGTTTCCTTGATTGCTGCTAAAGCTCACTATAACCTAACTAGCTGGTCAATTGCACTTTTATTGCAGGCCTTCTGTAGGGCAACCATGAGCCCTTGTTTAAAAAAATGAAAAAAAAAAAATGATAATTATAATACTAATATAGCAGAATGATGGGTAGTTTGGATAAAATGTCATGTCTTGATTAAAATGTTGCGTGAAAGTTATGGTGACATGCCACCAAAATAGCTCTTTTTATAGGTAGTTAAAGAATAAAATCCCTTAATAAAACATCTGTTGGAATAATTTCAATATTGTAATACTGTTCTCAAGATAACACCTCTTAAAAATTTGATGGTTTCTGGAGTTACTCATTCCCTATGCAAAAATAATGATGTGGGGTGTTGGAATGTGTGAACATTTCTTTTGCTAACCTAAATTGTCTTAAAGGGAAATATTGCGGTTGTCTGGCTTTTTATTGAATCTATCCTCGATTACTTGCAATCGGGTCCCGTTCCATGAAAGAGAGGTAACTAAGAAAAACATTCTACCCTCTGAGCATTAATTAACGAGTAATTAACCTTTCTGTAACAACTAATAGATTTGTTCACCCAAACAATTATGCATGCAAAACCACTCCTCCATCATCCCTGATTTGAAATCCACCAATCAAATTATTTCTACCACATTACGTCAGACAATAACAAAGCCTTCTACAGCATGTACGAAAAGTTCGGAAAATACGAACTAAGTACAGTACAGTACTTGAGTGGGAATTATTACTACATTATGTCTCTATTGCTGAACCAGGGAGTTTCTATTTGACCACCTAACAGAACTACCGTTACATTACAGTAGATGGTCTTATCACCTCCCTGGTATACTATACACAAAGTAACAGTTATTCCGTAATTCGAATTGCACGCCCTTGGGCCTTAGCAGGTTTGATGTACTTTCGAAACAGCTGGATGTAAAAGAGACTGTTGGTGCTTCGACAACGGTACAAAATGAAAATTTTACGAACCTGTGATGCCAATGGTTGCCACTTGTCGAAAACAAAAGAAATATACAGGGCCTACAAGTCTTTTGCAGATAAATTAACATGTTTGTAGTGACTCTCCTGTAACGACTAATAACGCACACTTACGGTGAACCAGGGAGATGACCCTGCGTCTCCATGTGTGAGTTTTGAATTCCAGTGTACTGTACAGCACGGGTTGGTACAGAAACTGTGGTGGTAGTTTGTTGTGAGCAGGGTCGTTGGAATTACGGTAAGCAAGGTCAACACGTATTGCGTAATGGGTGCATGTACGTCCTGAAAATGACACTCTTCCTAAATGAATATGCAGTAATACGAACATTGCATAATGTGGGCGAGACTTATCGTTCTATAATGAGCCTGTTAGATACAAAAATTGCTGCTTCTTTTTTTTCATATTTCGTGAGATTAGTGCTGATCTGCTGCAAGTTATTTGTGTTCCATGTTTGGAAAGGGTAAAAGACCACAATGAGATTAAATTAGAGTCACGTCATGGTATTTTTTCAAACGCAGTATTTCCCTTTAATTGCTTATCAGAAAGTTTGCCGCTTGGTGAGTGATGATAATATTTTTCAAGAAAACATTTTCAACTTCTGTAATAGATTCCTCAGGGCCTACCAATGCTACAAGTTTCTTCAAATGAAGATTGGAAATAACAAAGGCTAACATTAGCCATATTTGGTGAATCTACCTTCAGTATCACAAATTTGCATATTTAGCTCATGATTATTCATGATACAAGTATGAAATAAAAATTACCCTGTATATGGTCAATATTTGATGGGAATTGCAGCTATTTTCTGGAGTTTTAATGCTTGTTACATCAATATCCAAATATGTAATTTTCATAACACCAGACCTTTAAGTCACTTGCACTTACAGCTGTACTGTTTCTTTGAATATTTGTTTAAGAGATGACAAACTGTGTATTTCTAGTATAAGGTCCCTTTTCTCATACCCAGTAATCTCTCTGGTTTGACAGCAGAGAGTGTTTGACACAATGAACATACATGTACCTAAAAAGGATAAAGGACCTAGGTTAGGGTATAGCCACCAGTGTTGCTCAAATTTGCTCCATATGTCCCCCATACTGGTGGATATGTGGTAGGTGGTTAAAGTCCAGATTTGAAAATAGGAACTACTGTACCTGTTGCAAAGTGATGATTACAATGACAGAGAAAGTTAGGTGATCAGGAATATTGAATAAGATCTTTTCAGTGGGTGCCATAATAGTATGAACCAACAACACTTGGCCAACAGATGACAGTCATTCACTGTTTCTATACAGATTGGAAAATTACCAATTATGATGAGCCATTACAAACTACTACAGTACCTATGAATCTATGGTGTTCCCTACCATCAATAGCCATGTAGTTGTGGTTGAGTGGTTCCTTAGGGTCAGTCCATATGGCTGCCATGAAGTCCTGTGATAAATTTCCATGGTCTTTGGATTAGTTTGTAACAGAAGTTGTACAGCAGTCACATGATGATTTCCCATCAATTGATACCCTTATTCTGGAGAATACGGGAACAGGAGACTTAGGGCTAGTTTTGCCTCTGCTCTACCTGATCTGGTGACCTCATTAAACCTTCCCTAGTCACATATAGTGTTTAATGGAGGCAAAATAGCAGAAGGTAGTGTGGGTTTTACCACATTCCTGAAATAGTTGTACAGTATTGTGTTCATATTGTAATTGTTGTCCTGTTAGACTGTGGAGGCATTGGGTAACTGAAGATTATTCATAGGTTTACCCTTTTGGAAACTGGGAAAACTGCAATGGTGGAACCCACATACGAGCTATTGAAGGTTGAGAAACGTATTCATGTTGAGGACCTAACTGATACAGTAGGTGTAGTTTTCATTTTCTATCCTTTGTGTTTTATATGTGCAGTGATAAATTAAGCTTTAAAAAATTATGTCATGTATATATCCTTAGGAGAGGATACCTTTAATTGTTCAGTATACTACTAACTTACTAAGTGGTAATAATGGTACAGATTAAATGAACAATACTCTGCATGTGGTTGAGAAATTTTGTTTTGCAAAGTATTCAGCAGGTGTTCAAGATGAAAATTTAGCAAGTTAGAAAGCAGCTGGCCAAAATGGTAGGTTCATCAGCAGGCTCTGCAAAGTCCTCAAGAATTGGTAATCCTGTCTTTTTGACTCCCATTCTTTGTGCCTATACGTGTGTGGAATTCTTGATCTCTGCTTTCTGTCACATACACATAGGCCATGAACAAGGACCAAGTTCTGATTGGGGAGAGAGAAAGTCTGTGGATATGTCAACTTGGAGGAATGTTGGGTTTGGGAATGGATACAATTGTTGGACAGACTGGACTGTGTGTGCAGAGTCCAGCTCATCGGAACCATGACAAGTAGATCATGCACCAATACCAGCACGACAACCATTGCCAAAAGTAATAGGAATCTACTTCGCCCCTCCTTACCTCCTATTTACACCTTGTAATCCCCACTTACTCGCAGTAAGACCCTGGCAAGCTTTTTAATAGCACAGTGGCTCCAGGTGACCTCCGAGAGAGGTCACCTGGAGAGGTCCTCCTTCCTGCTTGCCTGTCCAAAAGACTAGTCGCAGTTTGTATACCTGGCATTGCTATTCTCTCAGAAAGGAGTCTATCCGTCAATATCCAAGCTGTTTTCCAGCCATCCATACTTTTCCAGTCATCTACTACCTTCTCAGTGGCCACGATGAGTATCCTTTTCCATTTTGAGGCGTTTTTTCGCCTTAGGCAAATTGGGGTGCTTGTCTCGTTTTGGTCCTCGTGTTCGCCTATACCCTTAGTGTGGGTATCAGTTTCGCTACACTTAGTCTTAACGATCATATTTTGCTTCGTTAGGCCTTAGGCGTTACGTTTTTTGCTTGCAATTAGTCCACCTTCTAGCCATTCCTATTTTATGGAGTCTTATTTTCAGGTTTTTGCCGTTTCCGCAATTGCGGCGGCTTCCCGTCCCGTGTTCCGGGCGGGTTTTTCTCTCTTACATGTATGTGTTCACTTAGCCATGTCCCGCGTTCCGGGCGGCTTTTGGTTCATTATGTATTTTGCCATGTCGTATTTTTGCATGTTTGTGTCATATTTTTTACATCCACGGGGCTTGCCCCCTGGATGATTGTTTTTCCTTAACGGCCTTTGTTCAGGTGCTTCCCCCAAAAGGTGCCGTTCATGTAAGCAGTTTTTGGCCGAGTGGGACGCCCATGACCTGTGTGTTAGATGCCGTTCCTGTTCTACCAAATCTAGATGTTCCATCTGCCGTCAGTGGTCAGTGGAGTGGGCCTGGCTAGCCCCTAAAAAGAAAGCCGGACGTAAAAGACCCGACAATAGCTCTGAACCTACGGGCGAGCTCTCGGGCAAGAAAGTCTCCGAGGCACATTCCGGAGCAAATCCAAGTTCCCCGGCTCCTAGTTCCGGGAAGAAATCTAGTGGGAGTTCCTCCAAGAGGTCGAGAAGATCGAGAGCCCCTACCTCCAAGACCACTAATCCTCCGGCTTCTTCACCGGCTACTACCTCTCTACCGTCCACTACCTCGGTCACCACTAATCCTCCGGCTCCTTTGTCATCATCTGCGGAGTCAACTAATCCTCCGGGGTCTCAACGAACTGCCGCTATTGTTGGAACTAATACCCCGGGAGCTTTACCATCTTCTGCCTCTAATCTTCCGGAGTCTCAGCAGACGGCTTCTATTATTGGAGTTAATACCCCGGGAGCTTTACCAGCCCCAACCACTAATCCTCCGGAGTCTCAGCAGACGGCTGCTATTGTTGGAGTTAATACTCCGGGAGCTTTTCCTACTACTTCTATTGAGGACTCTTCGATTTCTCCGGAGACTCATTCAAACGTTCCTTTTGTGATTGTTAATCCTCCGGGAGCTTTATCAGGAACTGCTTTAATGGGACATAATCTCCCGGGAGCTTTAGTTAACACCCCGGGAGCTTTAGTTAATACTCCGGGGTCTTTACTGACGTCTTTGTTGTTGACTTCTAATACCCCGGCGTCTTTACCAGGAATTGCTTCTTCCGAAGTTAATACTCCGGAGGCTTTACCGATCGGAACTCTGACTGCTCCTAATCCCCCGGGTTCAGTACCAGCAACGGCCGTGGATTCTTCTCGGGGTTCTTCTGTCACGTCTAGACCCGGTGTTTCTTTGAGCTTAGTATCCAGCCTACCTGCTACGGTATCTCATACACAGCCGTGTGACGTTTCTATGCTGTCGGGACCGTCCTCTCAGAATGATCCGTCGGCAACCTTGCGAGAGATTTTCTTGTCTTCGGACTCTCCTTCTTTAGGGAACCGGGATTTCGAAGGTTTCCAGCCGATGCAGACTCACAGCTCAAGTGTAGGACACCGCAGCCGCAGTCGTTCTAGATCTAAAAGAAGTCACAAGGGCCGCCGTCGGCATCATCGCCACGGATCTTCGTCTCGTAGTTCCTCTTCGTCTTCATCTCCGTCTCCCCGCCGGGGCAAGAGGAGCCGCCAGGAACCTGAGGCCAACACTCAAATTCTGTCTCAGATAGTGAATTTGCTGTCCAATCTTCCTCAACTGATGGCTAATCAGAACCAGAACCTGGCCCAGAATCTTCCGTCTACCAGTTCGGAGCAATTTGTTGACCCTAATCCAACTCCTTCTGACGCTCATTCCGAGGCCTCCTTTTCTGACTCGGAGCAACTTCCTTCCCAACCTGATGAGATCGCTCACCGAGAAGATCCCCAATTTTCTGATGAAGGGGCCATGTCTGAGGGAGACGATCAACCCCTGTTTGGCACAGACATTCCAAAGGAGGTTTTTGACAAGGCTGTGGAGATTCTCCGTCGCCATCTGGGTTTCTCTCAGGAGGAAGAAGTTCCGGCTTCCTCATCAGGCTCGAAGGTGACTCTTAACAAGCCGATCACCTCTAAATCTGCTCTTCCAGTGGATGTCGAATGTGTCGACCGTTTTAAGGCCATGGCCGCGGATCGTAATCGGAAGTGGTCTGCCTACTCGAGGACCCAGAACGTTTCCTTCAGAGTCGAGGACAAACAATGGCAGGACCTGTTCAAAACTCCTCGGGTCCCTCAGGGGGCCGAAGACTACCTTCGTTCTATCGGTGCGACGTCCTCAAATGGGAAACTCAAATCATCCCCATCGAGACGATCCCTCCGGTCCTTTCAACAAATTGACACTGCTTCCAGAGTGGGTATGAAATACTCGTCATCTCTTCTCCTTATTGCCGAAGTTCTTTCCAGATCTCTGAGACAACCGTCTAACGACATCTCCAGAAAGGAGGCATCAACACTGATTTCACTCTTGGGCCCGTTATCTAGGAGAGTCTTCGATCAGTTTGCTAGAGTCTCAGCTAAGACTGTCTCGGATAGAAGAGAGATCATTGTGGAGTCCATGCGCCTCTCCCAGGAGGGCATTAAGCGTCGCTTCCGTGAGCTCCCGATTTTGGGAGAAGACGTCTTCGCTGGCCAGTTCGAGTCTATGCTCCAATCAGAAGCCAAAAGAAAGAAAGACCTTCAGAAAGCTAACCTGTCCAATCATCGCTTCACATCGAGATGCTCTCCTGTTCGTCGCCCTTTCCGTTCCGGCAAGGACACCCGGGGTAGACGTCAACCATCTTTCCAAGGGTCTTCTCGCTCTTCCTTCCAGCCAAATCGTTCCAGACAGCCAGCTTTGACCTTCCAGTCTCGTCCCCGTACTAGAGGCTCTTCCCGAGGCGCCACCTCCAGCCGGGGCAGGAGTTTTTCTAAGCCCTAAGGGTGCCCACCCCATCGCACCTCCAGCGGTGGGGGGGAGAATAGGGAGCTTCTTACCGGAGTGGGAGAATATCCGTCCAGACTCATGGGTCCGAAACGTGATAGCGTCAGGCTACCGCATCGAGTTCACTTCCACTCCTCCACGAAAGGGCCTAATGAGGGTAACGCCTGTGCCTCAGGACCCCAACAAACGAATCGCCTTGGAAAAGGAGATCCACGACCTGTTAGAGAAGAGAGCCATTCACATTGTCGACCCGAAACACTCCAAACGCCTATACAGATCCATGTTCTTCCTGGCTCCAAAGAAACCGAATACCTGGCGCCCGATTCTAAATCTCAAACCTCTCAACAAGGGCTACGTCAAACCAGTCAAGTTCCGGATGGAAACGCTGGCTTCTATAATTCCGTCTCTCCAATCAGGCATGTGGGCAACCACCTTAGACCTCAAGGATGCTTACCTCCACATCCCTATCCATCGTTCTCATCAACGTTACTTGGCCTTCCGCTACAAGCAAGTAGACTACCAATTCAACGCCCTTCCATTCGGCCTGTCCACGAGTCCCAGGGTTTTCACGAGAGTCTCAAGAGCCGTTGTAGCCCATCTCCGAAATCTTGGCGTGACCCTATTCGCTTACTTAGACGATTGGCTAATTCTCTCAAGGTCAGAAAATCAGAGCTTCGAGGTCACCCATTTCGTCATCGACACCCTCGAGAACTTAGGCTGGGTCCTAAACCATCAAAAGTCTATGCTCACCCCAGCTCAGAACGTCAAGTACCTAGGGGCACAACTCGACTTAGTCAACGGCCGAGCCTTTCCGACGTCGGAGAGAGTAACTGCTATGGTCCAGACAGCCAACCGGCTTCTCTCCACACACAACCCGAGGGTCCGCCTGTGGCTCCGCCTTCTTGGTCAAGCAGCCAGCCTGGTGGAGATTCTGCCGTTCTGTCGTCTTTACATGCGACCAATCCAGTTTTTCCTACTTCGACACTTCAGACCGAACTTTCATTCCCTCAACCGCCATCTTCCAGTCACAGACGAGGTGAAACCGTTCATACTCTGGTGGACCAAAGCTTCCAACCTTTCCAGAGGGAGACCCTTTCAAGACGACAGACGGATTGTAACTCTAACCACAGATGCATCCAACACAGGCTGGGGCGCGACGTGGGGACCCAGATCAGTTGCAGGCACGTGGTCCAGCAAAGAGAAAGTGTACCACATCAACGTCTTGGAACTGCTGGCAGTGCGTCGGGCGATAGAGTTCTGGATCAGCCACCTCTCAGACACGATCATTTCAGTCCAGTCAGACAATACGACGACCGTCGCCTATCTCAACCGTCAGGGAGGAACCAGGTCAGCCCACCTGTGTCAAGAAACTTGGGATCTGCTCCGTCTTTGCCAGTCCAAGAACATCTCGATCAGGGCTTCTCATCTTGCCGGCAGTCTCAACATCCTAGCCGATGCTCTCTCCAGGGGCCAGTTCAACCACAACGAGTGGACCCTGAACCAAGAATGGGCAGATCTAGTCTTCCGGATGTTTGGCCGTCCCAACATAGATCTTTTTGCCACCCACACCAACCGCAGAATACAGACCTTCTGCTCCAGGTTCCCACACCCCCTGGCCTGGGGGGTCGATGCTTTGACTCTGGATTGGAACGACATGTCGGTGTATGCCTTCCCTCCGTGGTGTCTGCTTCACAGGGTACTCCTCAAGTTCCGCAACTCCAGAGCCGAGATGATCCTCATCGCTCCTCACTGGCCGAGACAACCTTGGTTCCCCCTGATTCTCCAGTTGTTAGCAGATTTCCCGTTCAAGTTTCCGAAGGTCGCTCATCTTCTTTCCCAGAAACGGGGACAGATACTCCACCCAGATCTCAACTCGTTAAACCTAGCTGCGTGGAAATTATCAACAGACGCTTCCAAACTCAGGGCCTTTCACAACGATCTGCTCAACTTGCAACCGAATCCAGACGACCCTCCACAGTTACAACTTATGATTCCAGATTGGAGAAGTACTTCCAGTGGGCATCTATTAACTCTACCAATCCCATGGAGGCTTCGTTAGACCAAATCTGTGCCTTTTTAGTATCTCTGTTCGATGAAGGTAGACAGGTCTCAACAATCAAGAACTATAGGTCTGCTATTGCCGCCATCCACTCTGGGTTTTCGGACGGTTCTTCGATCGGCTCCAACACAACAATCCGTCAACTCCTCAAAGGCATGTTTCATCAGAGACCTCCAATCCGTCGTTTGGCTCCATCTTGGTCCATTAACGATGTCCTCCTCTCCTTGACTAAGCAACCTTACGAACCAATTCACAACGCTCCTCTGGACGCCCTAACGTACAAGACTGTGTTTCTGGTTGCTGCTGCCTCAGCCCGTAGAAGGAGCGAGATCCACGCCCTATCAGTTAAGCGTGGCTTCATCCGTTTTTCGTCGTCGGGAGTTTTTCTCCTTCCGAATCCAGAGTTCCTGACCAAGAACCTTTCCGAGTCCTTCACACTGGGCCCTCTTTACCTACCCTCGATGGCATCAGCCTCCTCCGTTCCCGAGGACCGTCTCGTCTGTCCGGTCCGGGCTCTTAAATGGTACATTGAGAAAACCAAGAACCTTCGGTCTTCAGATTCTCTGTTCATTCTGCCAAGGTCTCCGTACTCAAGGGCTTCGAAAGACACGATTTCTAACTGGTTGGTCAAAATCATCTCACCCTTCGCCGCCTCTGGGGAGACTATCCGTGCTCATGACGTCCGGGCTCACTCATCCTCTCTGGCCTGGTTCAAAGGGGTTCCTCTTCAAGATATACTTAAAGCGGCTGCTTGGAAGACCCCATCATCATTTGTATCCTGCTACCTCTCAGACGTCATCTCAGCAGACGCCGCCTTCGGTAGAGCTGTCCTTCTAGGATCCAATCCAAGTCAGGACCGCCCTCCTCTCTCACGGTGCTAAATCGGATTACAAGGTGTAAATAGGAGGTAAGGAGGGGCGAAGTAGATTTCCCAAAACTCCCTGGTTTGGGAATCTACGAGCCCCGATACTTACCTCCTATTTACACTCCCGCCTCCCGGCCCCTCGATGCCTTGGATTGCCGGACTGTGGCTAGAGAGTCTTCCTACCTACTATGACGTCTGAGACCTTTATCTACCAAGACTTTATACCTGCCGATTGTGTCTCTTCACCGACTACGACGGATTGCTACCTTGACCTCTAGGGTAAGACATGGCTCTTTATTCGTTCTCTTGGCTTTTATCTGCGTAGGGCTAGGTGCTAAATTCGCAGGTTTTTCCTGCGGGGCGTTTTTGGACATGCAAGCGTAAGGAGGACCTCTCCAGGTGACCTCTCTCGGAGGTCACCTGGAGCCACTGTGCTATTAAAAAGCTTGCCAGGGTCTTACTGCGAGTAAGTGGGGATTACAAGGTGTAAATAGGAGGTAAGTATCGGGGCTCGTAGATTCCCAAACCAGGGAGTTTTGGGAAATCTATGCAATCTGTATGTGTGCATACAGTATGTATGTGTTTGTGATGCTTGGCTTGTAAGTATAATATCTCAAGATAGCAATGATGGATAATTTCATACTTAAAGAATAGAAAGTGTCATATTGAGAGGAAGTTCCCTATTGCTTTTGGTGGGAGGTCAAAGGTCATGTGAGATCCCCAGAGGTCAAAACCGGAACCTTGTAAACATGATATCTGTAAACCGTACGAAGCATGGATGCTTTTCATACTTGGCATGTTTCAAGTTTTAAGTTTATTTCTACCATAATCACAGACAACAAAATAGATTGATATCAATATAATTAAGAGTAAATTAATAGTACATAATGCGGAAGTATAGAAACAGATCCTTAAATAAGTAATGGTGAAGTACGGTACATTGTAGCTGTGATAAGCAGATAATGCAGATTGCTAAAATGTGATAGGCAGAGGAACCACCATAAGCAGGGCTTTTCAAGTCTTGTCCCTACTAAAAGAAAAAAAGAACAAGACAATTGTTATAACAAAAAAGAAAAACAACCAAAAAAACAACAGCAACAAAGGAATGTAGAATTGGTGCAAAGGAAAAATAGGAGAGATTTCGGAACAAATTATGCACATTCAAATATATACTCAAATTCTGTCTGCATGTGGATTATTGTAGCCAAAAGATGAACCCTGTTCCTTTTGGTAAAGGTCAAAGGTTATCTGAGGTCACCGGAGGTAAAACTACAAAATTCTTAAAAGCTGCTTGTAAACATTGATATCTCAAGATAGCAACTATGGACAATCTTCATACTTGGTATACAACTTTATCAAGAACCCTATTGTTTTCAGTGGAGGATCAGAGGTCATTTGAGGTCATTAGAGGTCAAAAACTGAAAAACTTGAAAAAACAATATTTGAAGACAGGGATGATGGATCCTTTTCATACTTGTTATAAAGATGTGTCACTTTAAAGTGATGCCGTGAGTTTGCAAAAAGGAAAACACATTAAAGAATCTAGTCTAAAATTTTAGTCAATTGATTTAGTGGCCCGTATGAACAGGCCTGGTGTGTGAATTTCGGCAACAGACGTGAAATTTTCGTAAAAATAATGACTGAACTCGAAGAAATAAAAAATGTGCTGCAGACAAACACTATTCAGTCTCCTAACAAACATTAGTTGAGCAGACCAATGAGAACAAAGTACAAATGCATATTCACTAGGTGTAAACAGCTGATCAATTTAGCACAACAACACAGTGAACAAGACCAGTGTGTGGATCTTGAAGAAGTGATGTTGGTACTATACATTGTATCACCACTAGGCTAGTCTAGCTTGATGCACTAATACTTCTATACACTCAATATAGCTTTCTCTTACTACGTAATTACAGGCCACTGTCTTTCACTCTTTGGTACACATTATATTGTTGACTTGAATTTGAACGTTACATGTTTACAAGGAAAGTCGCACCAATACTATCTCTTTTATCGCCATAAATTTTAAGTAAAAGTTTCTGAATAAGAATGTCAAACACGATGTTAAGTCCAAATAAAGGCAGAGCATCGTCTTGCTATTAGTGCTAATATTAGCCTAAGTTAGGCATAATTTACACGGAATAAGCTGACTCCTAGAATGTTCTTTAGTGAATTTTCTGTGCTCTTAGGATCCATTGCTATATTCCGTGGGGAGCTTCTTATTCTTGGTGATTTCAATTTCCATGTAGACATCCCTAATGATAGAGAGGCTTCCTGTTTTATGGACCTTCTGGATTCTGCAGGTTTTCAACAGGATGTTCATGTGGCCACACATCGTGCTGGTCATACACTTGATCTGGTTATTTCTAGGCATTCTAGTCACACTTTGAAGGACATTACTGTTTTCACCGGCTCGCCATCTGATCACCATATTGTCAAGTGTGATGTAAACATCTCATCCCCTCTGCCTGTCAAGACCACCATCCACTCACATAAGTTGTGTGATATTAGAGTGGAGAATTTTGTCAGAGACATACAAGCATCCACCCTTTTTAATTCACCTGTGGTGGATCTTTCTCATTCCATTGAACAATATGAGAATGTTCTCTGTGACTTGATTGATAAACATGCCCCTGTCAAAGAAAGGTCTGTGGTGCTTCGTCCAAGTTCTCCCTGGTATTGTGACGAATTACGGAAAGCAAAATGGATGAAGCGCAGGTCTGAGAGAAAATGGCTGAAGTCAGGCCTCGAAATTGACAAACAGATTTATTGTGATCAGTCAAAAGCCTATCATTGCATGATTGAGCAAGCTAAATGTAATTACCACAGAAATGAAATTGCAAAGTGTGATGAAAAACAATTGTTCAAACTCGTTGATCGGATCTCTAATCCAGCATCTTCACCTAAATTGCCAGACCATGATTGTAAAAAATCTCTTGCAAATGATTTTTCTTGCTTTTTTCACAATAAGATACAGATGCTATTGATTAGACTTACCATTATCAGTCTTCCGACTGTTTCAATAGACTTACCGGAATCATGTGGTAGCTCATTCACATCATTCCATGAGGTCTCCAAGGAAGAAGTTCAAAAAATAATCATGAACTCTGCTACCAAGTCGTGTGCACTAGATCCCATTCCTACCATTCTTTTCAAACAATGTCTCGATAGTCTCCTACCAGTTGTAACTTTCATTGTCAACACTTCTTTAAGTTCTGGGTGCCTACTGTACCTCAGATTCTCAAAGTGGCTCATGTTACACCAATTCTAAAAAAGTCAAAACTTGATTGAAATGATTTAAAAAACTACCGTCCTATATCCAATTTGAAGTTCATTAACAAAGTGATAGAACGGGTGGTATCTGCTCAGCTTACCTCCTACCTTCAGTTCAACAACTTAAATGGTGCAAATCAATCAGCATATCGTCAGTTTCATAGTACTGAGACGGCCTTGGTAAGAGTACAAAATGATTTATTGCGAGCAGTTGATAGGCTTCAAGAAGCCATCCTACTTTTGCTAGACTATTCAGCAGCCTTTGACACCATCGACCACAACATTCTCCTAAAATGTCTAAACGAGCGCTATGGTATTGATGGTTGTGCTCTAAAGTGGCTCACCTCATATCTAAGTGACCGTGTCCAAAGGATCAACATTCAGAATGTCCTCTCAGATGATCTTCCACTCTGTGTTGGAGTTCCACAAGGATCGGTTTTGGGTCCACAGCTGTTTACACTTTACACAGCACCACTTGGTGATCTAATTTCAGCACATGGTATCAACTATATGGCATATGCTGACGACACGCAGTTGTACTTGATCATGAACCGTGGTGACCGTTCAAAAGCAATCTCCCAGATCGAACAATGTGTTCGTGATGTAAAAGTATAGTCAGTACTTAACAAACTAATGTTAAACGACTTGAAAACTGAGGTGATGTTCATCAACTCCCGCTTTGTGAAATGTATGCCTCTACCTGACATCACGATTAGTGATTCTATTGTTCCAATTTCAAGTGAAGTAAGGAACCTTGGAGTTATTTTTGATAATGCCCTGGACATGAAAGAGCATGTTAGGAGGATTGTCCAAGCAGCTTCCTTTGCCATCTACAAAATTGGCCGACTCCACAAGTTTCTTGACAGCACATCCGCAGAGCGCCTTGTTCACGCATTCGTGTCATCACACCTTGATTATTGTAATAGCCTCCTCTATGGGCTCCCCTCAAACGAGATTGACAAGCTGCAGCGTGTCCAAAACTCAGCTGCCCGGCTAGTGACTCGCAGAAAGAAATATGATCACATCAAACCAGTCCTTCACGAACTCCATTGGCTACCTGTACGTGAGCGCATAATTGATTCCTTGCCGAAGGCCGAAGGAATCTATGCGATGGTGATGTCGTGTGTGTGTGTGTGTATGTGTGTGTATGTATGTGTGTATGTGTGTGTGTATGTGATGCTTTGCTTGTAAACACGATATCTCAAGAAGGGTAACTCCGAGGGATCTCATACTCAGCATGTAGATTGCCCATATTGAGTAGATGATCCGTATTGTTTTTGGTGGAGGTCAAAGGTCATTTGGGGTCACAAGAGGTCAAAAGGTCAAAACCTTGTAAACACGATATCTCAAGAAGGGTAACCCCAAGGGATCTCATACTTGGCAGGTAAGTTGCCCATAATGAGTAGATGATCCCTATTCTTTTTGGTGGAGGTGAAAGGTCATTTGGGGTCACAAGGGGTCAAATAGTAAATATGCTGGAAATTGCTTGTAAACACGATATCTCCAGAAGGATAAATGTGAGGGATCTCATACTTACCATCTGGATTGCCCATATTGAGTAGATGATCCCTATTGTTTTTGGTGGAGGTCAAAGGTCATTTGAGGTCACAAAAGGTCAAAACCTAGTAAACATCATATTTTAAAGGAGGTTAACTATGAGGGGTCTCATTCTTAGCCAGTGGATTGTTTATATTTAGCATGTAGGTCATTTTGGGTCACAAGATTTCGAAAGCTTTTGACCTTATTAACATGATATCTTAAGTAGGATAACTAGGATCAATGACGGTAACAGTGAGGGATCTCATACTTAAAATGAAGATTGCCTGTAATGAGTAGATGATCTTTACAGTTTTTGGTGGAGGTCAAAGGTCATTTGGGGTCACCAGAGGTCAAAAGGTCAAAACCTTGTAAACAGGATATTTCAAGAAGGGTAACTGTGAGTGATCTCATACTTAGCATGTGGATTGCCCATATTGAGTAGATGATCCTTACAGTTTTTGGTGGAGGTCAAAGGTCATTTGGGGTCACCAGAGGTCAAAAGATCAAAACCTTGTAAACACGATATTTCAAGAAGGGTAACTGTGAGTGATCTCATACTTAGCATGTGGATTGCCCATAATGAGTAGATGATCCTTACAGTTTTTGGTGGAGGTCAAAGGTCATTTGGGGTCACCAGAGGTCAAAAGATCAAAACCTTGTAAACACGTATTTCAAGAAGGGTAACTGTGAGTGATCTCATACTCAGCATGTGGATTGCCCATAATGAGTAGATGATCCCTATTGTTTTTGGTGGAGGTCAAAGGTTATCTGGGGTAACCAGAGGTAAAAAGGTCAAAAAACTTGTAAACATGATATCTCAAGAAGGGTAACTGTGAGGGATCACATACTTACCTTGTGTATTGACCATTTTGAGAAGATGATCAGTATTATTTTTAGTGCAGGTCAAAGGTCATTTGAGGTCACAAAAGGTCAAACCTAGAAAACATCATATTTTAAAGGAGGTTAACTATGAGGGGTCTCTTTCTTAGCCAGTGGATTGTTTATATTTAGCATGTAGGTCATTTTGGGTCACAAGATTTCGAAAGCTTTTGACCTTATTAACATGATATCTTAAGTAGGATAACTATGAGGGATCACATGCTTGTCCTGTGGGTGATTCATGTTTGTTACAATATATCCATATGGCAAGGAATCACTAAGCCTTTTGGCTTTCTGGTTTATAAAATTGCATTACTTACCTACAAGGCTCTACATGGCATGGCACCTTCTTATATTGCTGATCTTTTATCTGAATACAAACCATCTCGCTCTCTTCGCTCATCTTCTCAGTGCTTTCTTAAACGCCCACAATCTGTCTGTACATCCTACTACGGTGACCGGTCATTTTCTGTTGCAGCCCCAACTGTTTGGAATAACCTGCCCCATCATATTCAAACTGCTGCTTCTGTGAGCTCTTTGAAAACAAGACTTAAAACGTACTTGTTCTGATTTTGCTATTCATTAGCTAACTTTTGTTAAGCGCTTTGTGATTGTTTTATGTAAGGCGCTATATAAATCTGTTGTATTATTATTATTACAGAGTACCACTAGCCAGTATACTATAGCCTTACTTAGGCTAACTACAGAAAAACGGGATATTATGCAAGAACGTCATTTTCAGATTGTGAGCAAACAGCTGTACAGTAGAGCTAGTCAGGCTTGAGTGGTAGGCTGTAGTATTAGTGTTTGCACCGGGTACCCGACCAACGATGTCAGGACCCGGTTCTGAAATTGCTACCCGGATCCAAAGTTTCACTTACATAGATTACATGTGTGACAGAACACACTTTTCGTGGCAAAATTTATCACGCACATGGCTAAGAACACTTGTCATGCCCATACGTAAGATACTGTACGTTGGTGTTATATTATATCAACATGCAAAGCAAAAGTTCTTATTATGACTTTACAACAAACTTGTAGCCTAACAGAAGTTATATTTTCGGGTACCCAAGCCCGACCGACCATTGACTTCGGGTACCTGGTTCCGAATTTTGGACCCGGTGCAAACACTATGTAGTATGCTTGTTAACTAACACAGTACTAGAGTCTTTGACTCAAGGGATTGTGTACTGTAGCTGTAGTATGTACTTTGGAAGTTCAGTGGTAACTCCTAGTACTACCTGGGCAGAGGTATATGTTCTTGCTGCTAATGCAGTGGTCAGCATTGCACAAATTGGAACAAGTAGCATGGCCATAGAAGAGAAGACTTGGGAAATTAGATTTGCTGTACCATATTGTGGTACCACTGATCAAGTTCACAGACATTTTTGCACGGATGCGAAGGCTTTGAGAGATTGTTTTTGTCTTTTGCAATTTACAGTCATTTTGTCCAACCCTTTCGGCCCAAGTTAAGGACATTAACTTCAAAAAGAACTTTTCTTGTAAAGAAAATTCTCTTTGACCCTTGATTGATGTCCAGAGAACAAAAGTTTTAAACTTAAAGGTTGTGCATGATTATACAAAATATCTGTCTTGCACATGCAGTCTCTGTTGTGCTACACTTTCCTTCCCAGCATGCATTGTATATCGAAGTTCCCAACTCGTCTGTTGTTGTGCACTGTAACATCATGATTTAGGGTTTCTTCATTGCAAGCTAATTAATTTGTGTAAACCTTTAGCATTGTTCATAAACGTGCTTTAAAGAATAAAGCCAATTATTCCATTCCTTTAAAAAGTAGATTTTATGCTGCAGTTGAGTTTTGGTCAAAGTTGTCATTGACTATAGTTTCTTTTTCTCATACAATCACTCTGATAATGTCATGAGATGAAAAGTACTCGTACTTGTACTCAGGTTAAAAATTGCTGTACTCAGATCGTGGCACTTGGTACTTGGGTTCTAAATCGCTGTACTTGGACACTGGTACAAGCACTCTGAACAATAAGTACTCGAAAGTATTTTGTACCTGAATAAAAGTACCTGAATACAACACTGCCTTATACACTATATACAAGATCTGTACAGTATATATATTATTTTTTGTTGTTTTTGTTTTTGTTTCTTACAAGTTGTTTACAGAATGGCATGTAAGAATTCACAATCATGCGATTTTTGATACAAGGTGGACTTAGCTTTCTGTTCAGAATTCAGAACTTTAGACCCTTCAGCACAGTAGTTCAACTTTCAGTTTGTTTTAATATACCAAGTGATCATTTAAATGTGCCAAACATTTACAATGAAGAATAAATATCACAAAAAGCATCGTAATTTGTTCAAATATCAAGGTAAAATACCCCTTTTACTATGGAGACATATAAAAAAGGTAAAGTGGTGAGATAATTTCCTTTCAGTTTGAAATATTGAATGTGGGGGGAAGGGGGTATGGTGATACTAAAAGGCAGTGAGCACAAAAAGTTGGAAGGTTAGAAGCACACTAGTTTTAATTAATATTATTATTATTATTCTTGTTGTTGTTGTTGTTGCTGTTTTTTGTGTTTCATATTATTTTTGAGTTGTTGACCCTTCACATATTAGCATGAGTGAATACTTCTTTTATCTTTCTTTAGCTTAGACTCTTCAGTGAATGTCTATATAAACAAAGGTTTTAATGTACCAAATTTTCACCTCTTGGCTTTCACAAGATTCAGTCTTGTGAAGTGATTAGTTGAGCTTAAGAATAGGAAGACGTTTTCCAAAGCAACAGTTTATGCATTATTACTGCATCAAGAGTGAGATTAGCATTGCCCTCAAACTTTGGGAGGTTAAAGGTACCTATAGTAAAGAGTGGATCCTGGTTTCAATAAACCATGAGAGGATAAGCATATACTTCAGTCAGGGTTAGATACACCTTTGTGTGATTTACTGGTATCATCTTGAAATTATTCCTTCACAAACCTGTCAAGTAAACTATTGTTTTAAGTCAGATTTATAAAGCCAAACTTCAGAGGATGGAGGGTAAGACTGTCAAGAACAAAAGTTGTCATTGTAAAACCCAATTTAGATAATATATCCATAGAGTCTGAGGTGGTAACTCCATGATATATCAGTGCAAGGTTGTAGCTACTGTGGATGGCACTAGGTGCTATGGTACCTTTCAGGGCTATCCTTAAGCACCTGGAAGGCATGGTCATTAAGGGTGGCACCCCCTGGTACTATTTCCCTACCAGTTGTTGTAAATGGTTTCAATTGGTTTTAAAGGAATTTGGAATGGAAATTTACTTCCTTGCTATATTTTTCAAATTTTGCTCACATAGTACACCAACATAGAGCCATTATAAATCAAGAAAATACCCATTTTTTAACCATTAGATGTTTTGCTAGCTACTCTCTGTTACTCTTTGTATGGAGGTGCACAACTTAAACTGGTCCAGCATAATGATGCATTCTTGTCTAGTTTTCGGATAAATTGCAGTCAAATGAAAAATAGCCAAAAAGGAAATGGAGTTTAGTAAATTGCTTGCAAGTGTGTGTGAGCAGTCTTCAGTCATCAAATAATTGCTAAACAACTCAGTATTTTCAGAGCTGTTGATTTTAAATGTGAATGTTGAATGGACTGGTATTTGTGAAATGTGATTTTTTGGAACAATTTGATAATTTCCTACAATTGTCAATATGACTTGTTAGAATCAGATCAAGGGAATTGATTCATGGTGTCATACAGGAAAAATTTGTAAAACAGAAAGATTATTAATGGTACCTGAATCATTTATGTTTCACAGTAAGCGTAAGTTAGAAGGAAACACTTTCTAAAATAGTGATTTTTGTAAGAATCATTCAATATTTTAAAAAGCAAGCACTGAATCGTTTCATGGTAGGTGGTGATCTTAAAGGTCTAACAATGAAGTTGAGTCTTTTGTGAAAAGTGGATACATGTATTTTATAAGAATGCACCTGCTTGAATTATTTGGAGACAATACTATCTAATAGGTATCCAGTGAGTAGTTGTCAAGGAAAACTGAAAGCACTGTAATAGTATAAAATAAGAGCCCACTCTTTCTTCTAACCTGGACTACTGTGTCTATGTCACAAACATCGAGATGGCAAAGAGAGAATGATGTGAGCAGTATAGGAGACTTAAGGGACAGGATAGGGACGACCTCCATGGTAGGAAGTCGTTACCTTAGGAATTGCAGGCAATTAGGGAACTACATATGTAAATAGGAGTAGTAATGTCGCTCACAGACTCATTGTATTTGGAAAGCTAATGAGGAAAGTTGTAATCAGCAATGTGAAGTTGTAAGTAATTTGGTAACATTGTCAGCTAAAAGAGGCTGAGATATCTCAACCTTCCATCTATTTAAACTTTTGCAAAGTTGTTTTTCCACATGCGTCAATCATATCTAAAATGTGTCACAGTAAGACAAATGCTTCCAGAGTTGTGTGGAGTCAAATACCCTTTCCAGGTGAGAGTGAGAGTTATTCCAATACCACAGTGTCAACTAAAACTTCATTATCACTTATCATGTAATCTACAGGTTACAGCCTGCCAAGGCCTGTGGCTGTGTTTTTTCTACCTTCCTTGTTTTTTGCTTCTTTGTGAGTCTTGAAAACCAGGTGTCAAATTCGTTTGTTTCTTGTACTGAACCAGTTTATAAAACTTGTCCTCCTTTATAGTCTTTTGACAAAATTATAAAATTATTTTGATTCAGTTGGCCAAAGGCCCAAAAAACTGTTATGTGTTGTTGGTGGACATATGAGGGTAGGTGATCTCAAAAGGTAACCTTGGTGGGTGTCATACATGGCAAAAAAAAAAAAAAAACAAAAACAAAAACAAAAATGATAATTACAATACTAACATAGCAGAATGATGGGTAGTTTGGATAAAATGTCATGTCTTGATAAAATGTTGCTTGAAAGTTATGGTGACATGCCACCAAAATAGCTGTTTTTATAGGCAATTAAAGAATAAAATCCCTTAATAAAAGATCTGTTGGAATAATTTCAATATTTTAATACCCTTCTCTATATAATACCTCTTCAAAGTTTGATAGTTTCTGGAGTTACTCATTCCCTGTGCAAAAATAATGATGTGGAGTGTTGAAATGTGTAAACATTTGTTTTGCTAACCTTATGTAAATTATGTCTTAATTGCTCAGAAAGTTTGCCACTTGGTGAGTGATGTTAATATTTTTTAAGAAAACATTTTCAACTTCCATAATAAATCCCTCCATTCATACCAATGCTACAAGTTTCTTGAAATGAAGATTGGAAATAAAAAAGGCTAACATTAACCATATTTGGCGAGTCCACCTTCAGCATCACAGATTTGCATATTTAGCTCATGATTATTGATTCCTTGCCGAAGGCAGGCAAGGAATCTATGCAATGGTGATTTTGTGTGTGTGTGTGTGTTTGTATGTGACGCTTTAGCTTGTTTACACGATATCTCAAGAAGGGTAACTCTGAGCGATCTCATACTTGGCATGTAGATTGCTTATATTAAGTAGATGATGCCTATTGTGTTTGGTGGAGGTCAAAGGTCACCAGGGGTCAAAGTCTGAAAACCTTGTTTACATGATATCTCAAGGTAGGGAGCATGGATACATTTTCATATGTAGTATGTGGCTGTGTTATGGTAAGAGGAAGATACCTATTGTTGTTGGGTGGAGGTCAAAGGTCATCTGGGGTCACCAGGGGTCAAAGTCTGAAAACCTTGTTTACACGATATCTCCAGGTAGGAAGCCTAGATAGATTTCATACTAAGTCTGTGGATGTGTTATGGCAAAAAAAAAAAAAAAAGAAGAGCCTATTGTTTTTGGTGGAGGTCAAAGGTTATCTGGAGTCACCATGGATCAAAGTCTGAAAACCTTGGTCACACAATATCACAAGGTAGGAAGCATGGATAGATTTCATATTAAGTTTGTGGATGTGTTATGGTGAGAGAAAGGACCCTATTGTTTTTGGTGGAAGTCAAAGATCATCTGGAGTCACCAGGGGTCAAAGTCTGAAAACCTTGTTTACACGATATTTCAAGGTAGGAAATTTGGATAGATTTCATATTAAGTATGTGGATGTGTTATGGTGAGGGGAAGAACCCTATTGTTTTATGTGGAGGACAGAGGTCATCTGGGGTCACCAGGGGTCAAAGTCTGAAAACCTTGTTTACACAATATCTCAAGGTAGGAAGCTTGGATAGATTTCGTACTAAGTATGTGGATGTGTTATGGTGCGAGGAAAAACCCTATTGTTTTTCGTGGAGGTGACAAGCCATTTGAGGTCACCAGAGGTCAAAAACTGAAACTTTGTAAACATGTCATTACGAGGGAGGAAGCACAGACAAATCCCTTCTAATACATTTTATTTTTGGTTATTCAAGTTTTGGTTCAAAAGTCATGTGACAGGAGCTGATGTGAGCAGGGGGAAAATTGTGACCACATCATAAAAAATGATATAGTAAAGGAGTATAAATTTGATGGATGGACCTCTGTGTAACAAAGCACCCCCCTTTCGGCAAGGAATCACCAAGCCTTTTGGCTTTCTGGTTCATGATACAAGTATGGATTACCCTGTATATGGTCAGTATGTGATTATTCATGATACAAGTATGAATTACCCTGTATGTGGTCAATATTTGGTGGGAATTGCAGCAATTTTCTGAAGTTTTAATGATTGTTACATCAAATATCCAAATATGTAAATTTCATAACACCAGACCTTTAAGTCCTTACACTTACAGCTGTAGTGTTTCTTTAAATGTTTGTTAAAGAGCCGACAAACTGTGTATTTCTACTATGGGGTCCCATTCTTATACTCTGTAATCTCCCTGGTTTGACACCAGAGAGTGTTTGACACCATAAACATACCTAAAAGGATAAAGCCCCTAGCTACTGTAGGTTAGGGTTTATCCACCAGTGTTGCTCAAATTTGTTCCATATGTCCCCCATACTGGTGGAAATGTGGTAGGTGGTTATAGTTCAGATTTGAAAGTAGGAACTACCTGTTGCAACTGATGATGATTACAATGACTGAGAAAATTAGGTGATCAGGAATATTTAAATAAGATCTTTTCAATGGGTGCCATAATAGTATGTACCAACAACAATTGGCAAACAGATGACAGTCATTCACTGTTCTATACAAATTGGAAAATTACCCAATTTTCAAATTACCCAATTGATTTTCATGATTGTTGATGTGGAAAATAAACTGAAACTGAAACTAAACCCATCATAATGAACATTAGAAAGTACTTCAGCACCACTGAATGTACAGTATGGTGTTCCCCACTTCAATAGCCATGTAGTTGTGGTTGAGTGGTTTCTTAGGGTCAGTCCATATGGCTGCCATGAAGTCCTGTGATAAATTTCCATGGTCTGTGGATTAGTTTGTAACAGAAGTTGTACAGTAGTCATATGATGATTTCCCATCAATTGATTCCCTTATTCTGGAGAACACAGGAACAGGAGATTTAGGCCTAGCTTTCCCTCTGCTCTACTTGATATGGTGACCTTATTAAACGTTCCCTAGTCACATATAGTGTTTAATCATGGAAGTACTACCTCTGAGGTAGTACTTCCATGGTTTAATGGAGGCTAAATAGCAGGATGTAGTGTGGGTTTTACCACATTCCTGAAATAGCTGTATTGTGTTCATATTGTCATTGTTCTGTTAGACTGTAGAGGTATTGGGTTACTGAAGATTGTTCATAGGGTTGTATCCTTTGGAAACTGGGAAAATAGCTATTATGGTGGAACTGGTGAAGGCTGAGAAACTTCAGGTTGAGGACCTAATTGATACAGTAGGTGCAGTTTGCATTTTTTATTCCTTGTTTGTGTTTTATATTTGCAGTGATAAATTACTAAGCTTTATAGAATTATGTCATGTATATCCTTAGGAGAGGATACATTTAATTGTTCAGTATCCTACTAAGTGGTAATAATGGTACAGATTAAATGAACAATACTCTGCATGTGGTTGACAAATTTTGTTTTGCAAAGTTATTCAGCAGGTGTTTTAGAAAGTTAGAAAGCAGTTGGCCAAAATGTTAGGTTCATCAGGGTTAGTTCTAAAACCCCCACAACCCCCACGACCCATGACCCACAACCCACAACCCTAATTGCCTGCAGTTCCAAGGGAAAGACTTCCTCCCAACAGAGGGCGCCCCTGACCCAACTTACCAAGCACTTATCTTGCGAGTGCCATTCTCTCTTTGCCTTCCCGACGTACTACGTTTGCAGTTCCTATCTGTGTTTTGGATCTGTTTTGGACATTCTTGTTCATGCTTTGAGCTTTCTACCTCCCGAAATTGAGTGGTTCACCACCAACTCTGCTTTGAGGACCCTCAACAACCGGAAGAAGAATCCGGCCATAGATCCAAGCTTTCTCTCAATGGTAATCTTGTCTTTTTGACTCCTGCTCTTTGTGCCTGTTAAACAGGCGTGATTTTTAAGGAAATTTTCAGGTTGCCCATCGGACAACCTGAAGCTAAATTTAGGTTGTCCGAAATAGTTTCTGGTTGTCCAAATGAAAGTGACAAACAAAAGATGAACAATTCTATTTCCTGTCTCTGCCATAGAAAACAAACATTTACTTTAAATTCTGCATTTTTCCATATTTTTGGCATGGTACAATGATGAATGGTAGTAAATACCATTGGCTCAATGCCACTTGTTAAGGGGGTTTTTATGACATACTGTTTTTTCCTGCTGGTGTAGGGAACTACAGTATTCAGTTACAAATAAAATCTACTCGTCCATCAGACAAGTTCAAAGAGACAAAGTGGTTGTTCAATGCAAGTTTTACTCGTCACGGATGATCGGACGAGTGCTAAATTTCAGCCCTGCCTGTACGTGTGTGGAATTCTAGGTCTCTGCTTTCTGTCACATACACATAGGCCATGAACAAGGACCAAGTTCTGATTGGGGAGAGAGAAAGTCTGTGGATATGTCAACTTGGAAGAATGTTGGGTTTGGGGATGGATACAGCTTGTTGGACAGACTGGACTGTGTGTGCAGTCCACCTCATCGGAACCATGACAAGTAGATCATGCACCAATACCAGCATTTCAACCATTTGATTCCTTGCTGAAAGTAAAAGGAATCTATGCAATCACGCAGGAGATTGTGTGTATGCGTGTATGTGTTTGTGATGCTTTGCTTGTAAACATGATATCTCAAGATAGCAATGATGGATAGTTTTCATACTTGACATATAGAATTATGATATTGAGTGGAAGATCCCTCTGGTTTTTGGTGGAGGTCAAAGGTCATGTGAGGTCACCAGAGGTTAAAACTGAAAACCTTGTAAACTTTACATCTTTAGGTACGAAACATGGATGCTTTTCATACTTGGCATGTGGATGATTATAGCCAAAAGATGGGCCCTATTGCTTTTGGTAAAGGTCAAATGTTTTCTGAGGTCACTGGAAGTAAAAATACAAAATTCTTAAAAACTGCTTGTAAACACCATATCTCAAGATAGCAATTATGGACAATCTTCATACTTGGTATGCATAACTTTATCATATTAAAAGGAAGAACCCTATTGTTTTCAGTATAGGATCAGAGGTCATTTGAGGTCATCAGAGATCAAGAACCGAAACCTTGAAAAAACAATATTTCAAGACAGGGATGATGGATGCTTTTCATACTTGTTATAAAGATGTGTTAGTTTAAGACAGAGGGAACCCCATGGATTGTCAAAGGTCATATATGAGGTCATTAGAGGTGAAACCTATGAAACCTTGTAAACTAAATAGAGAGTGGACTATACCTCCAAATTGTGTCTGACACTTTGCGATAATGAAAAGTTTGGCAGGAGTTTCTACCATTCCAAAGATAAAGTTATAGAGAATTAACATTTATCTTTTCACAAATATAACTGTTGCAGTAATAATACTAATTCAAATTACCTAATTATGAATACTTGAAAAGGATGCTGTGACTATAACATATTGTAATAATAAATACCTCACACTGAACATGTTCATTGATGGCATAATGGATGAGAGCTCAAAAAAAAGAGCTCGATTTCTCATGCAGACGGTCCTGGGTATGAATCTCATTAGAAAAATCTTCCCCTTGAAATTGGGCATCTTTACTTGGACGATTTTTTAACGATAGAAAACCGCAAATAACAAACTGGCCTTGGTATTTCTACCAGGCATTCATAGCCCGAACAAAGAATAGGGGTGTACCTCATTGCTGAAAATTTCAAGAAATAATGCTTGTATACAATGATAAGCATGCTATTTGTTAATATCGGAACGTGAAGTACCTATTTGATATGTTTTTGTTTCAAATATGAAGAATTTGGCAGTTTGCTGAATTTTTTTTTGACGGATTGCTGAATTTTATTCCCATACATAACTTCACTAAATCTGAACCGATTTTCATGGTTCAAGATTCATTTGATAACTAATTTAGCGGCTGAATCCGATTCTAGTCACATCATACGTGGAAATACAAATGGTTCCTTAAAAATATTTTGAAGATAGATGCCCAGTCTCTCAAGGTTATTCCCATTTTAAGGGGTGTCCCAAAGGGTCACGGTGTAATATAAGCTAGTATGTTCTAACTTAACAACTCAATTACCCCCCCCCCCCCAAAATGTTAAGTCAGTATTCTCCTGCAACATAGCAAATGGACAGTGTTGTAACAAGTCAAGTCACTGACTTGAACTCAAGAGAAGTCGAATCACATATTTGACTTGACTTGGTCATCAGCCAAATGACTTGACTTGACTCGAGTGTGGCACCCTAATTGACTTGACTTGACCCGAGTCACCACCTAAAATGACTTGACTTGACTCTGACTCGAGCATAGCATGACTCTAGTCCAATTGAAGACTGAGTCAGGGAAAATGACTCGAGTCTCCAGCTGCGACTCAAGTACTTTGATGCGACTCTGAAATGTAGCCAATTCTGGACTGTGCACATGCATATTGTGAGGTAGACGCCGCCGCAACACACAGTACCCGTGTGCAATCAATATGAGCACCGTATGCCTATAGTATAGTTGTCACTTGACAAACAGGCCGCGTCGGGCAGTTTGACAAATCTGCACCTACTGCTGTGGAAGCATGTCATATCAGACTGTACACATCATGCCAGGCATGGACCATTAAGATCACCAATCTAAGTGGTTTCGATCGGAAAACTTGCTGCATAGACCAGAGCTGTAACCTGCGAGGGGGGGGGGACAGGGGGGCTACTGCCCCTTGAGATTTCCAAACCGTAAATGAAAGTTGGCCTACTTGAGAAAATATACAGAAATGCTGAAAATTTCAAGGCCCAAAAATCATGGAAAATCGCATCTAAGGGTTCTTTTTCCCCAAAATTTCCCTGGGGAGATCCCGGATCCCCACCAGGGACGCGTTTTTACGTGGGTTTCCCTGCCTGACAAATAAACTGTCTCCCTCCTTCAAGAAACACCGTTTGAATACACCACCATATACACTGGCTAAAGATAAAATAGCCAGTGATTACCTTTAATTATTAGCTAAAGTCAATGAACTTGTAAAGTAACTTTTAATTTAAAGGGCATAAGCAGTTGCCGCAAAATTATTTTGAACAACAGCTAAATCTCACAAATATCCTGTTTCACTTCAAGTATCTTTCATGATATGTTAGAACATAAATATTGCATATCCAAGAAAACCAAGGAGTTACTCTTTACGTAAATTTCTCAAATGATGCAGCAAGAAACATATTGTAACATGATTTTCCAGAGCCATTCATGAAATAGGATGCTGGGGTACACTAATTCAGATTGGGGTGACTGCATTTCCCCTTTAAATAAAATCTTAACTGTCCTTTTTGAAATCTACATTTGATTCTAAAGCAGTG